>JAUTXW010005492.1:1105000-1367500 GCA_030620095.1 Kuschelorhynchus macadamiae
GCCAGTATATATATTTTTCACTAACAATAGTGTCTAAGTCCAAGAGGCTTTGTTTGAAATTCGTTCAAATATTTCACACAAGAATTAAATTAATAAATTATTAATTAATTGATTAATATATATATATATATATATATATATATATATATATATATATATATATATATATATATATATATATATATATATATATATATATATATATATATATATATATATATATATATATATATATATATATATATATATATTATATATATATATATATATATATATATATATATATATATATATATATATATATATATATATATATATATATATATATATATATTTATTTATATATATAATAGACATTTTTAATATTTTTAAAACATTTAGCCAATTGGAGAGAAATACTTTCGAAAAAAGTAATGCACTTGAAAAAATTTGTCTCATCGCTAAGTGTTGAATGTATGACAGTATAGGATATTTTGTTCTTGTTTATAAATTTGTAATATAATTTGGTAATGGACTCCAAAGGAAAACCGTTATTCATAGCAACCTGCATTATAATATCACGCTCCTTATTAAACGCTTCTCTTGACAATGGTAAATTACACAACCGATAGAAAAAGGAGTTGAACGCGGCGAATTTATGCGTGTAAGGAGAGTTTGAAGCATACTGAATAACATTATCCGTGGACGATGTTTACCGGTAAACCTCAAACTCCATCCTACTGTGTTTCCGCGATAGTAAAAGGTCAAGAAACGGTAGTTTTCCTTCATCTTCCATTTCCAATGTAAACTCAATTTTAGGATGCAAGGAGTTAACGAATTGTAAAAACTCTTCGAACTGATTTCTGTTGCAATTCCACACAATGCAAATATCATCCACGTATCTTTTATATGCTGTTAGGAAGGAGATTTTATTTATTTTATATTTTATTTTTTATAATTTAATGAGACCGAGACTTGGAGTCTTTTTCTATGTTTGTTATTAAAACTAGGTCTCTTTGAGCAATATGGACAATTTCTTCGAAAAGTAGAAAATATAACGAGGCAAGAACTAGTATATAGTAGAAAATGGTGACTTTGGTATTGTTTTGTGTATGGTTATAGGGTGTCCCATTTAAAAAAAAAAAAATTCTAAATAAAATGACGAAAAGTAATTTTATGTAACAGCTGTCGTTTTTGACATATGACCTATGTTTTTTGAAATGAAAACTATGTTATATTTTCCTCCTATCGAATAGAGAATATTATTACTATTCTAACGATATATCACACTTTACATTTATCGGACGTTTCGAACTAAAAAAATTATCAATGCTAGTTGATAATGGTTACAAAGGAAGGAAACTTCGGATCAAAAATCTAATTATGTCATCTTGTAGAGGAGAAAAAGTTGCAATAAAAACCCGAAATATTTTAATCCATATTTTTTAATAGAATCAGAAAAAATCAATACAAACTATGAATTCTCGCAATAGCAAACATGAATTTTAACAGTTATATATATATATATATATATATATATATATATATATATATATATATATATATATATATATATATATATGTATAAAATAACTTTTTTAAAAATAATCCACTGAAACCTAAGTTTTGGCACTTTTAAAAAATAATGTCATATTTGACGTATATCGGATGTCACGTGACAAAGTCTATTTATAAATAAATTATTTAATACAGAAAATTCCCGTATAGTGTGTACTTTTTGGTAAGCCTTGTATAAGTAGTACAATTGGAGAGAAATACTTCCGAAAAAAGTAATGCACTTGAAAAAATTTGTCTCATCGCTAAGTGTTGAATGTATGACAGTATAGGATATTTTGTTCTTGTTTATAAATTTGTAATATAATTTGGTAATGGACTCCAAAGGAAAACCGTTATTCATAGCAACCTGCATTATAATATCACGCTCCTTATTAAACGCTTCTCTTGACAATGGTAAATTACACAACCGATAGAAAAAGGAGTTGAACGCGGCGAATTTATGCGTGTAAGGAGAGTTTGAAGCATACTGAATAACATTATCCGTGGACGATGTTTACCGGTAAACCTCAAACTCCATCCTACTGTGTTTCCGCGATAGTAAAAGGTCAAGAAACGGTAGTTTTCCTTCATCTTCCATTTCCAATGTAAACTCAATTTTAGGATGCAAGGAGTTAACGAATTGTAAAAACTCTTCGAACTGATTTCTGTTGCAATTCCACACAATGCAAATATCATCCACGTATCTTTTATATGCTGTTAGGAAGGAGATTTTATTTATTTTATATTTTATTTTTTATAATTTAATGAGACCGAGACTTGGAGTCTTTTTCTATGTTTGTTATTAAAACTAGGTCTCTTTGAGCAATATGGACAATTTCTTCGAAAAGTAGAAAATATAACGAGGCAAGAACTAGTATATAGTAGAAAATGCTGACTTTGGTATTGTTTTGTGTATGGTTATAGGGTGTCCCATTTAAAAAAACGGACTTTAGCGGTTTTGAAAATGTGAATGTTTGCCGCTGAATTTAGGACACCCTGTATAAAAATAGATAAATTCAATGAAAAAAATAGAAACCTAAGATTATTTACCGATCGTCTGCAAAATATGAAGATTATATCTTCAAAACTTACAAAAATATGAGATTTTAAAATTTGGTACCCCGAACGCTCATTTTTGGTTTGGTCAAGGTCAAGTATCTTAAGAACGCTTGAACCTAGGTATAGGACATGCTACATAAAATAGCATTAAAATTCCCTGTAGAATCCAAATCATATATATCATAAAATACAGGGTGTTCCATTTAAAATAAGGAAGTTGATACCAACTTCCGGTTAAACCGGAAGTGACAGGAAGTTGAAAATATTTCAAAAAAGAGGTACCCCTTGACCTTACCTTAATCCCAAAATTTGAAATTTTTATCTAAATGGCATCATCAAAAACTTTTAATGAACGGGTTGCCTTCAAAGATAATTAGATCGATATGTATACAATTTTTTAAGAATTCAGCAGTATAAATAGCAGTATTTTCCTTCAATATCCTGCGTCGAAAGCATTAAATACCAATATGCAATATTGGTATTTCTTCACTAAAAATAATTTTTAGAAAAAGCGAAATGTATGAATTATAGGAAACAGATAGTGCTACAATTTACAAAAGAAAAAATCATCAAATGTGATTTCCGCTCTAATATCAAAAAAATATTTAAAGCCCACTAAAAAAAAAGAAATCAAAAAGAAACAGCTGGTTATGGTAGTCTGAGGTCTCCTCTTTCAATGCAACTATATTTTTTTTTGCGAGACCCATATAGGCTGAGTTTTTTTAGATGTTTAGTACAGGGATCTCGAAAGCTATAGTAGATAGAAAAAAGTTTAAATTAGCAAACATTTGTAGTTTTGTGAGCTCTGTTTAAAACCTATCTTGGTTTTCCAAAATTGAACAGCTGTCAATAGATATTTGAAAAAATTGAATTTTGTCGAATTTTTAAATTACTTCTAGCTTCATAATGAATAATTAAAAAAAAAAAGCTTTAATACAAATGTTTTACATAATTTTATTCTAAATAAAATGACGAAAAGTAATTTTATGTAACAGCTGTCGTTTTTGACATATGACCTATGTTTTTTGAAATGAAAACTATGTTATATTTTCCTCCTATCGAATAGAGAATATTATTACTATTCTAACGATATATCACACTTTACATGTCATGTCATATTTGACATATATCGGATAATGTCATATTTGACGTATATCGGATGTCACGTGACAAAGTCTATTTATAAATAAATTATTTAATACAGAAAATTCCCGTATAGTGTGTACTTTTTGGTAAGCCTTGTATAAGTAGTGTATCAAATTTTGGCCCATTTCCTATTTTTAAGAATTTCAACAACAGGCTATTAATCAACACTAGAAAATAAAATAGTTATTTGTTTCTGAAGGGTCCGATAAATTCTTATTCGACGTTATAATATATTTTTTGTACACTTTGTATAATAGATATGAAAAATATAAAATATGTTAAACGATACATTATCTTAATACTAATTTATTCAATCCACGAAAAAAATACTAAAACTAAAAATGTTCAATAGTAATCGAATTTTGTACGCTTTTAATCCGAAAGGGATGCCTTTGTGTGACGTGGGAATTGTGATTTCTTCCTTTGGACAGGCTTATCTAATAAGTCCAAAGCTCGTGCGGTGACAACCCGTGATCGTTACCTAATCCTGCTGGCAATTGCCTCGCAGCAAAGCCATATGTAAAAACTATTTATTGAATTTATTCTAAATTATGCCCAAAAATCAAGTGTGGCGTAGGTAGAAACTCGTAAAATATTGGTAGGAATCCAATATGCTGGAACAAAATGGCGTCCAATAAAAATTTTTGACAAGACAGTATATAATATGTGTTCCCAAATATCCATGTAATAAACTAAATTGGGTCACACTTCACTATTCCTAATAAAAGGACAGTTACAAGTAATAAAACCAAAAAACAATATCCCTTTACTATTAATTTTTTTACAATCCACCCAATTATTGTTATTATCCACCCCTAAATCGAGCCCTGAATATAGATTTTCTATATTATTATTTAAACACATTAGAAACTGACGAATATTTAAAAAATGTGCATTATTCTAATGATTGAAATGACAAGTCCTTAAAGACAAATAAAGCTGAGCCTAGCAGCGGTCAGCGACTGCTAGGGAAATCCGTCGAGTCCTCCGTGACAACCAAACCGCGTTAACTTAGGAGACGAGTGGAAGTAGCATCAAGACGACAGTAGCAAGTCCCCAACATCAACTAATAAACCCACGCGAGGAATTAGATCCGCTGGCCTGCCCTGTCTATGCTAATCTTGTTAGGTTAAGAAGGTTTCTGCATATTACAGAGCTTTAGCCTAAGGCGGGGGTCGGGCGCTTCTCAGGATTAGTTGAGAGCTTACGCCGCACACCCTGCCAAACAAAGGCCTCTAAGGTATTGTAAGTCCGTCGACTTATTTTCCTTTTATTAAGACCAGTTCGGACGGTCTTACGACGATGCAGATGCTGCGAGCCGCGCTTGCAGGACCGGAACTGGAACTAACTGGATAGATTGAGAAGACATGACAAGTTTATTTGAATCCAGTAGTTTAATTGTCGATTCATATCATTTATATTTATCACTTAATATATATATATATATATATATATATATATATATATATATATATATATATATATATATATATATATATATATATATATATATATATATATATATATATATATATATATATATATATATATATATATATATATATATATATACAGGGTTATGATAAATTGAGGAATAAATTCATTATCTTGAAAATTAAAAAGGTAATAGAAAAACGCTCGAACCCGTCGATTTAGATTTATTTTTACGCATATTTAGAAATCATTTTAAACTATACAAGGTCACTCACAAAAGTTGTACAACTGTCATCTTTGATTTTTTCAATAGAGCGCCTTATTTTTTTCTGCTGATTTGAATTCTTTATGAAATTCTAGACATTTTTGGTATAACATAACCTATACTGAAAATCAACAGTTATCGAAATATGTTTATCTAAATAAAACATAAAACACATATCAGGAAATTAAATACGAAAACTACTTTATTAAATTTTGAAAATGTCCACCATTTACAGCTCTACAATGCCCTAGACGATGGAAAAACTCTTGTTGCACATTAGTAACTGTATCACATTGAATATTTCTTATAACAGTTCGAATACGATCCTTAAGAATTTCAATAGTATGTGGCTTATCTTTATACACTTCGTTTTTCACATACCCCCAAAGAAAAAAGTCTAACGGGCTTAAGTCCGACGATCTTGCCGGCCACTCTATTGTCCCACGTCGCCCAATCCATCGTCTCGGAAAGGTTTCATTTAAGTATCTCCTGACATCAGCTGCAAAATGGGGTGGTGCCCCATCCTGTTGATACCATAACAGTTCACTGGGAAGATCCGGATCGTTTACATTAGGATGTAGGGTTGCTAATGCTGGTATAAGATTCTCTTCCAAAAATTGAAGATACATTTGCCCCGTTAGTGAGGAATCAAAGAAATATGGACCTATAACTTTATTGCCTACAATACCTGCCCATACATTAACACTTTGACGATACTGTGTATGACTTTCCCTGTACCAGTTAGGATTTTCTTGTGCCCAGTGTCTAAAATTTTGTTTATTTACTTCTCCATTGAGACAAAATGTTGCCTGTGAAACAAATTCTTTTGACAAATAATGGATCATGATTACACATGTTTGTCATAATTTCGCAAAACTCGTTTTTGCGATCTGAATCATCATTTATTAATTCTTGAACGAATTTCACTTTATAGGGATAAAAATTTTCTTTTTTCAAAAATTTGGAAATGTTGTTTGATGTATATCATTATCATAGGCTGCGTCAGTAGTTGAGGAATGTGGATTATCTTGAAAAGCTAAGAGAACGTCTAGTTTCTTTTCATCTGAGATCCTAGGGGGACCTTTTCCAAAGCGGTCTGTAATACTACCAGTATCCGTCCATTTCCTTTCTATTTTGCTCACTGCAGACTGAGTAATAGGTTGCCTATGAGGATATCTGTTGTTAAACAGCTGACAAACTTCTTTTTGTGTCCTAGTCTTATCACCAGTACCAAGCATTATTAGAATTTCAATTCTTTCTTTCTCTGTTAAACGCATAGTCAATATTTGAAATCAAAATGGCAGATCGTAAATAAATTATATGACAGTGACAAAGTCATTTTTCTTTGGGATTACGCGACAGACATAGGTAGAGTATACAAATGTCCGATAGGTTATTAAATACACAGGTTTTATTTAGATAAAAATAATTCGATAACTGTTGATTTTCAGTATAGGTTATGTTATACCAAAAATATTCATAGAGAATTCAAATCAGCAGAAAAAAATAAGGCGTTGTATTGAAAAAATCAAAGATGACAGTTGTACAACTTTTGTGAGTGAACCTGTATAGTTTAAAATAATTTCTAAATATGCGTAAAAATAAATCTAAATCGACGGGTTCGAGCGTTTTTCTATTACCTTTTTAATTTCCAAGATAATGAATTTATTCCTTAATTTATCATAACCCTGTATATATATATATATATATATATATATATATATATATATATATATATATATATATATATATATATATATATATATATATATATATATAAAAAATCGAGAAACAACAACGGTACTACGAAAGCGTAGAAGGGCCACAATTTTTTTTTATTTTTATTTTTGTAACAAATTCCGACTTCTATCTCGGAATTCCGACTTCCAACTCGGAATCCCGACCTCTATCTCGGAATTCCGACTTCTAACTCGGAATTCCGACTTCTATCTCGGAATTCCGACTTCTATCTCAGAATTCCGACTTCTATCTCGGAATTCCGACCTCTAACTCTGAATTCCGACTTCTATCTCGGAATTCCGAATTCTAACTCGGAATTAATGCCTTGTAATTAATACACGACTGCTTATAAGCGCAATCACTTTTTTATATTCTTTTAACGTCAAATGAAGCGTTCATTCTAAATGAAATTAATATTTTAATTATAGGGATCAGGATGAAGCTAAGTAAAACTACAAGAAATTTATTAACTGTGCATAAAGTCCAAATTAAAAAATAACGACTGGGATAGCTTGAATATGGTTGACATGAAAAATAAAATCTTGTACTTTGCTTTGTCTTTTTCATAGATAGTAGAAATAATAAAACGCCATTTAGTGAGAACGTCTGATCCATATTATGTTAAAAAGATTGCAATGGCATGGAGGGGGTGCACGCATTTTCAGATATATATAAATATATATATATATATATATATATATATATATATATATATATATATATATGTTGATTTTTACTCCTTCAAGGATGGAAAATGTGTTTTCATTCCGGCTGTACATCCGTTCACTACTGAAAAGAACAGTTTTGCTGACGAAATTTCTGTTTCTCTTTTATATATATATATATATATATATATATATATATATATATATATATATATAAACTCTTCACTACTTTTAATTTACCAACTATTTACTATTATACATAAAATTTAACTATAATTATTATTGTTTTCCTTTAGGAGAAATGAAATATATTTGTTTAAAAAAATATCTTTTTTTGAGTAAATAATTAGCACCTATGAAAGGTTTATGCATCCTCTATTAAAGAAACTTATATTTCGTTAAACGACTATTCATTAATCTTTATTTTTCAATTCTCATTCAGATTCAATTTCCGAGATTTTAGGTTGACTTTTTCCAGAGGAACATAACTAATCAGTTACATTCTATGTATGATACAAAACATAATCGGACAGGCGCGCAAATTACCCATTTTAGCGAAGAAAAATAAATTATACTTTGACAAAACTAAAAAACACGCTCTAATAGTAAACGGAACTAAAAAGAAAAAAAACTTTTGTACAAAAGCGTCGGGTGCCTTTATGCCATATATTCATACTGACTTTACTCTCAGAAATTATACCGATAAAATATATATAATAACTGATATCAGACCCACACTGTTTTCACAATGACATTAATTTTCTTGTTAAACACTTTATTCTCGTTCAAAGAGTTTTTTTTTAGTTCAGTTTACTATTAAAGCGTGTTTTTCAGTTTTTTAAACTATAATTTATTAGAATTCCTCCACAAATGAAGACATTGATATTTTATGAAGTTTGAAAACAAAAATCTGTAACATGATTTCAGCCAAAAAAAAAATTGTTAGCAAATCACATCCTCATGAATCAAGTTTCCGTTCTAGGTCTTATTTCTAACTTTGTGGAAGGACATCAATCTATCAAACAGGAACACAGTGAAAAGTTAATTATAATTTTGATTGTTTCTTCAAGCACCTTATTTTCTTTCTTTTAGCTTTATCTATTCGGTAAACCTCTTTACAAATAAAGCGCATTCTACTGACAAGGTACAACTCAATGATCGTAGTTGTAAATTTTTTTCGTGTTGATCACACCCTACAAAAGGATTACGTATTTCTTTCAATTTGTCCAAAATATCAAAATGTGTACCTTGATATACGTGGTTTGCTGCCAAAATATCTAATACAGTAGACTTCATTACTGATTATAGACTCTTTGACTAACATTCCCAGTCATTTACATTTTTTATAATTTTTATTACCCGTTTTGGATCTTCTTCTACTTGTCATAAAAGTTTGTAATAGACACATCATTAATATATTGGAATGACTCGGTAGGCTGGTGTCTTTTACCCTTAAGGACCTCACTGCCACTTTTATGCATACTATATATTATTAACAGACCTATTGGCAACAACTTCCAATTAATATTTTGACTATCTAGTTTTGTCCGGGACCTGGGACATAATATGAAAATATGACTTTTCTCATTCGATAAAATTTGTTTCAGTTTTCTAATCCTGTTACTTTTATTCATAGAAGGTTCCTTCTTAACGCAGGAATTAACCTTCTTTCCTCGTCTAAGCTTTCACGTTTTACATTAGAACTGGTCCAAGATGATCCTATGATCGTAATCTATTGCGCTTTCTGTATATGTGTAAAATAATTATTAAATTAATGAAAGGTGTAGTGTAGTTGCTCACACTCAGTATAACTGAAAAAAACTAAAGAATATCAAGAAAGTCTACAAGCAAAACTGCAAGAAATAGAAATAGAAAATCCTAAAGGAACAAAGTGTCTTACTGGCAAAAACAATGAAGCAAAATGTTGAAAAACTTTCACCAAAGGGAGGACAAAAGTGTAGAGAAAATAAGCTAAACCACTATGAATAAAATAGACATCTACTAGAAAAGAAATACACACAAAGAAACAAAAGGATTAATAAGAAAAGACATTGACAACTACTACGAAACATAATTAGAAAAGCTTATAGAGAACAACAGAGGATTGAGAAGCATAAGAAGCAGTAAAAGACAACAGATCCTAATGTTAAAAAGAGAAACAGGACAGGAGGAACGGGAACCGGCAGAGATTCTCAAAATCTCTATAGTTCTAAAAACTAAGAAGAACAAAGACCAGTACAAATAGTAACAAATGTCGGATCAGAAGAGATGCCAGAAATAGAAATAGATGAAGTAAAGACTATGAAGAATAACAAGGCTTCGGATGAAGATGTAATTTTATCAAAAATGATAAAGCCTGGTAGAAAACAGCTGATATAACAGATATGTGACATATTCATAATTACAAAAGCAAGAATACGGGAACTTCAACAATGCGATAATTATATTGCTTATTAAGAAAGGAAACAGATCAGACTTAGAGAAATATAGGTCAATAAGCCCCTTTTCACTAGTTTATAAGTTCTTTACAAAAATTATTACAGACTAAACAACAAATTAGAACAATACATGTCAGTAGAACAATCTGGCTTTAGAAAGGACTGGAGTAATTACGAACATCTTTTAACAATGCGATTTCTACTGGAAAAATCAATAGAGTATAATCTTAACATACAACTGGATTTTGTGGATTTCCAGAAGGCTTTTGATGGCATAGAACAATATCTTCAAAATTATTCAACTTAGAGGACATCTTCAAAGAATTAAATTGGACCAACAAAGGCATACTAATCAACGTAAAACGTAATCTCATAAATGCTGATGACATTGTTCTTATCACAGATGATCCTACAGAGTTATAGTCAGAATTATAAGAGCAAGCCACCAAAGTAGGCCTACATACGAATCTTCTCAAAACCAAAGTAATGAGCCAAGGCAATCCGAGAATAACCATAGAGAACATAGAAATAGAAAATGTGGAAAGTTATGTACATCGGAGGAATATGATTATGCTAGGTAGAGAAAACCAAAGGGTAGAAACAAATTTCAGAAAGCGCATTGGAAATATTCTATCAACTAATTAAGGGTGACTCAAACAGCAATGGAGCGACAGTTGATGGATCTATATCTAAAAGACCACAGAAAGAACACGTGGATCCTTAGAGTCACAGAGATTAATGATGTCGCAAAAGCTGTCAGCGAAATGAGGTGGGGACACGCAGAGCACAAGACAACAGGATGGAAGGTGGTCAAACAATGTGCTACGATGACGACCGTATTTAGGTAGAAGATCAAGAGGACTTGGACTGGACCGACTACATTAAGAAAACAGACGGAGTAGCGTGGATTAGAGAGGCCCAGAACCGAGGAAACAGCTAATGATGATGATGAATAAATACCTGAAATTTATATGTATAAATCGGTAATACAGTTGCAGTGCAGTGGGATGTACCTTATTTCATGAAAGTCAGGTGTGGTGTGGAAACTTATAACAAATTTTTATTAATACACACACCATTTTTACTCAAATATTGGGAGTACAGTACTGTAGGGCAAGAGAACAAAAAGAAAAGGGAAGAACAAGAATCGTGATTGTGCCTCAAATGACATTTCCAGTATAAAGAAGGCATACAAATAGGTATGTAAATCAACAAAAAAAACTTTTCGAACAAGATTTATAATTTTCCATTACTCTCAGATGTTTTGATTTTATAATTTTTAATAAAACTAATTTTTTTATTTTTTTTAAGTTAGTTAATTTAGAGTTAATAGTTTTAAATATTTCATTATTAGGGGTTTGACTGCAAATATTTTAACGTAGGATAGTACAAACGATTTTAAACAAAGTATTTTTATAAACCATCGGTAAATTCGAAAGGGTTTTCGAGATATTTAATTTTAAAATGTTTAATTTTGGAGGAGGTCTCAACTAATTCCCAGACAACATGGCAACATTGTTATTTGCTTGGAATGTGATGACAATCTCATCACCTGTGTTTTATCAACAAAGAAATATAAAAAAGTCTCTGGGTTTAAAAAATTATTTTATTTTGATTATTTTATTGGAATGTATGAACTAATTTTTTAATAAATTGTGGTTTGTAAAAACCTGTTATTAAAACTTTATATTATTTATTTGTATAGTTTTTAACTATGCAACCCTAATTAAGTTAAGACAATTTTCTGGAACAGATTCAATAGGTCTTTGTCTAATTTGTTACGCTAGTTACTTGTATGGAAACTGCTGACGATTTGCTGATGCAGATTCCCAGGCCCGAAGTTAACATATAATTAATGATATTTATATAATCCATTCTCATCTTTAAACTCTTACTGTTAAGACATATTTTAGAAATAAAATTGTTTTTAAAAAATACATTTTTACTTCAAAGTATTTAAGTGGCGCAGTCGGTAGGATTAGTGCGGTGGTGATAATTTCGACTGGTCCGGAAGAATTGCTGCTTGATGGTTTCAACCCTTTGGCGCTATACATTGAACCTACAGTGAGTGCAAAGAAGAGGATCGGAAAGGGAGAAGAAATACCAAATTTCCGAGATGTACTCTCGTATTATCACTTTCTAGGCACTCAAGTCAGTTCTTCAAATAGAAAGGTAATTTTTGCTATTCATGTTCCTATAATTACCTTTTTCCCATTATCCAAAATCAACAAATGTTTGTCAAAAATACTCTTACCTAGCACAAACGACAGAGAAAACTCAATTTAAAGAAGCTGCATGCCCCTTGCTAGAAGAAAAGTACTATTGTAACGAAGATTTCCACCCCCACGATAGTTGCACTCTCCAATTAATGCAAGGTTCCAAAATGCAGGTCTGTCAAATTTTCCGAATAAACATCGAAGGGCCAATTTCCGAGCAAATTACCCAGGACGAAGTACTTATTCTACCTGTGAAAGAAGAAAGAATATTTTCAAAATGCAAAACCGACCATTACATCGAAGTTAACTATCCTATACTACTGAAAATTCCGAAAACGTGTCAAATTCAAGTGAGGACCAAAACATTTGTAAATAGCAGAAGTATCCGCCAAGGAAAACCACTATTATTGCCTGAAATTCACATTCCAAAATTAAAGACAAAAAAACACTTTTCAAACTCCGAACCTTACGAAGATAAACTTTGAAGAAATTTACCGTCTTTAGGACATATCACCAATCGAAGAAAGAAAATCAATCGATATTTCTCCAATAATCAATATCCCTATAATAATATTAATCGCCATTTGTATAGAATTAATTATATGGAAACGAAGACCACTGAAGAATTATATCGTTACAAATTTTCAAAGAAGAAATCCCAATGATCGAAGAAATGAAGAATCCAATGCCAATACTTCCCAAATAGACTCCGTCATTTTCTCAGCTTAACGAGGGAGGAGTTACATGTATGGAAACTGCTGACAGAAGTAATTCCCACGATAGCGATTTCAAGAATGGATGACGATTTGCTGATGCAGATTCCCAGGCCCGAAGTTAACATATATTTAATCATATTTATATAATCTATTCTCATCTGTAAACTCTTACTGTTAAGACATATTTTAGAAATAAAATTGTTTTTTAAAAAATAAATTTTTACTTCAGAGTATTTAAGTCTCTGCAGCAAAAATACGGTTTCTAAGCTCATTTTCATTTTCAATTTCAACCCTATTATGTTTTCATGTGGCCCCAAAAATAAAAATCAAGGGGGTTTAGGTCTGGTGACCTCGGAGGCCATTTTCTAGGTTCTGGGGCATTTCGACCTATCCACCTATTATCAAACGTATTATCCAGATGTTGTAACATATTCCTATGAATATGGGCAGGAAGTCCGGTATTGAAATCGGCCTTGTTGAATCGTGTGTGGATTTTCCTGAGCCCAGGTGTTATGATAATTTAAAATTTCATCTCTCGTAAAACAACATTCATCGGTTATCAGTTATGTTTAAAGTAAAATTTTCGTGTTCTTGGTTTTTTCGAAGAAACCACCGGCGAAATTCTCTTCTTCGGGGTAAGTCCTCTAAAGCAGTGGCGGCTCCTCCATTAGGCCATATGGTCAATGGTCCCCCAATAAATGTTTCCAAACAGAAACAAATAAATAAAATAATACATAACTTATATTTTATCAATTTTTTAAAATTTGGAAATTCCCTCTATTATTCTAAGCATATAAACGCGTTGACCGTTCACTTAATTCCGCGACACACTATCGATGCCTCGCACCGCTATCTCCGGAGGTTTCGTTTCGTTGGCATCGATCATGGCTGGCGGCCCGCGTGGACCCCATGGTTATAAACGGAGGCGAGTTTTTTTCCGAGTGTTTCCGATCAAATTTTTACAGGGGCGCATATAACATACGGCTTACGTTGGCAAAGTTTGGGTCAATAGCCGCGTTGAGGAAACTTAAATATTTTTCTCCGTTGATACGTTTAATGTGGATAGGTTGCGCTTACGATTGCGTATTTTTATAGATTTTATTTTCATTTTACATTTTCTTTGTTGGATTTGTGGTTTAAATTAATGTTTTAAAGTAGCCACAGTGTTTTAGGATATTAAAACTTTAAAAGCCGTTTTCATATATTTTGGCGAGCTGAACTTTGAGAAACGAGGCGAACTTAAGACCGGTAGTCGACCATTGCCGAAATTTAAAATTCAGCAAACAAATAAAGACAAAGAAGTAAATCGTTATTTTTGTAAAAATATGTAAGATTTATCTGCCTGGACACGCCGTTGCGAAGTAACAAAGACATTTTATTGTTTCGTGTGTCTGATTTTTTCAGATGACTCTTTGTGTTGTATACATATTGACCCCCTGAAAAGTTGACCACGAGCCACCACTGCTGTAAAGTCAAAGCCTGTACTCGCTGCACATGATAAGGATACAGAAGGTATTCACGAAGGATACCATGAATGGTCCAATGAGAAAATCCAGCTTGCCGCGAGATTTCCCGAGTGCTAAAACCAGGGTTTGCCTCCACTAGGGCTAAAATATGTTCTTCATTTTCGGGTGTTATTTGCCTTTCAGGTCCCCGATTAGTTTGACGGACGTTTACACTTCTCGTATCGCGAGTTCTTTGTAAAACCGTCACAAATGTTCTCTCATTAGGACACCTCCTGTTAGGATATCTTTCCCGGTATGTTTGGGACGCCTAATGAGCATTCTGTCTACACTCTCCATAAATAAGTAACATGTATTCAATATTCATATACAGTTTTAAAGAGTTTTTAAATCACGACTACGTATTAAAACGGTATGGAATTGCCTCATACGGCAAAAAATTAAGAAAGAACCAGAAAACAAGACAAAACTGCAACTGTTATGTTTGCGAATTGTTATGTTCGTTGAACCTGCTCGTTAAAACAATTTATGGTGGGCAGATATATAGTTATATATATATATATATATATATATATATATATAAATATATATATATATGTATATATATATATATATATATATATATATATATATATATATATATATATATATATATATATATATATATATATATATATATATATATATATATATATATATATATATATATATATATATATATATATATATATATATATATATATATATATATATATATACTCATATATATAATATATATATATATATATATATATATATATATATATATATATATAGGGTGGTCCTTTTAAAGTGTTACAAAGCGATATTGAGAAAACGGCTGATTGAAAATAAATGAAATTTCTAGGGATGCAATGGGTCGTTGGGGGACATTTTTTTGACGGAGTAAGTAATGTTTTAACCCTTTTCACTGTTTAGGGGTGGGGGGTAACTTTTAAATGTTAAATGGGATGGTGCAGTTTTTTTCCAGATTCGTAATCTTCAGAAGAAAAACTATGTTATAATCAATGAATAATTTAATGTCAATGTCAATCACTACGCTAACTTCTACAAAATTAAAAAGAAAATCAACAGAAGGAAAAACTGATATTAGGTACATGATTTTATTTTATCAGACGTTCAAAATGACGGCCATTCTGTTCTAAACATTTATCAACTCTCTTTCGAAAATAATTCAGCACTCTGAATAACATATCTCGGGTGATTTCACGAACTGCACGCGTAATCCTTTCTCTCATGTCTTCGGCTGTAGTTGGAGCAGTCACCATGACTTTTTCTTTGACAAAACCCCACAAGAAAAAATCAAGAGGGGTTAAGTCTGGCGATCTTGCAGGACAGTTTACTGGTCCCCCACGTCCAATCCATCTGTTAGGGTACGTGTCATTCAATATAGCACGTGCTGGTGCGCCGTCTTGGAACCAAATTCACGTTGTTGCTCTGGAATATTTGTCATCAATCTTTGCAAGTCATTTCGAAGGAAATCGCAGTATCGCTATCCATTAAGATTACTATCGAAAAAATGAGGTCCAATAACAACATCGCCAAATATCCCACACCAAGTATTCATCGACCAAGGGTGTTGATTAGCGACTGTTCCCATCCAGTGTGGATTTTTTTCAGCCCAATAATGCATATTGTGACGATTGACTTGACCATGGTTAGTGAATGTTGCTTCGTCAGAAAATATTATGTTTTCCACTGAATTGTTTTCACTGATCCATAGTCGAAACCACCGACAAAATTGCACACGTCTCTCGAAGTCCTGTCCATACAATTCTTGATGTAAGGTAATATGGTAAGGATGAAATTTAAAATTGGGCAAAATCCTGATAACGGATGTTTTACACATCCCGGCGTCTTTGGCTAGTTCTCGGGAACCAATATGAGGGTTGAGAGCTAGTGTTCCCAAAACTCCTACCGCCATGTCGTCGTTCGTTTTGGTTTTTCTCCTGCTGCGTTTTCTGGATAAGAGTTGGCCGGTCTGGCGACCCCTAGTCTCTAATCGTTTGAACGCCATGTGAGATTTTGGTGGTAAGTGGGGAAATCTTACCGCTCAAGTTCAGAAGCATTGCGATAGTTTTTTCTACATTCTCGGAGAATTAATAACATGTCAACTTGGCAGTCGAATTCATTCATTTTAAGGATAGGTAGTTAAAATCTCAACTAAGATTATTAAATACGAACAGAAATAACACAGCTAAATAATAAACGAACAGAACTTAAAAAAAACAATAAACGAACACAATGAACACTTATTTCAACAAGACGCTTAAACTAAAGACTTTAAACTCGAAGATAATTTAAGAAAATTACTGTCAATATCATAACATGTCAAGTCGTTCGTTGTCATGATAACTGCAATAGTGGCGGCTGGTGAATTATCGCTGCAGTGCCGCAGAGCTCCCAAAAATATCAGGAAAAAAATTAATTAACTACATAATCTAATCAAAATACCGTATTTTTTTACCCAGTTGACACGGTAATTCTCGGAGGATGTAGAAAAAACAACGACAATGCTTCTGAACAAAATAGTTGTCAAAATCATGTACCTAATATCTGCACCTTTCCATTTAACATTTAAAAGTTACCCCCCACCCCTAAAAAGTGGTGACTGCTCCAACTACAGCTGAAGACATGAGAGAAAGGATTACGCGTGCAGTTCGTGAAATCACCCCAGATATGTTATTCAGAGTGCGGAGATCTTTTCGAAAGAGAGTTGATAAATGTTTAGAACAAAATGGTCGTCATTTTGAACATCTGATAAAATAAAATCATGTACGGTCGTGTGCATTAATCCGTTGGACAAAATTTGGCTTGTGTAAACCATCCTGTCACCCCTCAAAAGTTCATAAATATGTTGTACAATGTAAAAAATAGGGATCTTATTTTAATAGCATTTTTGCAAATATTTTATTATAAACGGTAATATTAAACTTTTAGTAAAAATCAAACAATCACATATTTTTAAACACTAGTATTTATTAAAGTTATAACAAATGAACCAAAAGAAAAATAAATAAAGTAATAAAATAAAGTGTTAATATTTAGTTATTGCTCCATTCCTGGCTAAAACTTCGTCAATTCTCCGGGGTATCGACAAATATAAATTTCTGCAAAGATCAACATCTTCTCTTAATTCATCCCATATGTTCATTATTTCATTTTCCAGATCATCCTTGCTCTCTGGATGAAAATTGGACTTATACATTTTTTTCGTAACCAGGCCCCAAACATTTTCTATAATATTGATATCCGGACTTTTTGCAGGCCATAACAGAGTCTCAATATTTTTATTTACAAACCATTCAGAAATTATATGAGCATTATGAATAGGACAATTGTCTTGCTGATATATAAAATCATTTTGTGGAAAATGTTCCGTTACGCTGGGTAGCATAACATTTTCTAAAATATTGCTATATATGTTTCCACCATACCCCAAGTCCCTTAAAATCCATGCCCATGAATTAACAGAAAAACGTCCAGATCTACCAGAATTATTGATATATGCTTCATCATACCTAGAATTTCGGGGTCTGTATACTCTAACTTGTCCATTATAGCTTGATTGAAAAACCTTTTCATCCGTAAAAACGACTCTATTCCAATTCTCCCTTCGCAAATTATTTAGAGCAAAAATAACTCTTCCTTGTTTGTGATGTTCAGTCAGCTTCATTTTTCTTGCTGCTACATGATTGCCTAAGACAGACTTTTGTATCCTGCGGCAAGCGGTACTTCGTGATGCAGGAAAATTGTCGCTTCTACAGCATCTCTTGCTATACTAAATGGATGTTGTTGCAAATAATCAATCAACGCGTTATTCTGTTGATTGGAAGTGATTCTTGGTCTCCCTGTAGGTTTAAGTTTTTGAAAACTCCTAGTAGTTTCCCACTGATTTTTGATTTTTTGCACAGTATTTTTGCTAGTGTTCATAAACTACTTTTCTCACTGGAAGCCCGTCTTCAACATACTGCACAATTTTTGCTCTTTCAAGCAAGGATAAACCCGGCATGGTTTGACTTTGGCAGTTTCGACTTTGATTGGCATCAATTTCAGTTAAACAATGGTCACAGGACAGGTTATCAGCCCAGTTTACATACAATAAAACTTTTTGTCCAACGGATTAATGCACACAACTGTACCTAATATCAGTTTTTTTCTTCTGTTGATTTTCTTTTTAATTTTATAGAATTTAGCTTAGTGATTGACATTGACATTAAATTATTCATTGATTATAACGTAGTTTTTTCTGGGGATTACGAAAAAACAAAAACCGAATAAATTGTTTTATTGTACCATAGAATGCTTATTTAAACTTCTAATTATGTTTCGAACAAAATGGCCGTCATTTTGAACATCTGATAAAATAAAATCATGTACCTAATATCCGTTTTTTCTTCTGTTGTTTTTCTTTTTAATTTTGTTGAATTCAGCGTAGTGACATTGACACTGATATTGCATCCCTAGAAATTTATTTAATTAATATATTTAAGACCATTTTTCTCACAAATGGTAAGAAATTGACCCTATTTTTTAATCAAAATGGTCCATACTATCACGTGTTAAAATATTTGCAGTCAAACCCCTAACACCCTATATTTACTATTTGTAAAAGTTTAAAGAGAAATTCTTGGTATTTCGCAGTGTAAAATTAAAATCATTTTTAAGCAGTTATCTAAAACTGTCCTAAATAGATGCATATGTCAAGAAGCACATTTTAGCGTTTTTTTCAGTCCCCAATTTTTATCTGTAATTTTAAAAATACATATAGAGATAATTAAATAATATTTAAAAAATCAACGTCTTCTTCTTTAGTGGTGTTAAAGTACTTAAGAAGAGTCTTAAAATGCTACGGCCCTGGGCGCTGGCTACAACTCCGGCCGGCAAATCTCAGGGATCCGGCTCGGATCCGGACCAAGACCTAATCCCACGGCTCACCGCGCGCTCTATAGTCCACTAGCCGCTAATCCCACTGGCTCTAATCCAGCCGGGCTGACCACCGTCTTAACTGGGGCTCATATTGCCTTCCGGTCCTTTGTTCCAGCGCCAGTGATCAATATTGCAACCTTATTAAATAATAAGACCAACTATAATAACTGTGCGTCCGAGGAAAGCTTCACCTATACAAGATTAATTCCAAAAGCAAACTTCCGAAACCCTTTCTTAAGACACCGGCTGTAGATTATTGTTTCGTAAACATATTTACCCATCATTCGCTTTGGGGGGAGGAGAAATACAATTAACATACTTATATAGAAGCATTAACACTTATGTTATGTCTTCACGCAAATAAAGTTTACATACAGTGTGGCAATAAAGTCTAGAAACCTCAAAATATACCCGAAAGAAACAATATTTGAAAAAAAAAAATAGAAAATCGACTTAGTTTTTAAATATCCCGTATTTTAGTAACACTTATTTATTTCTATGTTGAGATCTATCAAAGTGACGATATATGTCACCCTAGTACGTAGTACACCAAATTTGATGTTATTCCGTCTTCTCGTTTGAAGATGGCAGCTCTTAAAACTCAGAAATGTATTAAAATGAATATTTTGTTTTCCACATTTTCTAATTCATAACACTGGCCGATAAAAAAAAATTTGTTGTAACACAATAGAAAGTTGTAGCACGTAGGGTTTTCTTGTTAGAGTTGTAGAACCATATCGAATGTTACGATACTTAATATCTATAGAAAAAATGATTTCAGAAAATTCTTAACCCTTTTTATTGACTATGTTTACAGTTTTCGCCTATTAAACATACCATACATCTAAGAGAAAACGAGAAAAATAGTAACTTAATTTTTTCCGTTTATGAGGTGTAATATCTTCTCTTCAAAAACCAACAGTAGTCACCCATCATGGCTGGATCCCATCGTCCTTGGTACCGAATTTCCATTGTACTGATATCTTGGTGAAACCTTTCACCCTGCCCGTCACTAACAGCTCACAAATGTTTAGGAAAAAATGACAGATGGGAATGGAGAAAGTGAATTTTTAATGACATTCTGGCACCAAGCGCTTTTTAGGCATCTAAGAGTTCATTAACTAATTGTTCATAATTTCCATCCATATTGTTGCCTAAAAATCCTCTTACTACATTAATAAATGAATTCCATGCTCTGAGTTCCTGCCTGGTAAGCTTTTCCGTAAAATTGACATCGTCCAGCAATTTTCTGATTTGTGGCCTAATAAAAATGCCTTCTTTTAATTTGGCATCACTTAACTGGGGAAAGACTTGTCTTAGGTATTTAAATCCATCACCATCTTCACCAAGTCTTCAAGTTTTTCATCAGCCCAAGTTAGTGTGAAATCCCCCCTGAAGTCCCACTAAAATCGCTATACCTTTTAAGTCCCCACATATCTGCCATTTATACCTATTGTAGTTTATTTTATCCAAAATCGTGCGCATATTTTCATAATTTTCTTTCATTGCAATTGAATGGGCAACTGGTATAGAGGGTTTCAAATTTCCATTATGCAATAACACAGCTTTTAAGCTATATTTAGATGATTCTATGAATAAGCGCCACTCACGGGGAGAATGTTCAATATCAACTTCCTGCATTAAACTGTCTATATCAGTACACGCGTACAACGAATTTTCCATACTGTAGAATTCAGAAAACATAGCATTTCTTTTTCTGAAATTCGTTTTTTATTTTTGTTTCTTTGGCCAATAGGTTCTATTCCTTAAGACGGGAACCCAGAAGTTCTGACTGTTGCTTGGATAAACCCAAATCACGTACTAAATCATTTAATTCACTTTGAACAATCAAATGTGGCTCGCCGGAACTGGGACCTGTGGTAAAAGTGGGATCGGCGCACTGTTCTTCTGAGCTGCCTGATGATGCGTTATCTCTATTATCTCCCAAATCAATAGCTTGCCAATTTAAAGGCGCAATCGACCTGGCAAATTTGCGTTATGAGGAACAGGTCGTATGGCAGATTGCAAATTTGGATATTCTATGTTGTGCTTTCCCTTTTTGGAATAACCTCCAGTCTTTGTCAGGCAAAAATAACAATCGTCAGAATGATTGGTGGGTTCTCGCCATACCATTGGAACTGCAAAAGGCATACACCAATGATACACTACAACTAACACAACACACAAGGGGAGCCCACCGCTTATCTTGATCCCCAATTAACAAAACATTTATAGTAGGCTTTTTTTACATTTTCGGGAAATGGCCTGGCTTGTGATTTCACCAGAAATTCTCCACAAATATAACAAAATTTGTCAGGAGAAATTTTGCAACTTCGGCGCGTTTGACTCGACATTCTCGTCTTCACATACACTTGCTTATCGATACACAGAGAACCACTCAATTCGAAACTCAACAGAAGAGTGATGTTTAACGTTTATTTTATGTCTAATGTTGTAAACAACCCAGTCTAGGTAATTTTTCCGTTGAAAAATGGACCCATTTTAGCCGCCCCACAATAAAATTGTTTACCTGCCAATATAAAAGGTTCTAATTAGGCTATTAAAAAATGGTACGTATTAAGGCTTTCCGAATATTTTTTTTATTATTGGGAGGGTATTTCTATTGTGAAAATAATGAGCCGGCCTGTATTAGAAAAATCTTGTGAATTTGCGTGTAAAATTGCTTAAAATGTTGGCTTCGCCTACTTGGAAATATCCTGTGTGTGTGTAGATGAGTTTTTATGGTACTGGAAATATTTCCAATAGACCAGTCTAATTGTATTTACTTTTTGTTTTTATTGTATAGATATATTTTTCAAATATATAATTATTTCATTAGGTTTTGTAAGTACTGTACTAAGATTAGGTTAATAGCAGCAGATATTTGGTTTCTAAAATCATGCAAGTCTTTTTCAGTTTTCCTTAAATTAATTTCAGTCAAGATCCCTAAACAATCACCCGTTACTGGGAAGGTCGAATCTTTTGCCAAACAAAAGTGGCTAGATTTAGAAATCAAAATCTGTATAGCAAACGAAGTATGCTTGAAATTGAAGCATAGGGATTATTTAAAAAACTCACTTATAAACTTAGTAATATAGAATTTGAACAATGGTTAGATTTCCAAAGAAAAATGTTCATAGATATCGATGCCAAATTTTTAAAGAAAATGTATTCACTTAAAAACCAACTGAGAAAGTCGAAACCACAAAAGCAAATTTCTTCAGAAGTCGAGAACGTTGTAGAAAACCTTTCTTCTCAGTCCTTTGATAACAGAGACCTTTTGAATAAAGGTTTGAATTTTTGCAGAGCCTCCAGTAAAAAATAGTTTACCAACTATTATAGCGAATATCGAAAGTTCCATTCAATACGTGCCAGAGTCAACTAAGGGATTCATTAGAGGCTTGCAGAAATGAAATCTCAAAAAAGTCAAAATATGTTTCTCGTAAACATACTAAAATTATCCAGGGACTGAGAAAAAATAATGTTTTTATTTAAAAGCTGACAAAGGAAATAAGTTTGTTATACTAGACAAAACAGATTATTTTGAAAGAGTAGACAATTTGAGTCAAACTGGTGCTTCCGATTTAATTGAGAAAACCCCGTTGTCAAAAATGATAACAGATGTAAAAAGTACCTTAAAACAGTATAATAATCTTGTGTTCGATAAACTAAAATTCAAACTAACACATAGTAACCCACAGTTGTCTAAACTGTATTGCCTTCCCAAAATCTATAAACCTGGGAAGTCCATGACACCTATTGTTTCAGCTGTTGGATCACCAACGTAAAATATTTCAAAATGGTTAGTAGAAGAATTCAGCAAATTAAATATCTCGTACGATAACTTTGAGGTTACTAACTCGTTAGAATTCTTAGATAAAATTAAGAATGTTCACTTAAAAGAAGGTGAAATTTTATTATCTTTTGATGTAAGCTCATTGTTTCCTACTGTACCCATACCACTGGCTTTAGAGTACCTAAAGGAACTACTTGAATTCAATAATTTGAAGAAAGAAATTATTGATGAATATTTGCTTCTCACAAAATTCGGCAATAAATATTATACACAACTTAAGAGAACTGCGATAAGCAATTGCTTATCTCCGTTCCTTGCAAATTTGTTATTTCCCAAGAGTGTGGTATAGATACGTAGATGATATATCTGCTATTTTTGATACTAAAACAGAAAATTTGGACACTTTCTTAGAAACATTAAACAATAAATATTCTTCTATTAATTTTACGTACGAAAAGGAGAAGAATGGGCAATTACCTTTTCTCGACACGTTAGTTATTAGAAATAACGATAAATTAGAATTTGATATTTATAGGAAATTTACTAATACTGATAGGTATATAACATCAGACTCATTCCTTTGCCATCAACACAAAATGGCAGCATTTCATTTCTTAACTCACATGTTAGTCAATTTTCCATTAAGTGAAAACAATGAAATGAATCGGATTAAAAATATAGCTAAAATTAATGGATATAATGATAATTTTGTACCTAAATTAGTAAATAGACATAAGCATAAGAAAATGTTAAAAGATGCCACTACTACCAATAAGTTCATAGTAACCCCATATGATGCCAGATATATGTAAGGTCTAGAAAAAGTATTTTAAAACGTAGGTTTTAGAGTAGCCTACAAAACGGAGAACAGTTTGAAAAATCTCCTTGGAAACCCTAAAGATAAAGTCGACTTGAAGCAGAGGGGTGTAATGACTGCGATCTAAAATATGTTGGGCAAACTAAACGCTCCATAAACATTCGTTTTAAAGAACACATGGCCGATTTAAGATACGGAAGAACAGAAAAGTCAAACGTTGCCCAACATGCTTTGGAAAACAATCACCAAATAGGAATAAATTATCTTAAGTTAATTAAAAATGTATCTAATAATAGATTATTGGATGCATTTGAGAGTATAGAAATAGTTAAATATGGTAAGAAAGCACTAAATAAAGACAGAGGGCCTATAGCCCCCTCTATTGCTTACTTGACAAAGGTGCAGTCGGGTGCAACCGAGGAAAAGTTACTTTAGTTTATTTCATCTGCTGATAATGCTGACTTGGTTAGCGAAACGCGCGTCCAGAACGTAACAAGTTGTGGTTTAGTGTGGTTGGAACTCTTGTATTTTGATCATTAGGTTTTGTTTATTGCAATACATTTACTTTATATTATGTCTAGCTCTTTTCAAGTAACTTTCAAAATAAATCAAAATCCTGATTCAACCAATTTCACAGATGCCTTATTTTAGAGTAATATACTATAACAAATAGGAAAGTGATTACTAATTTTCAATTTATTTTATCTTATTTTTGTTTTTAATACTTTTGTCATGTTTTGTTTACTTTTTTTATACTTTCATGTTTTTTTTATTTTTAATACTTTTGTCATGTTTTGTTTACTTTTTTTAAGTATATTTAGATACATTTTATTTTATTCATTAATTTTTTTAATTTTTTTTTATTCAAGCAAACCTTGAAATTATATACATAACAACACCAAAGTGGTTTAATGAGCTGATAAAATAATCTTAACAAGAGTTGTGATCGACAGTTATGATTATACAATATCGGAAAGTTTTTTCTTGGGTCAGTAAATTTACAAGATTAAAGGGAAGGAAATTATTTGCATTATTCATTATTATAAGGAAATTATTTATATTGTTTCAGCTTGCCAATAAATACGGGCTCCTGAACAAATTTGTGCCCTATTATAAATACCAATCAAGTTCAGTGCTTGAAAATAATGCCTTTAAACTGTTTTACGACCGGACAATTATCACCGACAGGCGGGTGACGAATAATCGGCCTGATGTGGTACTGTTAAATAAGGAGACGACAGCTTAGTTGGTAGATGTCGCTGTACCCGACAATAAAAACGTGTTGGACAAATATCAAGAGAAAAAGCCCAAATATGCAGATCTGGCCATCGAGATACAGCAGATATGGCGACTGAATAAGGTTCACATGATACCGATCATCCTATTATCAACTGGACGAGTTCGAAAAACACTAGAACAGAACCTGAAAATCATAGGACTGCACACTAACACCTTCATCGACATCCAGACGGCAGTTTTGCGCAGTACTTGGCACATAGTGAAAAAATTCTTACAGAACAACACATAGAACTCATAGAAACCAGCCCACTCCATTTGATGCATGCATCCGGGATGGGCTGGAAACCCAACATTTGTTGAGAAATTAATTGCCAATTTTGATAATAATAATAAATCGGCTTTTATTTGTGATAAAAATACAAAGCATAATTAAGAACAAAAGTAAAAAAACGATAATTACTATGCACAAGCCAAACCAGAGAGAGATCTCAATGAAATATTTCTTAACAGGTGGACTGGGCGACATGGTCAAATTAAATGGCCTCCAAGGTCACCTGACTTGACTCCCTTGGATTTTTTCCCTGTGAGGCTGCTTAAAAAGTAAAGTTTACTTTAACAGACCCGCCTACGGTTGAAGCTTTAAAGGAACGAATAAGGGCAGACATACATCGAATTTTACGCACTATCATGCGAACAAAAAGTGCTTACTTTCCACAACTAAGAATGAAATTATTAATTTTGATATTAATACCACATCTACATTAAACTTTATTAATTGTTCAGTTTTTTTATTAAAAACGTCAATATAAGTAAATGTCCTTAATAAATTTAAGTTTTCTGTCCGCTTCTTGAAATAATTAGTTTTACTTACTCTTGTGTTATTCGGTCAAATTATTTTAAACTTGAAATATTTAGTAACAAAAGTTTATTAAAAAAATGTGAATTTCTGAGGATGGTTTTTGCTAATAAAAAGAAAAGTTAAATAAACAAAAAAATATTAAAAATAAATTGGCCGAAACACCAAGCAAAATACGGTTGTCGGTCTTTGTTTGACCAATTCACAGACTATGCAGCTCGATAAGGATAGCCTCGGACTCCATCGCAACCGTCTTACACAGGGTGTTACATAAGAGCCTGTCATTTTTTGAGAAAAGTTTATTCGATCAGAACTCTTACTGTGGAAGATTTCTTTTTCTCCTCGTGCAACCAAAATAATCTAGAGTTAGGTACAAAAACAAATAATTTCAGCGGTTTTAAATTTTTTTCTTCCTTTCCGATATACAGGGTTTTTTAGAAAAATTGATTTTTTTTTAAATGGTCTGTTGAACAAAGTCCACTTATGGCAATCAGATTCAGCACGGTCTATCAGATTATGAACAGAGTTGGCACCCTTAAGTATTCTACCATGAACGTTGTATACAGAGTGCACCAAAAATTCTACCGATTCTAAACTTTAACAATGTTGAATTTCTGCTCCGCAAGGTAGGTAGTATTCCAAACTTTTGTTACCCACTGTATTATTGGGACATATTCTCAGTTAATTCGAAATGATGGGTAAACAGTTTAAGTAAGTCTATATAAACAAAAATAACATGTAACACTGTATTTTATTAGACAAAACAGAATTATATCAATGATATAAAGCGATTTTTAATCTTTTATTAAAAAAAATTGTCTTAAATTCTGTCTAGAGCAAATTTGAAATGTAAAAAAACCGTTTCGGTAAAATTGTCCATTATTCCTAAAACTGCCATTAGAAGCAACATCGAATTCAAGATTGATAAAAAAAAACCAAACCCAACAAATCACTATTTAACCTCTTAGTTTTTGGTGAACCCTGTATAGAATGTTCATGTTGGAAAATTTAAGGGTGCCAACTTTGTTCATACTGTGATAGATATACCTTTGATTACTACAAGTGCGCTTTCTTCAGCAGATTATTTTAAAAAATAAATTTTTGGAAAAAACCCCACATGTCGGAAACGAAGAAGAAATTTCAAAATCGCTAGAAATTGTTTTTTCGTACCCAGCTCTAGATTACCTTGGTTGCACAAAGAGAAAAAGAAAATTTCTATAGCAAGAATTCTGGTCGAACAACCTTTTAAAAAAATGACAGGGTCTTATATAACCTCCTGTATAAGACGGTTGCTATAGTGTTCTGAGGATGCCCTTATCGAGTTGCATACCATGGATATTTATCACACAAAAGCCTAATACCACAACTAAAAATCTTCATTCGTATGAATATGAATAATATCCATATTAAACGTATTTTATTTCTATCGTGTTATAGTCGTAGAAAAAGTATGTATGCATATTGTGTCCCAATTATCATCACTTGCTTATTAAATAATATATTATTAATTTATATATAATATTTCTACGAACGTCTTTGGCTTTTCCATTATGATTAAAGATATATTATGTTTTAATTTTTTTTGATATAGGGGAAGGTTGCCCAAGAGTACGCATATAACTTTTAAAGGGGAATAACTTATAAACAAGGTATTTTTTTGTGATAAAATATTTATTATCATATTCGATATAAAAAAACTCTGTTAAAAAACATACAACAAAAACATAAATGCTTTGGTAAATAGCTTAAATAAAATAAAAACTAAAATTCTTAAAATGCGTACTCTTGGAATGCATTGGATCCATGAGTACGCAACGTGAAATCTAAGAGAACGCATGTAACACCAAGAGTGCGCACACAATAGGTGAACTAGCACAGGTCACAAAAAAAATTGTTAAACCCTTCATAGGAAGTGCAGATTTCGTGGTACCATCTGTCACACTTCTTACATTGAATCAGGTCAGTTTCGGGTGGATCAAAATAAAATTCTTGACATGCCGGACTTGTACCTGATATTTCTCTCTCCTTATCCACTTTCTCTTTATCACATTTTTTTGGTTTTTCAGTCTTATTTGGTTTTGTATTAAAATTCCGTTTAACTTGAGTTTTCTTTTTTTTGTTCACGTTTTCTTCTTCTAATGAGTCCTTAAATGGAGTACTCGTTAAAACTTCTGATTTCTTACTTGCAGCTTTCCGTTTTTTTGCACAGCGAGGTTTCCGCGGTATTGGACACAATTTATCCAAGACACTCACGTCTATAAAAAAGTTAGTTTTAGTAAGTTGTCCTTAGTTTTAGATTTTTTATAACAATTACAAACCTTCAGATTCATTTGCTTTTAAAGTAGGAGGATCAAAATACAATACCTATTTTGTTTTGGTCCTCTTCAGATGGCAACTGCGAAGGCATAGCTTCTGAAAAAGAACTTTTTGGTGGCGTCTGAGGATCAACGGCCCAACTCGGGCCAGGTTTTGGAGAATTAACAAGTTGAATAGGTGCTGAACCTGTTGGCAGCAAAAAATAAACATTTAAAAAAATACATTTACTTAAAGTTTACTTACTTACCTATATCCAAGTGCGGGGCTACTACCTCGGGTGTTTCAGCAGTAGCTAAAATCCTTGGTTCTGCTGGCAAATCTTTCAATATCTCTTGTTCTCAATCTCCATTTTCAATGATAATTTCAATATCTGATTCTAAGTCTTCTGAAGAAGTTACCGTGGAGGGCGCAAAATCAACTTCTGAAAAGACATTAGGGTTATAGGGCCATATTCCCGTAGCCGAAAAAGACTTTTCCGAATTTTGAAGGGATGCCACTCTAGCATATGCTTTGCCAAATAGTCCTGCCACCTGATATATTGTAATTAATTTACCAGGATTTAGAGTCATCCAGGTATCTGCCTCTTGACAATAGGCCGCTTTCAGCGGACCAAAAAACCCAACGTCTAATGGTTGAAGCCTGTGACTACAATGAGGCGGCAGGCTAAGTAGATGAATTCCATTTTTACGGCAAAACGATATCGCTTCTAAACTGATGTGCGAACTGTGGTTGTCCAGTATTAATAGTACTGGGTCTTTAATTGACGGTTTTACATGCTGGTTAAAATGATTTAACCACTTAATAAAAAGCTCTGCATTAATAAAGCCAGAATCTGATAATATCAAAATGGTGTCTTCTGGAGCACCATACAGAAACTCTTGTTTTTCTCTTTTTCTAGGGAATATTAATGCAGGTGGCAAATATAGTCCTCTAGCATTTGCACAACACACAGCTGTTATTAATGTTCCCCTTTCGCCCGAAACAACTTTTCCCACCGCTTTTTTACCCTTAATGCTCACAACTTTTGGTATTTTATTTGGGACTGTCAACATCCCAGTTTCGTCCATGTTGTAAATATTTTTGCCACTAAACGAATGAGTTTCAATAAGGCGCAATAAATTAGCAAAAAACCTTGATACTTGGACTTTATTAAACCCAATAGTTCTAGCTATGCTCACCTTCTCGGGTTGTCGTACCGAAAGATTATGCTTTTGGCAAAAAGTTGTAAGCCACTTTTTGCCGACTAATTTAGTGGTTTTATTAAAAGGGTGAGAAAGTTTCAATTGTTCGGCGAACTGGTAAACCAATTTGCGCAATTCTTTAGCCTGGAGTCCATAAAATAGCTCGTCTAATTCTTTGATCCTCTTCACCAATTCTACTTCATTCTCTTCGGTAAATACTCGCTTATATCTTCCCAATGAAGTCGGCACATTTCCAACTTTAAGCCGTTTTCTTAATGTAGCCTCATGGATTCCATATTCTTTTGCAACCGACCTTTTTGATTGACCAGCAGCTACCTTTTTCTTTATTTCATTTAGAATACTTTCTGTAAATTTTAATTGGCGATTGCTAGTTCGTTTATAAGGGCCCATTTCGAAAAAAAAAGATGTAACTAAAAAAAATACCTAATTTAAATAAAATTTTTAGTATTTGTACAGTGTGTATAGTCAATTAGATTTTTTTCTGATTTATATGTTTTTTTTATTTATTTTAATAGGTGAAATATTAAAAGAGATAATTATCCATTTATATGTAAAGAACATTAAAATCCAAGAGTACGCATGCGTACTCTTGTGTTAAGCATTACTGCGTACTCTTGGATTTCTGTTCGCTTTTTAGTTATTCCCTTTAATAGCCCATATAATGTTTTAAATATGCGATTCAACTGTATGTGGCGGACTGGGAGACACTCCTCTTTTAAACTTCGCGCTTTTCAATCATAACCTAACTTTTTAAAACTTTTTATCACTGTTTGAATTTTGAAGAAAGTTACATCGGAAGGAAGCAAAAACTTACAACGAAGCTTTGGACAATTATTTTTTAACCGATTTAGTTCAAATTTTGGAATTTACTTACCTTTTAATGTCACTATACACTAATAATAACTGACGGTCTATACACGTCTCACATTCTCTAAAAATGACTGTGCGTACTCTTACATTGTGCGTGCTCTTAGGCAACCTTACCCTATTAGGAAAAACTTCTCCTTCAATTTTTAAAATCTTTGACTCTATGTTAAATCACCTGCTTGATGATCCAAAAATAGCTTTTATCGTTTAAGCATCATCGGATTGTGGGTGATTTGCCTCTCTCCTACATATACTGCTACGCATTCTGCTCTGATACCGCAAATTAGTTTTGCAAAGGTTCCTTTGCTTACTAAATACGAAGGCTGTACAATTCCGTCAGTAATTAAAAATGGTGGTCAATTATAGCTGGTAACCTGTTTACTAATCCATGTGCAATTCTATCAACATGTTCAAATTCCTTATAACGTAATTACTATTTACATATATTTATGTGCTTTCACATTTTTATGTCAGAGTACATCAACAAAATTGTTTAAAATGTATCAAAACAAGTTCACGTTAAACTCAACCCAACCATAAATCTGCAACAGCGACTCTAATTTCGATTAACTACACATTTTTAACAATATAATTCCTATATGTTCATGCTATACAAAAAGGAATTATTGAAAACAACATAAACCTATAGAGTGAAAGGGATAATTTGAATTTTGAACCAGTGTTCTAAATTATCAACTGGTAATATCCACAACCTGTTTATGTTAATTATTTGCAACTAAAAACCGTTTTGCGTCAATGTAGTTATTGTCATCTTGCTTTTAAAAACATGTCTAAGCCGATTAAAGTACTATATTATAATTAAATAAATTATAATTAGCGTACATCTTGTACAGATCAATACTAATTAAAAACACAGTTTGCCCATAGAATGATAAGGCAAATTGTGAGAAAATAAGAGACGACTGTTAAGAACCGGATAAAAAAATGAAAACAGCGTTGCATATTTATTATCCTATGAAAGTAAAACGTCTTTATACACTCTTGATTTTTGACCCAAGTTCAATGTCTTATATCTTCTAAACCAGTTTATCGATATTGAACAATTTTTTTTCGTAGGTAGGTAGGTAATACCTTTGTCATTCAGTAAAAATGAAACAAATGAAAAATGTCTCAAAAATTCTTGGATAATCATGCAAAAACTAGAACTGAGCTTTTTTGCTATTTTTTTTGACTTGCCCTGTGTATTACTTGAGTATTTGTATAGAAACTGTTTACACCCTATATGAAAGACCCTTTTTTATGAGCATTTAGTTTTTTTATTCACAGACTTATCTAAAATTGACCGAATTAGAGCTTTTTTGCTGAAACCTTACCAAGCTGCATAGTTGTTAAAGGAAAAACTTAGACAAGAATTCGAGATGTTACAATGAATAAGCGGACGGTTTGTAGACGTCTAGCAGAAATGAACTTACAAGGCTAGGAGGCCTGCAAAAGTTCTTAAATTGCTACCTCAACATCGTGCTACTCGGAGATACTTCGTACAAAATTATGGAGAATGGACTAATCATGAATGATCAAATGTCCTGTTTACTGATGAATCAAGTTTTGCCTTAATATGGTGGATTGGAAAAAAAGAGTATGGAGAAGAACTGGCGAAACATACAATCAATCTTTGATAACAGCATGCGGTAGTCTTCTACCAATGGCACACTTAATTTTTGGGTACAATTTAAAATAATTTCAATAAGTAGTTTTTACATTGATACACACCGCTATTTTCAATTCGACCTATATGTATTTTTTTTTATGTTTTTTCGCTCATATTGTCTAAATGGCTTGACCGATTTTGATGAGTCAAACGCCAAATTATAGAGGACGTTTCTCTGGTGGTCCCCTACGGGCTGATTTGAAATCCGTTTACCCGTTTTTTGTAATCATAATATAAAAAAAACATAGGTATGAGGGCGATAAAGGCATCGAGCTATATAATTAAATTTACATTTTTTTAAATACCCGTTTCAAACTAAAGTATTAAAGTGTGTAATAGACATACAACCCCATTTGCTAAAAGGTAGCTCTTTTGCTATCCTGCTATGTAATTTTACGTATACAGGGTGATCATAACCTCACATCACACCTCAGATTCATAAAACGTCACAACTTCAATGTTCTTTTTCTTATAACATATCTAAATAGAATATGTAATTCTATTCCCTGTACCCTTCGGCATTGCCCTGTCACTACGTTTTCTAGACATTTATACGATTTTTAAAATAAAGTCGGTCAATTATGTTATATTTTTCTTTAAATAACAGTTTCTTGTTTCAATTTTTTTTATCGTTCTTCCTCCTTACTTGCAGCAATGGGATCTAAAATATAACCTAGATATTATGTTAATAATTATAGACTGGTTAAACTAGCCATCTACTTTTAAGGTTAAGTATTAAAACCAGCTCTGGATTTCCAGAACTGAACTTCGCCTTTTCGTCACTCAAACGTAAAATCTAATTTTATTGTATTATTTTTTGATGAATAAAACTGTTTATTATTATCAAAATTTAGTATTTTACTTGATATAACCTAACCTAACCTAACCTAGCCAACATCTGCAAGGCCCCCAAAATATTTCTGCGCATGTCTCAAATTGAGAATTCCTTATTGGTCTGTTTGGCCGTTTATATATATATCCTATAGGAAGTAAATATTGCCCCAAATGACCCTTAATGTATGACCAAAATTTAAAATCAATCGGGTAAGTGGTTTTCTAGCAATTCCGCGAACAGACATACCGACAGACAGACAGGCAGACAGACCGTTGGAATTTATAAACTGTAAGATTTAATTGAACCGTAAAGATCTGAAAAAATATCGTAGGGCGATTTCTTCAGTATTACAATACTTCTCTTTTAGGAGGGAAGTAAAAATAACCATTAGAAATATTATGTAGGACGCAAAAATTAACTCTCATTTGTCATTTAGAACAGTTCCTGCATCTTAAAAATATTTTTAGATTGAAATAATTTCCTTTGGATTAACTAGCATAAAAAATAATATAACATTACATCGTTTCTTGAAAGTTAACATTAATTTGTTCAGGGTTGGCAGATCTTAATTAGCAAATGATAGGGGTCAAAGTATGAAGCGAATGATGAAGGAGATAAATCCAACGCAATTTAAAAGCCCCTACCAACCGACAGATGATCATAAATTTTTGCCAGTGACGTACTTTCTGTTTCTAATTAACTTAGGTTAGTAGTTGGATTTTTATTACGCAGTAGAACTGTTAAACTAGAATGGTTTAAATTGTTTTTTGTTATATAAAAATATCTGCTTATAAAATAAATAAGATTGGCACAGAATAGTCCCCAAAAATTAAAAAAAACAGTTATTTGGTAATAACTTTATACAAATCCTATAAATTTTAATTTATTTACTATTCTTATTATTATTTATTTTTTATAATTTTATTTATATACTCAACAAACATTTTTGGTTCAAAATAGGTAAATTTTCCTTCATTTAACAATACGAATAATTTTTGGCTGAGCAAAATTAGGTAAATTTGTCGACGAAATTACCAAAGTGAAGAACAAAACTGCATGGAAGTCGAAATAGGAAAATATTTCTTCAGTCCAACTAAGGTATTAATTACCTAAATGTGCCTTCTCTTTGTCCATATGTTTGGGCCTGACAGGACTACATATTCATGTTCAGTGACGTACTTTGTATATATACAAGGTGTTTCAAAAACAAATGCGAAAAACTTAACGGGGTGATTCTTGAGTTTATTTTAAGAAGAAAACTTCATATGAACATATGTCCTAAACCTCATAACTTTTTAGATACAAGGTGTTAAACTTTTCTCTATAATATTTGGGATACCATTCTCGATATCTTCACATTTTCTACCCATCAAGACACATTTTTTGGAGTACAACATTTTTTAAAATTTCTACCAGTGTCGTCCGTACGGGATTTGCATTGCATATTTTAGAAGAAAAAAATGGTACGCCACTGACATTTTGTCATTTGGAAAGCCTAGACATTGTTACATAAAAATTACCTCTTGCATTTTTCTCGTCAGATGTACCGTTTACAAGTTATTTAACAAAATGTTGGACTTGTTAAGCAAAATTGGCTATGTACGAATGATCGTTTTGCCAAACTTCTAAACCGTAGGAAGACTAAAAAGTTAGGGAGCAGAATAGGGAATTTGATATTCCTTGTCCAAAATAAAGGGCAGTTTGTTATAAACGTTGAACTAAAAGTCAACAGTTAGGGAGATATTGCGGTACAAAGATAATGGAACGGAAAAATAATGTTTTTATTTTTGATCTTAAAAACGAAAAGCGATAGAATAATTAAATTACTCCAATTATTCATGTGAAAATGTCAAAATCTCAATGGCTTCCTAGTAGGGGCTGAAAATGCCCACCATTAACTTGTGTGTTTCTAATATGTTCACATTCGAACTCGTAAATCGTTAAGGTTATTGACTGCAGTTTTATACACCAACGTCTTTAAATACCCCCAGAGAAAGAAATCCATTGGGTTAAAATTTGTGGAACAGGGTGCCTACGGTAGTGCTCCTACTCTTCTTATCCAACGATCCGGAAATACCTCATTTACCACATCCTTATTCGTGATGGAAAGGGAACATCTTCTAATATGCGAAGAAGATCATTTTGTACAAAACTTAAATAAAGATTTCCATTCAACGTCCCATCAAAAAAGTGAGGTCCTGCGAGACAATCGTCTATAATGCCGGCCCAAACATTTAACATGAATCTTCTCTGATGTCCTCTTTCTACATAGGCATGTGGGTTTTCAATAGCCCGCTGATGTGTGGTATGTAAATTCACTATTCCATCGCGTGTAAAACCAGCTTTATCAGTAAATAATATGATATTAATGAAAGCATTATCATTTTCATATTTATGTAAAATAGTATTACACATGTTTAGTCGTAATACATCATCACCATCATAAAAAGGTTGCACCTTTTGCAAATGGAAAGGATAAAGAAGTTCTTCATGGATTACCTCCAAAGCTGTAGATTTTGCCATTCCTTCTGCAACGGCAATTTGCTGAGTACTGACATCCGGGTATCCTTCTATCGAATCTATTTGAATTGTTCTTTCTCCTGCCTCAACCGTTCTAACGGACTTGGCTCTTCCTGTGTCATATTTCCGATGGATGCGTAAATGAATCTTGTTTACCAAGTCTCCTATGAACACTCACAAAGGTTTGAGCATGAGGAACATTTCGCTCAGGGTGTGCTTGTATGTAAAGCCGACGTGTTTCTTCTGCATTTCCATTTGCTCTCCCATAGCAAAGGTGCATGTCCCGATATTCTACTTTCGAATCTTGAAAAGCCATTTTTTAAATAAGAAATAAATTACTTTGTTGAACATTTAGATAAGTAAGATATGAATGATTTATCGATTTGAAATAAGAGTACATTATTTGAAGCACATTCCATCGACTTAAAGAGTACAACTCAATTTTGACAATTTCTTCCAAAATAAAAAAGGTTTCACTGAAATAAGTTTTCAATTGTAGGTAAAGTGCAGAACGTTTATTACCTTAAACTTATGTGTCAAATATTGATAAAGTTGATCCGTAAGAAATAAATTAGGGTCAAGTGGGGTAACTGTAAACGTTTTTGGGCATTTCATTTTTTTTGCTTTTCTAAATACGTCTAAATTATGTTTAGACATTTATTTTTAATGGGAAAACTAAACAATGTTGGTTACTGGACCATTTATTTTTAGAATCTTGGACCAATAAAAATTTAAAACCTATATTTTGAAAAAACACGCAACTTTGAAAAAAAGTGTCATTGTTTACATTTGCCCCAGCACTTCCGGGGTAATTGTAAACGGCTATATTGAAAACTACAAGAAATATAGGAATAAAATGTAGGGCAATTGTAAACATTTCATATTATCATTCATATCAATAAAAACTATGATGTTTTAGTAGCTGTTTACATTTGCCCCAAAAAAAACATATGTAAGTTATTATTTTAATTTGTTTATTGCAAATACTAAGATAATAATTATTATAATAACAGAAAAAAAAACATTTTATTAACTTAGGTAGACAGTCTTTCTGGGTGAGTGAAAGTAGTTAGTATAAGTACTAAAACTTCTTCTTTACCTATACCTATACCCTGTTTTATTAATACCTAGGTACTTAAGTATAAAAAATTGTTTACAAAATCAATAACAAGAACAAAAAATATATATTTAGGCATCTATCTACCCTCTAAAACAGGAACTTTTTTTTGAAAATGGTAATAAATTCGTTCGCCTTTCATTTTTATTTCTGGAAAGGGCAACACTCCTAATATTTGTTCATTTGTAACAACACTCACGTCATTGGCATTGACAGCAAAATTTTGTTTTGTTTCGTCAATACTTTTTAGCCCAATAACTTCTATGTCAAGGTCTACAATATTCTCAATAGAACAGATGTATTTATATATTGAAGTGTTTCTCTTTCCACCCTTAAAATTCACTAACTCAAAACAACCGTTTTTTAATTCAGAAATATCAATAAAATCAATAAAATCATTGTCAATCATTTCTAGTTCTTCTAAAGAAACTTCACTATCATCATCAGTAAGACACATAGATGAAGGTTCACTGTCTTCATCGCTACTTTTATTTTTAGGTTTCTTCCTTCTATAGCCATTAATTTTAGGAACAGGGTTCGGCTTTCTTTTTACTATGCCCTTATTAATGTTGGATGGGATCTTTTTTTTCAGTATTTTTTTTCTTGTGCTGCTTTTAACCTATTAAGAACTTCTTCTGTAGTCAAAATTTCGCCGTAAGTAAGAGCTTTTAATCGTGGAACTACAAGCTTTTTTGGCTCTGGATTGACCTGCTGAATTGTAGCTACGTTATTTTCTTTCTCCTCTGGAGAAAGGAAAAATATATTTCTTAATGTTGCACCTTGATTATTGTTAGTAGATTCTTGTGAACCATTTTTAGTTACATCCTGTGACCGAATTACCTCTGTAGGAATAGTTTTTGTAAAGCAGTTAGAGGTACATGTTTCATTGGAAGGATGTGCACATCCCCTATCTTTTTCACATATATCCACTTCAGATGTTAATGTTGCACCTTGATTATTGTTAGTAGATTCCTGTGAACCATTTTTAGTTACATCCTGTGACCGAATTGCCTCTGTAGGAATAGTTTTTGTAAAGCAGTTAGAGATACATGTTCCATTGGAAGGATGCGCACATCCCCTATCTTTTTCACATATATCCACTTCAGATGTGTGCTGCAGAACTATTATTGGGGTATTATCATTTAATGGCGTTATATTATCATTTACGGAAGGCAGGATTTTTTCTTCAGGATTGCTCGGGATATCGTTCGGTAAAGGCGGGGGTCTTCTTGTGTTTTCAGGCGTATTTTGTTTGTTGCGCAAATATTCTTCAAGCTGTGTTTTATTAAACGCACTTGTAGGAAATTTTTCCTTGTTGACTGGAAAAAGTCCGCAACTCCTGAATCCAGAGATAATGTTGGCAGGTTTCAGGGCACCACTCCAAACCTTGCCTAACATTTCTACGAATTCGGACTTGGACAACCGTCCAGTTCCCTTGCCTACCTGCCGTTTGCCAAATTTTATTAACTCTTTCTCCCAAAATGTTTTAACCGGGCCGAAAACGCACTTGTCTAAAGGTTGTAACAAGTCAGTAAGGTGACTTGGTAGTTTGATAAGCGTGATATTGTGAGAAATAGCTGCCTCGATAATTCTCACACTAATGTGACTCGAATGCCCGTCATATATTAAAACACAGACTTGGTTTGGCAGAGATTTTCTTTCTCTAATCCTATTAATATGTACAATAAATCCAGCAGTAAACCACGTAAAAAACTGGGGTTCCTCCATCCACCCATTTTTAGATGCTGTGTAAATAGTACCTGGATATGCTTTATCCGACGTCCAACGAGCTTGAATTCCGGCACCTTTGAAAACTATAAGAGGTGGCAAAAAAGAACCATCTGCTCCAACACAGGCTAAAACGGTAGTTGATTCACGCCCAGATCCTCCAGAAACTCTAACCAACGGTTTGCCCTTTTGACCAATTGATTTAAAACGACTAGGGTCGCTCTTAAAACCCGATTCGTCAGCATTGTAAACAAAACAAGCCTTATTTTCATCATCAAGCTCCAATTGTTCTAGGGTCTTTTGTAGATCTTCATAAAAACTATAAATAACATCGGGCCGCCTTGCATCCTTCCTGCATTTTTGTAAATGCTCGGGTTTTTTTAACGATAACAGATTTTGATGGCGCTTCATAAAGGCATAGTACCAGTCCTTCCCTGGTCGGTCATTAGTAAAAGGAGTTGATATGTTATGAGCTGTTACATATTCTTGGATAAGGTTTTGTAACTCATCTTTATCACAGGGAAAACCTGAATTGGCTCGGGCTAACAAACATTGTACTATTTTATTTTCAGTCTCTTTGGTAAAAACGGTCTTTCTGCCGCGACTTGCATCGATTGGTGTTAACCTCCCATGCAATCTTTGGGAAATACAGCAATTGGTACCCCATATTGCTCTTTAGCCTCTCGAAAAGTTAAATTTCTATTTTGAACATCCCTGACTGCATTTTCAAGGTCTTCTTTTGTGTAGGATGGCCCAGTTGTTTTACGAACATAATTTCGTACCATCTGAAATAAAAGTATCATATTTTATGCTTTTACACAATAATTTTATTATTTATAATTTTTCGGGGAAAAGTAAACTTGCGTTTACTTTTACCCCTAAAAAGCGTTTACATTTCCCCATCTTCAGATTTGAGGGGGGTAAATGTAAACACTAACAAGCAATCAAAAATAGACGTTTTTTATCTCCAATCGGTTACAAATCAACAAAAGAACATTGTTTTAAACCTTTAAACTCTGATTACAATTAACTTACCTTTAAAATAAAAAAATCACCAACACATTTCACAAACAATGTCAAAAGAATAACCTATAATTTTGCAGCACTCTGGTCGAATAACAAAATCAAACTAAAAATTGGCGGTTAGAAACAAAAATCGTTAGTCCTCTAGTAGAAGAAGAGGTAACCTTAAAGAAAAAGCGGGATATTTTAAAAAAGCGGCAAATTTAAAATTATTTTTAGGTGCGTTTACGATTACCCCTGTTTACATTTACCCCACTTGACCCTATATATTCCCAAAATTAAAAAAAAAATGCAACTTTGATCAGCCGTTACTAGGAAACCATTAAGATTTTGACATTTCTTAAATGACTTGCTACAATTATTTTTTCATGTAGAATCACGGCCTTAAATTTCCTGACATTGTTCCCGAACACCCTGTATATTACTAAAATTATTGTATTTTTCTTCTCTTCTTAATTTTATTATTAGGCAAAGAACCTTTTTTAAAATTTGCAATAAAAATATTTTTGTTATATTGAAACACAAACACAAAATCTGGTAATATACATGGTGGTCCTTTTAAAGTGTCACAAAGCGATATTGAGAAAACGGCTGATTGAAAATAAATGAAATTTCTAGTGATTCAATGGGTCGTTGGGGGACATTTTTTGACGGAGTAAGTAATGTTTTAGCCCTTTCCACTGTTTAGGGGTGGGGGGTAACTTTTAATGTTAAATGGAAGGGTGCAGTTTTTTTTCCAGATTCGTAATCTCCAGAAAAAACTACTTTAAAATCAATGAATAATTTAATGTCAATGTCACTACGCTAAATTCAACAAAATTAAAAAGAAAATCAACCGAAGAAAAAACTGATATTAGGTACATGATTTTTATCAACTCTCTTTCGAAAAGAATTCCTCACTCTGAATAAAATATACGGGGTTATTTTACGAACTGCACGCGTAATCCTTTCTCTCATGTCTTCGGCCGTAGTTGAAGTAGTCACCATGACTTTGTTTTTGACAAAAACCCACAAGAAAAAATCAAGGGGGGTTAAGTCTGGCAATTTTGCAGGCCAATGCGATAGTTTTTTCTACATTCTCCGAGAATTAATAACATGTCAACTTGGCAGTCGAATTCATTCATTTTAGGGATAGGTAGTTAAAATCTCAACAAAGATTATTAAATACGAACAGATATAACACACCTAAATAATAAACGAACAGAACTTAAAAAAAAAACAATAAACGAACACAATGAACACTTATTTTAACAAGACGCTTAAACCAAAGACTTTAAACTTGAAGATAATTTAAGAAAATTACTGGCAATATCATAACATGTCAAATCGTTCGTTGTCATGATAACTGCAATGGTGGCGGCTGGTGAATCATCGCTGCAGTGCCGCAGAGCTCCCAAAAAAATCAGGAACAAAATAATTAACTACATCATCTAACCAAAATACCGTATTTTTTTACCCAGTTGACATGGTAATTCTCGGAAGACGTAGAAAAAATAGCGATAATGCTTCTGAACAAAATGGTTGTCATTTCGAACACCTATTATAATAAAATCATGTACCTAATATCAGCTTTTTCTTCTGTTGAATTCCTTTTTAATTTTTGACATTAAATTATTCATTGATTCTAACGTTAACCATTTTATTTATTTAGTAAATTAAAAGTACATTACAGGCATTAACATAAATAGTACATAATAAAGACAAATTAAGATTCATTAAAAAAAAAACAATAATACATTATAAAAAGACAGTACTTACAATTACAGATAACAAACAGTTTCAATTTAAATGTGTATATAAAAATCGTCGACAATTCTACCAATTTCCAATTTAAAGTTTCTCAGTGAACATTCATTAATATCAAAATCAGCAGGCAGGAATTGATTGAACAGAGACATAATTCTATTTATTGGTTCATTTCTTCCTATATCAGTCCTAAATGGACGAATGGAGAATGGTTCAACCTGTCTGGTTGGTCTGACAGGGGCACGAAATCTTATTTGTCCAAGCAAATCAGGGGAATCAACCAGGTTGTTAAGAATCTTGTATCCAAAAGACATACTGAGTTTTATTCGACGTATCTCGAGTGTGTCTATGCCAAGAATCTCAAGCCGCTCGATATATTGCAGTGATTCCCCATTAATTCCCAGTTTGTACAGCAAAAAGTTCACAAACTTCGACTGGACCCTCTCCAGACGCTTCACATGGACCCTGTATACCGGTGACCACACTACACAGGCATATTCCAAATGACTCCTGACCAAAGCATAGAAAATAGATTTTAAAGCCTCTATATCCTTAAAATCCCAGCATTGCCTCATAATAAATCCAGCCATCCTGAATGCTTTTGATGTTATGTTTTCAATATGGTGGTAAAATCTCAGCTCCGAATCAAAAATGATTCCCAAGTCATTTACGAAGTTGACACGTAGAAGTGAGGTGTTTTCAATGTGATATTCATTCAAGATCGGCTGTTTTTTCCTAGTAAAGGTTATTATTTTACTCTTTGAAGCATTGAGGTTCATTATGTTAAGTTTACACCAGTTTATTAGACTATTGATAATTTCTTGAAGACCTGTGGCATCTGCTTCGGAAATTATCGGTTTGAATATTTTCAGGTCATCCGCAAAGAATAAGAACGAGCACTCTTGGAACACTAATGACAAATCATTGATGAACATCAAAAATAATATTGGTCCCAGATGAGAACCCTGTGGGACGCCAGAATATACATCAATATCTTTCGACAGTGTATTCCTGAATTTCACTTTTTGAGCGCGGTCAGTCAGGTAGCTCTGAATCCAGGACAGCAGGGGATCCTGAATACCATAGTGAAACAATTTTGTCAGGAGGATCAAGGGGTCGACTGCGTCGAAGGCTTTTCTAAAATCAAAATATATTGCGTCCACTTGTATATTGCTATCCATCAAGGATGACAGTTCACTACAATAAACCGTGAGATTGGCCTCACACGACTTCCGCTGTAAAAACCCGTACTGATTTGGTGAGATCACTCCATGCACGAAAGCAGACAAACCGTCAGTCACCAACGATTCCAAAATCTTGCCAAAACATGCTAACCCTGAAATTGGGCGGTAGTTTGTAACATCGGATCTGTCACCACTCTTGAATATTGGAGTGACTGTTGTTTTTTTCCAAGTAGTGGGAAATTTGCTTTCTCTTAGTGAATCCTGATATATCAGACTGAGTGGTAAGCTTAGAGTTGGACTACAGTTTTTTGCAAATACTGGAGCGATTCCATCACAGCCAGGACTCTTATTAACATCCAATTCAATCAATTTATGAAACACACTGTCAGACGTAATGTCAACTGATTTAAGAGTATCATTGATATATGGTATGTTCTGAATAACATCAGGTGGTATGGAATTGTTGCATGAAACTACATAGACAGACTGAAAGAAATCTGCAAACATATCAGCTATTTCTCTGGGATCTGATGAAGTCCTGTCGTTAAAGTGCATGTGGTTGGGATATCCCTGTAAGTATCGTTTAGATTTTAAGTACTTCCAAAAATGTTTAGGATTATTAGTTAAATTATGCTGAGATCGAGCAACAAATCCTAGGTAATCTTTTTGTATGCTTTTCTTGGATTTTACTCTTACTTCTTTATATTGCTTATTTAATTCAGGGTCACGTTCTTCTTTTTTATTGATTTTATTTAATAGCTTGTTTTTTTGCTTTATCAGGTTAATACTTTCTTTAGAAAAATAAACAGGAAAGGTAAGACTCTTTTGTAGAACTTTTGGTACAAATTGTTCAATACCAGCTTCAATGATGTCATAAAAATATGAAACCTTGTCGTCAAGGCTCAGTTCCAAAGACTGAAGTGGCGACCAGTCGGATATCTCAAAAAAGTCGTTTAGTCCATCATAGTCAGCTTTGAAGAAGTTATAATTGTAGATATCATGAATAGCTTCACACATAGAATGGTCCAACAACATTGACATAATAAGAGGTGGATCATGATTATCAGGTCTTGATAATGGTGAGTCACACCCTTCAACGGATAAGTTGACACAATTGGAGAGCACAAGATCCAAGATCACGTTATTATAGTTATAAATATTGTTAAACTGTTTAAGGTCGTTAAAACATAAGCAGTCATATAGGTTCACTTCGGGATCGTTGTTCGATACTAAAACATATTCTGGTTGGTTATTGAAAAGTTGTAAGTAGTTTTCTTCGTTCACGGGTGAGTCCCATGGTTCGATGAGCACAACATTCTTAACAAAGTTGGGTAAATTATAGTCACCAAGAATGATTACTTTAGAGTTTAGCCTTCTTTCCATAACATAATTAATTGACGCAATATGCTCATCATACACAGCTACAAGTGACGATGGAGGAACATACACAACGCCAAATACATAGTGTACATTGTTTATAAGTATACCAACCCACAGTTCATCCAGCGAATTTCTCGGCACAGAGTAAACAACAGAAGACAAGGTTGACTTGACAGCAATCAATACTCCTCCTCCCCTATGCTTACCAGTAGCTAAAGGATCACGATCTTTTCGGTAGATAACATAACTATCCGGAAACAGTTCCTGGCTAAGTATACCCTCGTTTAACCATGTTTCCGTCAATACTACCACGTCGTATTCGGAGTGTAGGCAAATTTGTTCGAAAAAGGCTACAGTCTTGGATCGAAGTCCGTTCGTATTTTGGTAGTATATTCTTAGCTTATTTGTGGAGGTTCCGTTGCTCTGGTGAGTTAATCGTTTTTTGCTTGACTAACTGAGTGTGCTTTCGATTGGGAATCTGAGGCAGGGGTATTTTTGGTCGCTGGAACAACAGTTTGGTCTTCAGGTTTTAATTTGTTTATAACAAATCTGTTTAACAAGTACTCTGTTATTTTAAACATAGATTCGTGGTTCATTGATCCGGATAAGGCAATGTTGGTTAAGGGAACAAAACTGACATCATTTGTCCTATGCTGCAATAAGGCCGAGTCTATCGAAGAGTTCTGTTGGGCGATAAATTTATTGAGGATGGGTCGATTTTGCCATAGCGGTGGTCCAATAATTATAAGATTTGTGTTTTGAGTATTTTCTAGAAGGTTAAGTATTAACTGTAGGTCTATTTTCTTTCCCCTGATACATTCGAGTGGGGACATGAATAGAAGCACATAATCCTTTTTGGTGTAATTCTTTGTTTTTATTAAACAGTCCTCTACTAATGCCTCGAAACTTACCCCAATTCTCAGTTGGCAGTCAATATCAAACCTACACTGCGTAATTTGTTTAATATTAAAGATTGAACCCCTTACAATATTATTACCAATAACAAAGATCTTTGGCCTTTTTTCAATAATGATGTTATTAATGATATGTTCCGACTGAAATGAATCAGGGACTGTTTCACAAATTTTTCGCAGCTCTAACTCCCTTTTCATTCTGGATAGTTCACGTTGGTACCAATCATTGTCATGTTCCAAGGTTCTTATAGAGTCTATCATTTGATGCATTGAGTGATTCATATCAGCGATTCTTTCATTCAATGATTGCGATAACTGATTTTCTGAATTTAGTTTTTCACATAAAACAATTTTTTCTTGCTCCATTTCAGTCAATTTTTTGTTAAGTAAAGATATTGATGTACGTTGATTTTTTATTGTTTCATCGGACTTTTTTTCTGCTTCGACAGCATTCTCTTGGAGACTTACAGAGTTTCTTTTTTGTCTTTGTAAATATAACTCATGTGCCCTTAGGTCATTCTTTAATTTTTGTATTTCATTATCCATATTTCTTATTTCGTCATCTTTTTCTTGAACATACTTTTCAAACTCATTTTCCTTTTGTTCTAACATATTTTTTATCCTATTGTATTGAGAATCAAATAGAGCGCAATCATCAAGTTTTTTTTTCTTTTCTAGATCCAAATTTTCGCAATTTTTGGAACAGTAAATTCTGTGCTTATCTAAAATCTTAAAGTTACTTTTTCTATTCAAGCAACTAGGGTGATATACTCCGGTGCAGACCACACATACAAAGCTAGCAAATTTATTCGTCGCGCAACATTTAAAGCTGGAGTTTGAATTTTCATTGTCACCCATATTGATTCTAAGCCTGATAAGCGGTGGTATTAGTACTAGTGAGTGGGGATAAGCCCCTGGTAGTAAAGTCCAGATTAAGTATGATATGAAGTTGACAAGTAAATATAACCTCACAAGGGTAATTTGCGGGTAAATATGACGAAGTTACTAATTAATTTTCCTTTGAAAATCTTCGACTAATCCACTGAACTTCACTTTCAGAGCCACAAAAAAGTTTGAGCAGCATATTCCACTAATTACACACAAATTTTGTTTATTTTTAATGTTAAAATTTAATTTAATTGACGATTTTCACAGTGAGTAAACAATTCACGTTGACGTTTTTTATGATCTCTAGAAAGAAACGTAGTTTTTTCTGGAGATTACGAATATGGAAAGAAAACTGCACCTTTCCATTTACCATTTAAAAGTTACCCCCCACCCCTAAAAAGTGTTGACTGCTCCAACTACAACCGAAGACATGAGAGAAAGGATTGCGCGTGCAGTTCGTGAAATCACCCCAGATATGTTATTCAGAGTGCGGAATTCTTTTCGAAAGAGAGTTGATAAATGTTTAGAAGAAAATGGCCGTCATTTTGAACATCCAATAAAATAAAATCATGTACCTAATATCGGTTTTTTCTTCTGTTAATTTTCATTTTAATTTTGTTGAGCGTTTAGCGTAGTGACATTGACATTGACATTAAATTATTCATTGATTATAACGTAGTTTTTTCTGGAGATTACGAATCTGGAAAGAAAACTGCACCTTTCCATTTAACATTTGAAAGTTACCCCCCATCCCTAAACAGTAGAAAGGGTTAAAACATTACTTACTATCGCTTTGTAACACTTTAAAAGGACCACCGTGTATAGTAAGCAAAATCATCTGTTAATTCTATATTTATTTCAAAACTCTGCCACACCTATAATTTAATTCTAAATTATCTACAAAACACTTGTTTGTTCAATAATTTCTGGGAAATAAAATTCAGAAGTTTGCGAAGATGCAGAGATCCAACAAATTCTGTGTTGATTTTATTAATTACTAAACATAATCTCTCCAACTACAAAATCCTCATGAATGCTAGTTGCTATTATAATCGTGACCAAGCGCAGTTCAATAGGAACAATAGATTTAAACAGGGTCGGGTAACGATTTCAGATTTTCTTGTTATTTGTTTGTTCTTTTCTATAAGCTGCAGAAAACCTAGATAAAGTAATAAAGGTTAGGGGTAAGTTTATACTTTAATGAAAAAAAATGTACAATGTCTTCATTTTATATAGTTCAACTGAACTGTATAATATTAAATAAAGAGAAAATAAAAGAGGTGAAAAGACAGGGAAGAAAATCGTTCAAGGTCTGAACTATTTTACAGCCGCTTATCCCTAATGGAACAACGACGTTTAGAGACCGAGACAGACAGAGAGAGGTTTAGCAAATACAAAATATAGCGGTTGATCTTGAAAAACGCATCGTCAGTTAGTAAAAAATCGGTAAAGTTCAGTACATAGGCACAGTATACATGTGCTACATATACTGCCTTTTTAAACATTTTTATTTGTTGCCATTTTGTTCCATTATATTGGATTCCTACCAATATTTTACCAGTTTCTATCTATACACCAGGGGCGAGCGGTGAAATTTTAAGAAAGGAAAGCAATTTTTAGAAACTTATCTATTTGCAACGTAATTCGATTCTTCGATCATTTCTTGCAAATTCGTCAATGACCTTATCATAAAAACGTCGATGCTCCGACATATTTTGGAGAAGTGTATTTTCAATAGACAACAGCGATGTATGCGAAAGTCTCTCCTGCCCCGTTGAATTTGTCACGAAATTTTTTAAGTTTAATTGTTGAAAAATTGCGTTCTACTGATGAACTTGTGGCAGGTATTGTCAATACTAATTCACACGATTTCCACACTTCGGTGTAGGCATCTTCCAGCTCCTTGTCTTTTAAAAATTGCATTAGTTCCTTAGCATTATTTTTCGCGCTACTGTCATCAGTTTCGTAAATCACTTTTAGTTTAGATCGCAGCAACACTCGATCGAAAAACTGGCCATAATGAAGAAGAGATTTAAACGCATCTTCTGGAAAAGTTTTTCATTTAAATGCATCAAAATTGCAGAACTCGAGGAATTTAAAATCATTTAAACCGTTAAATCTATAGTTTATTTGTTGTCGAATTTGATCGATTATTTCATAAAAGAGGCGTCTGTATGATGTTTGAACATCTCCGACCTGTCTGTTCGAAGACGCTTGGCTTGTGGCTCTACATTTAACGTCATCGTTTTCTCCCAAAATAAACTGATCGAAAAAAGTTAAGGATATTGTGTTTTCACTATGAAAAACTATTTTTAGAAAAAATGTGGTATAGCTATTAATACCTATGTCGTTTGCGTTAGAAAAAAATGTTGTTTGTAAACATATGAAATTGTACCCAAACAGATAAAAAAACATTATCACCAAAAATGATGATTTGATTTTTGTACAGTTTAGTTTTGTTTGTGTGTTGCTAAGTGCCGGTCACGATATTGTGAGTTTTCAGTCATCGACAATATGAATAGACGTCATTTAACAGTAGAGCAAGCAAATCAAGCCATTGGGTTGCTTCTTGGAGGTTCACGACAGATCGATGTGGCTGCTCAGTTTAATGTCTCTCAAAGTGTAATTTCCCGACTTAATAACCGGTATAATGAGACTGGATCTGTCATCAATAGGCATAGAGAGGGTAGACCAAGATCGACAGATGCTAGGGAGGACCGAAGATTAGTTAGAGGAGCTAGGATGGATCCTACAACAAACTGCACGGTACTCAGCCAGGACCTTTTTGCTGCCACTAGAATTCGTATTACTCCACGGACGGTTTTAAATCGATTAAATGAAGCAGGTTTACATTGCTACAGGCGTATAAGACGCCCGCCATTGACCGGAAACCACAGAGCTCAACGTTTACTTTGGTGTAATGAAAGATTCAACTGGAATGATGAGTGGCGTACTGTGATGTTCACCGATGAAAGCCGCTTTTGTCTTCGTGCTGATAGACGTTCAGTTCGTGTCTGGAGACCAAGAAATTTAAGAGTTAATGACCGATTTGTTCAAGAAGTACATCCATTTGGAGGTGGAGGTGTAATGGTCTGGGGTGGAATTTTCTACGGAGGTCGAACGGAGTTGTATGTTTGTGAAAGTACAATGACAGGTGAAATTTATGCTCACGACATCATTGATAACATGGTCAATGATTATCGTTGGAATTTGGAGGCCAATTTCAGATTTCTGGATGATAACGCTCGCCCGCACAGGGCCAGGGTAGTACAAGAACGGCTAGCATTCAATGAAATTAATCATCTGCCATTACCCCCGCTGTCTCCAGATTTAAACTGCATCGAGCATGCTTGGGACATGCTCGGAAGGGCACTAATTGCCCATCAACCTCCTGTTCAGGGTGTCAGGTCACTAAGGGAAGTTCTTCCAGATTTATGGGATAACCTGGATCAAAATGATTTGGATAATTTAATTTTAAGTATGCCTCGCCGAGTTGAAGCAGTAATAGCCAATAGAGGTGGAATTACACGTTATTAATACAGTTTTTCTGTTTGTTAATTATCTGCTTTGTTACATTGTTAGAAAAAAGTTGCCTGTAAATTCTAATAAAAACATTTTTTCAGTTAAACATATGTGTTTCATTTCTAAAAGAGATGGGACTAAATGTACGTAATACAATTTTTTCCGAAAAAAAATTTTTTCTATGATTATTTACAATATCCTTAACTTTTTTCGATCAGTTTAGGTCAAAGCCATCTCTTTTTTGGCTTAACACGGACTTAAAATCGTCCACTTTTTTTAGGCAAAAAGCAATATCATTTGTTTTAGTTTGTAATATATTAAAAACATTGCCCGAGAATGGAAATATTTCTCTGAAAATATGTTCAACAAATAATTAAAATTATAATCTCGTTTCAAACAGTCCAAAAACGCCCTCGAACTATTTATTGTTTCTGAGTCCCACGTTTCATTATTTTCTATTATATTCTCAAATAGTTCAATTAGTGATTCACGATTTTCAGATACTGTTAACACAAGTCTTCCATTATAGTTCCACCTAGTAGGAGCTACTTTGGGCAATCGTTTGTGGACATTGGAGTCCAAAGCTTGTGTACGTTTTGTTGACTTGGAAAAAAGCAGCAATGCCGCTTAAAATAACGAAAAATACTTAACACTCTTTAATGTGATTGATGGACTGGGATAAATACAGTACTTGGGAAAGTTTCTCGAACTTTAGTTTGCAGACCCCCTAATTGTCCTGCCATCACTGCAGCTCCATCATAGTTTTGAGCAACTAATTTTTTCTCTCCATCAATTTCTTTAGTAACGTTATAAACTACGGTATATAATGCATCTGCTGTACGATTTTCGGACACATTCTTAAAACCTAAAAATTGGTCTTGAATTAGTGATATGAGTTGTTTCGTCCAGAACAATAGCAATGAACCGCGCCTCGCCAATCTCCCGCTTAATTATTTTTAGAATAACGGTTGCAACAGCGGAAATTAAATCATTCTGGATTCGATTCGGCGTTCCGCAAAAAAACGCTAGACTGCTCTAAATGATTTTTTAAGCAATCATCATATTTAGCCATTAAACTAAGCAAATCTTGAAAATTTCCTCTATTTGAAGAAACCCTTGTTTCGTCATGACCTCTAAATCCCAATTCGTGTTGTCCGAGAAAACAAACAACATCAATAAGTGTTCTTAATATTTGCCTATTTTTATCGATTAGTTCATTGTGTTGGCGGTGACTAATTTCCAACTGTTTATTAAGGGTATGTTCAATTCTCGTTTAGCGGAAGACTTTTTCTTTTATGACGGCCTGCAAATGCGCTTTGGACATAATGTGTCTTTTTACAGCTTTATGGAAATTGTTTAAATCGGAAAAACTAGTTTTATTCCAGAAACAACATTTTTTTCATTATCCCTAAATTTTTTCCATGTGTGTATTTTATGATTTCTGTCAACACGGCAACGTCAGATTATCATGGTGCCTAGGTGGGAATAGATAGGTCCGCAATCTGATTCGTTAATCCAGTGGCTGGCCATGGTGATATAGACGAAATAATATACAATGTATATAAAAATTACGACTTTTAACTTAACAATATGTTTATTTGTTTAATTATTCGTAAAGGATATTTCTTTTCTCTACTGACAATGTTGCAACCCACAAAATACTTACCCTCTTCATCCGTTTGTTTGTTGTTAATTCTATCTAGTTCAATGTTCGAAGAGAGAAACAGTCAATTTTGGAAAAAACGACGTGTCAAAGCGAATTAAATAAAAAATGGCGAGGCCGACTCTGGAAAATTAGCACGTGTCGTAAGAATAGGGTTTATCGGATTGCGGATGACGGGCATGGGGCCAAATCCGGCCGAGAGTGCGGAATAAAGCTCGCGGCCTGTTTGTCTAGACTGGCAAAGAAAAGATGAAAGACCCATTGCAACAGATAAGCACGCACCGGTAGATTAGGTCAGTTATATAGGTGCATTACCTGCCGCGGTTCAATTGGCGGGGAACTATTTATTATCCGCGGTCTAATGATTGATTTCGCTATGGCATATTTCAAAAAGCTGCAAAAGTTTTAAATTATGCTACTGCGAAAAGACCCGATTTGACAGAGTGGCCAACTAAAAGATTTTATGATACATTCTTATATATTCCTACATTATATTAAATTGTTTTGTTGGCTTATGGAGAAACAGGACGCTCAAATTAAAAACAAATTGTTTAATCTGCTATAGCAGATACTAACATACCACTAGTCATATGAAAAATATAAAGGAAACCAAGGTTCTAGCGTCCGTTCCAGGATTTTATAAACGAAAAATTAGAGAATCTATTGAAATTTTTAAACATACACCTTCAATGGAGATACGGGTTACGGATTAATACAGGGTCACGGTTCGGTGAGCACAAGTCGGGTATAAATATACAGCGTGTAACAAAAGTAAAGAAACGGCGAAATATCTCAGGTACCGATTACCTGAATTTAATGAAAATCTCTACTAAGTGTATTTGAAATTATGTCGGATCCAATGGCGAGTTTCGCATTGCTTCCACGTTTACCGTTTTTCTGTTACAAAAGGAAAATTGTTTTTTTAATGGCACACCCTATATTACACTACTTTTTTAAAAATCTGCGTAAAATTCTAAATACTTTTTATTAAGAGCACTTTTTATGATTTCATTGGGCGCCATTTTGTTCCATCATATTGGGTTCCTACCAATATTTCACCATTTTTTTTCTACCTATGCCACACTTGACTTTTGGGCATAATTTAAAATAAATTCAATAAGTAGTTTTTACGTTGACACATACCGCCATTTTGCTACGTCATGTTGAATTGGTCTGCATATAATTCCTAATCCCAAATAATACACCACTCCAACAAAAAGAAGACCGTTAACGAAAACCAGTTAGAAACTTAATATCTGGGAAATATCTGCGAATCAACGGAGTAGGTAAAGACTGATAATAGGACTTTCATGTAGGCTATAAAATCTATATATGTCTCTTGAGAATGCAACAATAAAGTTGCTAAACATTGACAATTTAAACAAAATACTTTTGTTTTTTTTTACTGGATCCTAACCCCAAATAATACACCATTCTAACATAAAAACAAGAGGATCGTTAACGAAAACCATTTAGAAACTTAATATCTGAAAAATATTTGCGGACCAACGTAGTAAGTAAATACTAATAATATGAGGTTCATGCAGGATATAGAATCTATGTATGTGCCCTGAGGATGTAACAATGAAGTTGCGAAACGTCGACAATTTAAAAAAAGATTTGTTTTTTACTGGATCTTAACCCCAAATAATACACCTCTCTAACCAATTTTTTTTAACATTGTTCCCCCATATTGGATTTTTACCAAAATATTACCAAGTTTTTGGTCAAAGTTTGTCAATCGGGTAAGTAGTATTTAACCTATGTCGCGAACTGACAGACAGACGGACCGACGGAATTGATAAAACATGTTTTTTAGCATCTAGGGACACTAAAATGTGAAGATATGTAATTATAATTCTGTTACATTTTACAAGGCCACCATTTTGTTTCACCATACTGGATTTTTACCAAAATGTTACCAAGTCATCCTCATATGACCTTTAGTTTTTGCAAAATAATGAAGTCAATCGGGTAAGTAGTCTTCAAGCTATGCCGGGAACTCACAGACAGACAAACAGACCGACAGACGGACCGACAGAGTTGATAAATCATATTTTTTGGCTTCTAGCGACTTGAAACGTAAAGATGTGTAAAACCTGAAAGGATAATTTTTTAAAAATATTTAAAACTTTCCAGGCTGAATTTTTAAATATTTTATTAGGCCGCCATCTTGGATTCGTACCAAAATGTTATCAGTTGATGTTTCTGCAAATTTTGAGATAAATTGGATGAATAGTTCTATAATAATAATTTTTTTAACATCTCACTAGGCCGCCATTTTGTTCGCCACGTTAATTTTTTACCAATCGGGTAAGTAGTTTTTTAGCTACGCCGCAAACAGACAGACAAACAGACCGACGGAATTTAGAAGACATGTGTTTCGTAATCTAGGGACCCTGAAACGTGAAGATATGGAAAAATCTCGGAGAGTGATTTTTTCACGATTACAACTCCCTTTTACGAGGGAAGTAAAAACTAATAATAAAAAGGTAATAAGAACATCACACATTACCAAGTAATGGATACAATTTTTCAAGTCTGTACTCCGCTAAAAGGCCAACGCCGCCGTCGCTTTCCACCCTGGTTTTCGCATGATATATTTTAATATATATATATATAAAAAAGAAAAAGCACATAAAGAATACAAAAAATATAAAACGCCAGAGTGACAATGCATATAAAAATTATATAAGAAACGCTGAGATGAACATGATTTCTGATCCTTCCACCTTTTGGTCTTTTGTCCGAAGCAAAAAGGGGCATACCGGCATCCCTGGTACCCTAAAGGAGGGTGACAACGAATACACAGATCCTCAAAGCATTGTTAATGCATTTGCAAATTCTTTCCAAAGTGTTTATACTATTTCTTCTCCCAATAACTATGTTAAGTCCCCTGTGTTAAACTCCGATATAATAGGCATTCACACAATATCCTCTCAAGATATAATACTAGCTAGCAAAAAACTCAAAGACAAACTAACAGCCGGTGTTGACGAAATACCCAGTTTCATAGTAAAAGATTGCGCGGGAGTCTTTTCTGTCCCACTTCTACACGTTTTTAACTTAATACTTGATAAGGGTATTTTTCCGTATACTTGGAAAACAGCAAAAGTCATACCTATTTTCAAGAAGGGTGATAAAACATTGATACAAAATTTTAGACCCATCTCGATACTCTGTAATTTTTTTAAACTATTTGAAATTGTTCTGTATGATCAGTTATATTCAGGGGTTCGAAAGCTTCTCCCTCCCCATCAACACGGCTTTCTAGATTCACGTTCTTGCACGACCAACCTGGCATCCTTGTCCCAGACTGCAGTCACTGGATTCCAGGGGACAATTGGACGTTATTTACACAGACTTTCAGAAAGCTTTTGATCAAATCTATCTCTACATCTTGATCCATAAACTGGAGAACTTTGATCTGTCACAACAACTGTTAATAAATCATATCTATTAGGACGTTCCCAGGTTGTCGAATATGAGCACTTCAGATCACCATCATATAATGTCTCTTCTGGTGTACCACAGGGGTCCAATTTGGGGCCCCAGATTTTTCTCATTTTTATTAATGGTCTCCTTGATATAACTGAATGTCATACACTGGTATATGCAGACGACTTAAAGCTGTTTACTGAAATTCAGGCTCTATCAGATTGTGATCACCTACAAAAAAATCTAACATTGGTATATGAATGGTGTCTTAGCAATAAACTTGTATTAAATTTATCAAAATGCTATGTAATGACCTTCAGTCGCAGAAATAACCCACTGATGTATAATTATGCTCTAGATGGTACGGTGCTTGGCAGACCGGATAGTAGTATTCGAGATCTTGGCATTGAATTTGACCCTAAACTTACCTTCATTCCCATATAAATTATCTAATTACAACATCCTTCAAAACACTAGGATTTCTTATGCGGAACTGTAAAAATTTTACTGAGACTCAAACAATGATATTATTATATTGATCTTTCATAAGATCAAAGCTGGAGTATGCCGCAGTGGTTTAGAACCCTATTTATAATTGCCATGTTCAGGCTTTAGAAGCCTTGCAGCGACATTTTCTAAAGTATTTAGCTTTTAGGGCAGATGGTGCTTACCCTCCAAGAGGTTGTGATCACGATCAGCTTTTACAGAGATTTAATATATCATCCTTAGCAACAAGAAGAAAAATTCAAAGCTTAAAACTAATATATGGCCTCACTCATAATAAAGTTGACGGTCCATTTCTTCTTGCATTTTCGCCTTCCCCGCCTCGAAACACGGCATACTTCGGTGTTCTATCTCAGCACAGCCAGATCAAATATTTTTAGACGGAGTTTGGTATACTTTATGTGTTCAGTCCTCAACTCGGTGTCTCATGCGTGCGATTTGCACTTTGACTCATTGAGCAGCATCATCGATTCCTTTTTAAATCTGGAGTGATCCAAACACACATTAAGTTGGTTTTGTTAATACATGATCCGTATTGTTCCATTAACAGTAATTTACTTACTTCATTTTCTTTTTATTATTAAATGTTAGATCAACTAATTTAGGTACTGTAATATATACAGTGTGTCCCAGATTGGCTTCTCTAAAGGGATCTCGGCTCCTATTATACCTACAGCAAAGGTTAAATGGGGAAAGTTTTAGAGGAAACTTATTGCATTCGATATCTGGCTTCAGATTTACGATCGATCAATAAGTTTGGGAAAATATCGGCGAAAAACCGAAAATGGCGGATTTCGTTTTTCGCCAGTATATCCAGAACGGTAAATTTGGCAGCTGTCAAAATGTGACATTATTGAGACACATTTTTAAGACAAATAATATGGCGTATACGACACGTCTTCATTGTTCGCCGATATTTCCCAAACTTATTGATCGATCGTAAATCTGAAGCCGGATATCGAATGCAATAAGTTTCCTCTAAAACTTTCCCCATTTAACCTTTGCTGTAGGTATAATAGGAGCAGAGAACCCTGTATAGAGAAGCGAATCTGGGACACACTGTATTTAGATTTAGGTTTAAGTATTATTGTATCTAACAAAACAGTTATTTTGTATTTTGTTTTCTTGTGTTTTCACTTAATTTTGTTATTGAATTTCCTGTAAGTGTTTTTGAATTTCCTGTAAGTTTTTACCTATTGGAAATAAAAGCTATTTATTTTATTTATTTATTTATCACACAGGAACAGTCGGTAAAGCGTACATATCAAAAGTTTCAGATAAAAAAATATTTATTTTTTGTTCAATAAGAAGATCAATATTTCTGTTAACTCTCTCTTTTTAAAAACATTCAATTAAAAATATCAGAAAATTGAAATTTTACTTACAAACCTTAATATGGTCGGTGAAAGGAACATTTACCTTACTGCGAAAACAGTTTTAAGGCAGCCCTAAAAAGGCATACATGGCATATATTTTATAGCAATTAGTAAAACTACCTTTAGTACTATTAAAGGGCAAACGACATTATTCAAAAACCCTCCCTTAAATACTAAATTAGTCTTATGAATCCACATTGCCGCAGGCCTTTGATAAGTTCAATAATGGATCCCTAATGAAGTAAGCGTAAGAATTTGAAGGACACAAAACCCCTGAAACGCGTCATATTTTACGTGAAAAGGAAATAAGGAGGCCTTCGCTGGATGGCTCCATTAACTGTCATCTGTTCAGTGCTATCAATTGATCTGTCTGTCTGTCTTTCTTATCACTTTCTTACTTTTCCGCTTTACACGATCGTATTAAATTCGCTGCGTCTTAAAGCACCAAGCAGTGACGTCCGAGTTTTTTTTAATTAACATTTGCGTGCCTCATCCCATGGTTTCTTTCATAATCAATGAAAAAAAATTGGTAAACATTCTCGTTATGAATCTTTTCTTTTATTGGGAATAGCGAAGTGTAGTTCCGCACATAGTCATTTATACAGGGTGATTCATATATAATGGGCTATCTCTAAACTGGATATACTAGACACCAAAATATTATGACTGAGCTCAAAATGCCTTATACCAATCCCAGCTGGCACTAAAGTAACCACAACTGTTTCCACTACTACTCTTTAAGGGTTTTTACGTATTTATTACTAATAATCCTACTATATATCAATAACCACTTTGGGTTACACGTTTTTAAATCTTATATATGTATTTGTTACTGCAAATAATACTTTTATAGTAATTTCCTATGTAAAGTAATTATATAATTACTACTGGTCGTCATTTTTTTTCAGTGACAAAATAGTAATTTTTCAAAGTTACTGCTTCTAATGTGTTTACTAAATCACAACTTTTAAGTATCAGAACCTTCCTGAACCTTGCAGCAGCTACTCCATTACGTCCAAATGTACTCCTATAAGGTATTACTATAGAGTAAAACGAGTCGTTGCAGAGTAGGAAAAATTATCGTCTAATGGTACTTTAAACTGACTATTACCAGCCTTTATTCTTCGGTTGCAACTTAGAAGTAAGAATTACAGTAATTATTTACTACAAGGAAACTATTACCTTTTGAGATTCCGTAGATAGGGGGCGCTGGTACGAGATTCGGTCTACAGTGACTTTATAAGGACAGTGGCGACAATAGAAGCCCACCCGCCATATTGATGCAAAATGTATAAAGCTTTAAATAGGCGCATACATATTATCGTTAGTTTTTCGTAAAATATGACTAAATTAGTCTACTTTAACACATTAATATAAGAAAATTGGATCAGCTAAAAGGTTAATTAATGAAATTATTATTAATTTCAGTCTACAAGGAGTAATATGCCGCAGAAAAAAATCGAAATTTACTTTACACTGGCAACCTCTGTCAGTGTCAGTTGTAAATTAGGGATGTTAATGCTTTACTCTAATAATCTACGCTAACTATCTAGTGCAAACTTTCTTTAGATTTTTAACAAATGCCAATGATTAATGACAGTTGTATCCCAAGTGAATTTAGTAATGTAGTATGTATTGAAGAATGTCTACAAAATAAAGTTTCTTTTATGCTAAACTTTAAGAGCTTCTACCTCAAATTGGGGTGCTGAATAAAGTAAAAAATACACTAAGACATGAAACCATATTGTCTTTTACAGCAAAATAAAACCAAAATATAATAATGTGCAATATTTAATAACTTTTCTTGTAGTAAACTTCAACCTAAAATATTTACTGTCACAGTCATTTACAAATTCATCACAAACATTTAATAATCACAAGCAAAAAGCATCAACTTAAACACATATTCAATTTTAATAATTGTTTGATCAATATTCATTTTAATAATGACAAAAACTAGTAAAATAATACACTAAAACAAGAAACCTTTGCCACGTAGGCAAAAAGTAAACAAAACGATTTTAGCAGCAATATGCCCGACCCAATCAAAGATTGGTTACCCTATTGTCGCCACCGTCCTTATAAAGTCACTGTAATTCAGTAGACAGCCATTGAACTCCATTATATTCGATCCGATTTTGTCAATCTCAATTAGTTGTATATGTGCTGTAGACGATAACCTACGAGTAACAAGTTAAAATGGCAATAGCGTCACGTCCAATAAGAAAAAAAGTAGCTTTCGTCATTCATCCACATTTTATAGAAAATTGAAAATATCATTACTTTGTTATGTCATATCTAAACAAAACAAACTACCACAACCACATCAGTGTTCAAGACTTCAAGGTAATTGGGTGTAAGTGACAGCTGCGTATTTAAAGAATCCAAAACTATAAAAGCGTATGGGGGCAGTCGTAGACCCTTAATGTTAAGTAATTTTCTCAAGAAATGCAGCTAACTTCAAAGTAAAAGTCCAATAGAACGCCATTGTTTATTTTCATCTCCCCTACAAATATTTAGCTACCATGTTTATTTTTGTATAATAAATAACTGACTGGGACTCTCACACTTATGATGTCGACACTGAATTTTCTCGTTTTATAAAAACTCTAACTAATATAGCTTCTGAATCTTTTCCTCTTAGGCCTATCAAAAATAAAAGAAGTAAACCCTGGTCCACTAAAGGTTTACGTATATCTTCTAAGAACATGCGGTCACTATCTCATTTAAAGAAATTTTCGGACAGTGTCTTTTTTCATAATTATGTAAAATCATACAGAAAAATTTATCATAAGACTATTAAAGCCGCCAAAGATATTTATTACAATAATAGACTTTCTAATGCCAAAAATGTAGCTAAAGAAACCTGGTCTATCGTAAATGATTTAAGAAACAAAACTCCTTTATCCAACACTATCCTTACCTCTCCTGAGGACCTAAACAATTATTTTGTAAGTGTAGCCAAAGATTTGACTAAATCCGTATCTCAATCTAATGACCCAATTTCATATCTCTCTAATCATAGGGTAAACCTGCACAGTTTCTTCTTTTCACCAGTAGTTTTATCAGAACTTCGTAGTACAATTAATGATATCAAAAATAAATCTTCCTCGGGAACTGATGGGCTTACTTTAAAAATGTATTCAAGTCTGCCGGAGTGCACACTAGAGCATCTGACTGCTTTGATAAATATGTCTTTCCAAAATGGTACTTTTCCAAGCTGCCTTAAAACTGCAATAATCATACCTCTTCATAAAGGAGGTGTTTCAGAAGAAGCTTCGAACTATCGCCCAATTGCACTTCTCCCTACGCTATCTAAGATCATCGAAAGACTGGTTAAAAAAAGGCTTTTATCATTTCTGTCTAGATATGAAATACTTACAAAACATCAATTTGGATTTTTAAGTAACAAATGCACAAGCGATGCCATGTTTTCCCTTCTTAATAGAGTTTACTCCAGCCTAAACAACCATCACGCTACGGCAACAATTTTCTGTGATTTTTCCAAAGCTTTCGATTGTGTGAATCATAATATATTAACTAACAAGCTGCAGTACTATGGATTTAGAGGGGCTCCTCTCGATTGGTTTAAGTCATATCTTAGCAACAGAAATCAAGTTGTGAAAGTTGACAACAGGATGTCTTCTTGTAGGCCAATGGAATATGGAGTGCCTCAAGGCTCGGTACTAGGCCCTATCTTGTTTCTTCTGTTCATAAACGACATGGCTAATTTAAACATTAGTGGAAAAATATGTCTCTTTGCGGACGATACCAGCTTTACGTGGAGCCACCCAGATGTCACGGACCTACATAGGATTGTATCTAATGACCTAATCACCATTAAATCCTGGTGCGATTCTAATCTCCTATGTTTGAACATCTCTAAAACGAAAGTCTTGTCTTATAAAAACACGCTGCAACCTTTTGACCTTAATGGCACCGCTATTGATGTCGTAAACTCTGTAAAATTTCTAGGGCTTCTTGTAGATGATTCTTTAAAATGGGATCTACATATCGACGCTTTATCAAGGAAGTTGGGTTCTGCTTGCTTTGCGTTAAGATCTGTTTCCGAGGAGCTTAGCTTTTCTACCTCTAGAACTGTTTATTTTGCTCTTGTTGAGTCGCACCTCAGATATGCTATTCCATTCTGGGGTACATGTTGTGCGACTCAATTTGATCGAATTTTTATACTACAAAAAAGAGCTGTTCGTTACCTACTGAGACTTAACAGTAGAACTCACTGCCGAGATTTCTTTAAAAGATATAAAATACTAACCCTTCCTTGCTTATTCATTTTGGAATCGGTTTGCTTAATTCGTAAGCAAGCACCTGCTCTATTAGAGAGACCTTCTCACAACTACCCTCTCAGAAATACTGAGCACGATCTCTATCTTCCAACCCCACACTCAGAGTTAATTAAAAGAGCAGTAATCTACAATGCAAAAAAAATGCATAATCACCTGCCATTTAACATCAAATCCATAATATCTCTGACTTCATTTCGCAAGGCTTTGAAATCATTCTTACTGCAAAGTGCCTTCTACACCGTGAACGAGTTTTACAACACATAAATTTATCCTTATGAACCCCTAGTGTGATAGTTGCCATTACCAACCATTTTTACCGAATTTTGTATATGTATTTTTTTTAATTGTTTCGTACTTTTTTATTTTTTACTTTGCTTTTTTATTTTTTTTTACATTATATTTATGAAAATGTTTATAACATAGTACGACTGACAAAGTACATTTCTAATGTACTTCTTTTAGGATTCTATAATATTAATATTCTAAATTCTTGATTTAAATATTATTTTTCTATAATATTTATGCTGTGTTTTTGTTTTGTTTTGTTTGCTAATTTTGATGTTTGTAAACTATTTTTTTTTACAACAGCTTTGTCCACAAAATTGTAAAAATTTTTTTTTCACAATAAAGCATTTATTTATTATTATTTATTTGTGAGTATAAAGATTAACAATACATACACATTAACGTATTCATGTCTAAAAGTGCTGTGAGATGTCGCTGGTTCCGTAGATACAGGACGTTCACAGTTTATATTTTATTCTGAAATTTCTCGTTAATTGAGAAAGTTTTTATAGTATAAATGTCAAAATTGGTAGGTTTTTTAGCATGAAAATTACGAATTTGAAACTTATTTCGACGTTGCTCTTAAAGGGCGCTAGTTTCACCATATTATTTAGGTAAATCAAAACATATTTTTTATCTGTTGAGCTATGGTTAAAACATGATGAACATCTGAAAGTTCATTCAATATTTTATAGAAAATGCACGTTTGTTTAGGTTTTATAGGTTTTCGACTTATTTGCATTTAAATGGTTCAGGGAATTTTTTTCGGATTTTTTTATCAGTATTTAATAGATGAAAAGGTACGGAGTAGCGATAAAAAAAACCAATATTTAACAATAACAATTTTGATAATAGTAATAATAAAAAAATGTTGGAAATGTTCACCATCTACCTCAACACATTTTACAATACACTTTTTTAAATGTCTTTGAATGTAAAACAAAACGTTTCTATTCATTTTAAGGGTATTCAAGGCTCCTTGCATTTTCTGCCGCAACTCTTGCAAAGAATTAACTTCTTCAGCATATACCAAATCCTTGAAGTTTGACCACATTGAGAAGTCCAGAGGGTTTAAATCTGGACTCCTTGGTCGCCAAACAAATTCACTTCTACGGCCAATCCACCGATGAGGAAACTGCTCCTGCAAATATTGACGCACTGGCAACATAGATCACATATTTTCCCTTAAGGCGAGTGGTACATCTTCTAGGAGTTCGTTTAAATGCTGCGAAAGGAAGTTTAAATAAGCCAAAAGGAATATAAACAATCTTTTCATGGTAACTTTTCAGATTCGAATCTCTTGTTAACGTGCTTGGTCCCTTTGAAATTATCAACTGAAAATAGAAAAAAATGATAAAGTTGTGATTCGTCTACGCGATACTGCCGTCCTTGTAGAATGCAGTTTTCAAAAGATAGTATAGAAAATTCTAAAACAGAATGTGCACAAATGGAAGTCGAAATTGCTGCTTTAACTCCAACATTTTTTGCTAATCAACATGAACCACTCAAGATAACTTATCAGTTTCATATAACCATGATGGTTAGCAAAATGATTAAGTCAATCACAGATTGTTCATTACAAAAATTTTATTTATGCGGGCCATCACCTGTTAAAATGAACAATATAGAAATACATATTCAACAACAGTCCCTTTTGATGACCATGATTTTTGTTCTCAAAACAGGATACTATCTGTGACCTCCCCCTCCCCGCCACAGAAAGCCATGATGACCCCTTTGGAGGTCGCGATAAACCGGATCGGAACCACTGCGGTAACGTATCGCATCACTCAAAGTGATTAGCGAGTTTTAAAGTTTTTGAATGTTTAATATAAACTTTCTAGTCCTAACAATGGATCCTGTGGTGGAAGATAGATCAAAATGCAAGAGTTCTAACCACATTACACCACAACTTCTTTCGTTCTAGACGCGCGCTTCGCTAACCAAGTTAGCATCATCAGCAGATGATATAAACTAAAGTAACTTATCCTAACCGAGACTATTTATAGGTAAATGTGGTCATACTTGGTGGCTATAGGGAATAGACCTTATTTAGTGCTTTCTTACCATATTTAACTATTTCTATACTCTCAAATGCATCCAATAATCTACTATTAGATACATTTTTAATTAACTTAAGATTATTTATTCCTAGTTGGTGATTGTTTTCCAAAGCAGGTTGGCCAACGCTTGACTTTTGACTGTTCTTCCGTATCTTAAATGTGCCATGTGTTCTTTGAAACGAATGTTTATGGAGCGTTTAGTTTGCCCAACATATTTTAGATCGTAGTCATTACAGCTAATTTCACAGACGCCACTCCTCTCCTTCAAGTCGACTTTGTCTTTAGGGTTTCCAAAGAGATTTTTCAAACGTTTCTCCGTTTTGTACGCTACTCTAAAACCTACGTTTTTAAATACTTTTTCTAGACCTCTCGTATATCTGGTATCATATGGGATTACTTTGAACTGAAGCCTCAGCTGCTTGAAGAGTAGTGGCATCTTTTAACATTTTCTTACGCTTATGTCTATTTACTAATTTATGTACAAAATTATTATTATATCCCTTTTAGCTATATTTTTAATCCGATTCATTTCATTGTTAAAACGTTCTTTACTTAATGGAAAATTAACTAACTAATTTATCGTTATTTCTAATAACTAACGGGTCGAGAAAAGGTAATTGCCCATTGTTCTCCTTTTTGTACGTAAAATTAATGGAAGGATATATATTGTTTAATGTTTCTAAGAAAGTGTCCAAAGTTTCTGTTTTAGTATCAAAAATAGCAAATATATCGTCTACGTATCTATACCACACCCTCGGAAAATACTTGAATTCTTTTTTGAATTGGGTTTCTAATCTACCCATAAACAAATTTGCAAGGAACGGAGATAAGCAATTGCCCATCGCAGTTCCCTCAAGTTGTTTATAATAGTTATTGTTGAAATGAAAAAAATTTTGATTCATACATAATTTTGTAAGAAGCAAAACTTCATCAATAATTTCTTTATTGAAATTATTGAAATCAGGTAGTTCCTTTAGTATCTCTAAAGCTAGTGGTGTGGGTACACTAGGATACAATGAGCTTACATCAAAAGATATTAATATTTCACCTTCTTGTAAGTGAACATTTTTAATTTTATCTAAGAATTCTAACGAATTAGTAACCTCAAAGTTATCGTACGAGATATTTAATTTGCTAAATTCTTCTACTAACCATTTTGGACTTCCCAGGTTTATGGATTTTGGGAAGGCCATACAGTTTAGATAACTGTGGGTTACTGTGTGTTAGTTTGAATTTTAATTTATCGGACACAAGGTTTTTACACTGTTTTAAGGTACTCTTTACTTTTGTTATCATTTTTGATAACGGGTTTTTCTCAATTACCAGTTTGAATCAAACTGTCTACTCTTTCAAAATAATCTGTTTTGTCTAGTATAACAACCTTATTCCCTTTGTCCATATATTTGCTATATTAAATGTTTCATCTTTTTTTTCTGTCTAACGTACTCTTTTAAAACGCAAAATTCATCAAAAAGAATATCAATATATCAATTGAATTCAAGGCTACTAAAATATCTTACTTTTAAAGGAAATGATTTAATATTGCCTTTGTTTGAAGCATTAGTTCTGATAAAACAATATTTACACACTTTCTTAGAAACATTAAACAATAAATATCCTTCCATTAATTTAACGTACGAAAAGGAGAGCAATGGACAATTATTTTTTCTCGACACGTTAGTTATTAGAAATAACGATAAATTAGAATTTGATATTTATAGGAAATTTACCAATACTGATAGGTATATAACATCTGACTCATTTCATTGCCGTCAACACAAAATGGCAGCATTTCATTTCTTAACTCACAGGTTAGTCAATTTTCCATTAAGTAAAGAACGTTTTAACAATTAAATGAATCGGATTAAAAAAATATCTAAAAGTAATGGATATAATGATAATTTTGTACTTAAATTAGTAAATAGACATAAGCATAAGAAAATGTTAAAAGATGCCACTACTCTTCAAGCACCTGAGGCTCCCAATAAGTTCATAGTAATCCCATATGATCTCAGATATACGAGAGGTCTAGAAAAATTATTTAAAAAAGTAAGTTTTAGAGTAGCCTACAAAACGGAGAACAATTTGAAAAATCTCCTTGGAAACCCTAAGGACAAAGTCGCCTTGAAGGAGAGGAGTGGCATCTATGAAATTAGTTGTAATAACTGCGATCTAAAATATGTTGGGCAAACTAAACGCTCCATAAACATTCGTTTTAAAGAACACATGGCTCATTTAGGATACGGAAGAACAGAAGAGTCAAGCGTTGCCCAACACGCTTTGGAAAACAATCACCAAATAGGAATAAATAATCTTAAGTTAATTAAAAATGTATTTAATAATAGATTATTGAATGTTGGAGTATAGAAATAGTTAAATGTGGTATGAAAGCACTAAATAAAGACAGAGGGCTTATTCCTCTACTGCTTATTTGACAAAGGTGCAGTCGGGTGCGACCAAGTGTGACACATTTACCTATATAGTGTCGGTGGGGATAAGTCACTTTTGTTTATATCATCTGCCGATGATGCTAACTTGGTTAGCGAAACGCGCGACCAGAACGTAACAAGTTGTGGTGTAGTGTGGTTAGAACTCTTGAATTTTGATAAACTTTCTAGCTTATTAATTAATAATACAACAGGAGAGGTTATCGGATAATTTTCGTTAGGGCTTCTTTAAGTTATAGGAACTTTTCTAAAGTCACAGACCAAATCATCAAAGAAATAATTAAATTTCAGGCCAGATGCTACGCTTTGCTTTACGTTCCTTTTTATCGCTAACCTGCTTATTAATTTATATGGCTTGTTACCGAAAAATCCGCTTATTTTAATACGTTCTTTTGTTTCTTTTTGCATGAAATAAGAAATTTCTATCAGCTAATATTCTAAATACATTCTGTAAAGGCAGATACTCTACAAGAGACTCCGCGGTTTTCAGATAAGATGAATACTTAGAAGTAGTTTGAGAATTATTTTATTAAAATACGTTAAACGACATCGTCCCAATTAGACCACCGGTGTAGGTAAGGGCGGTTCGTGTGATTTTAAAATAAAAAAAAATCAAACACACTCTCGTATACAATAATCAGCATAAATGTTTATAAAAAGATGAAATCGACTTCAAAAAATGCACTAAAAAGTGAAAAATGAAATTTTATTTAAACTTGAAAATTTTAATACGTGAAGTCAGCGCTAAACTTTTTTTCAATTATGTATTTAATTGCGAAAATATAACCATGTATTCAGTCAATTCGGTGTTTTGATGTCTAATACCACGCGTATAAGGACTTATTGTTTTTATTAGTTTGACGCCGACTTCACGGAGTAAAATTTTCAAGATGGAAGAAAATATTATTTTTCACTGGCGCCATTCCGCCAATTTTTTAATATTCTTGCTATGGGACCACTCCGGTAATATCCTGAATATCCCCTGAAAATGTAATCTAAATTGTTCAAACCATCGCGGAGTAATCGATGTACAGAGTGTTTCACCATGTTTAGACTTTATCTACCGCCTTTATTATAAGAGATAGAAAAAAAAAGCTACTAAAAAACATATACTTTGTATTTTTTTAAATGGACACCCTATAGACTACATTATGTTTGTATAGAAAATATTTTTCTGATTTTAAAAATGTATAATATGTCTATTTTTGGATCAGTAGTTTCTGAAGTATTTACGTTTAAAAATCCCGATAATATCAGATTTCGGTTTACAAAATCACAGTTGCCCTGGACAAAAAAAAACAAAATAAAGCGGATGATTCAAACGTCTTTAACCTGGCGACGGTACGGTGGGGCTTAATTACATAAGTGGTACGGTGGGGTATGAACAAAATAAAGCTAAGTAAATGGATTAAATATTGTTATTTATAATATTAAAGTCGTTTTAAATGTTTATTCTAATGAATACTAGGTACTTATTCTTTTAAAAAGTGTATGGTAACAAAAAATACTTATTATTATGAAAAATACTTATACACACAAAGATACTAATAGGTACATATTATAAAATAAAACAAGTTCAAAATTTACGCTGCATTTTGTTCAAAACATGTGTCACAAGTTACTGTTGCATGTTGCATGCATACAAACTGATCGCACCGAACACAAGTGTAAAACGATTTTCTATCCTTATTACGTTCACAGGAGTGACACCTTCCCGATTTGATCTGCTTTTTGCCCCGTGACTGGCTATTGTGTTCTTTATTAGAAGAACCAGAAGATCCAGAAAATTCACCAATCTTTCTCTTCAGTCCAATAGGGAGTCTTGGATTAGTTTGTCGAATCTTCAAATATGGTGTAATTAATGCCAACGACAACTCTTTCATGAATAGACGACGCTTCGTGGAGCTTGGGCAATTAGAATTGAAGATTACAAAAGCATTGATTGATGCCGTATTTAGTAGGGAAAAAAATACCGTCAAAGGCCATCTGCGACTATTACGCGATACATCATAGTTACTGGCAAGCTCATCAACCACATCTACACCTCCTTTCGTTAAGTTATAAAAGGTGATGATCTCTGGTTTTTGGTCGCTACCAGTTTCTACATCAGTTGTATCACAGTGATGTAGGGTGGATAGTAATAAAACATTCTTACCCTTCTTAGGAACATACGAGACGAGAGTAACATCTCTCTGGAAAGCAAATATGGATGACCTTTCAGCCCTGTTTTTGATTTGCAAAAGTTCGGTTGGTATTTCTCTTTTATTTTTACGTAAAGTGCATACGGAGGTAAGCTTTTGTTCTTGTAATAATCTGGTTGAGAGTGAATAGCTTGCAAACCAATTATCATATGTTATGTTCCGGCCTGACTTTTGAACAGGCTTACAAAGTCGTAAAACAATATCTTCTGGTTTGTTACTGAAATCAAATGGACCAGCTGGTTGTTTACCAACGTACACTTCCTGGTTTAAAACGTAAAATGTTCGAGCGTCCACCAAAGCAAAAATCTTAATGCCATATTTGGCGGGTTTGTTCGGAATGAACTGCCGAAAGCTGCAACGCCCTTCTCATCTATAGTTAAATATTCACTAGGAGTGTAGGTTGCCACACAATTTTCAACAAACATATCAAATATTGCTCTAATGGGTGCAAGTTTATCTAATTGGCGTCTTTCTTCTCTGGTTTCACTGTTGTCAAATCGTAAGCATTGTAATAAAATACTAAACCGTTTTTGGCACATTGTTGTTCTAAAAATGTCTACTCCTAAGCCGTCTGTAGCCCATAAGTCATCTATGTTTAACCTTGCCGACTTTATAACACCAGAAATGTAAAGAAGGCCTAATAGAGCTTGAAGTTCTTCAAGTGTCGTATCTTTTGTTAGGTGCTGTGTATCAGGTCTATTGTAGTTTCGTGCTTTTTCTCTCAACTTGTAGTTTGTATATTTTACAACATCGTTAAGCATTGCATCGGTAAAAAATAATTTCCAGCATTCTAAGGGATCTTTGATACTTGAAAATGCCCGTTTGACTCCAGGCAAATGCGTGATAATATTTTCAGATCTCGTTCTTACAGCCAAGTTTCCATGTTTCTTAGACCATTTTGTAATACCATCTTTGCCAAGGTAGTAACCCCTATATCGCTATTAGGTTCAATAGTTGAGGAGTTTTCATTTAGTAGATTATCTTCGTCCTCTATTTCTTGCTCTGTATCTGAATTTGCTGATCGTTCGCTGACGTTATCGTCCTCCGCTTCTGAACCGGATTGATCATCTTCTTTTGAAGGATTTTCGGCGGTTTTTTCGTCCTCGCTGTCTTTCCAGAGCTTTAAAAGTTTTGCTTGATCTTTCTCATAATATGACATACTGGAAAAAACGTTCAATAAACACAAACTTATAAAAATACAATATAAACCAACTTACTTTGAAAAATATTCCAAAAATAAATGAAAAGATTAACGTGTCGCGTAACCGGTACGGTGGGGTATGGATAAGCACAGTCGCGTTCTTAAGCTTCTTACGCCTACGACGGTTGTGCCACTACTAAAATTATAACGTATATACATAGGATACTCTTTGGAACGAAGGTACACGAGCTCTCTCGAAGATGTCGCAACTTGTTATTTTGTTGCGCGGCGACAAAGTACGCTGGGGTATATTATACCCCACCGTACCGACGCGACGCCGGGTTAATATTAATTAAAACTTATTTAGACGTCAAAACGAAATAGTTTAAACTCTAAAATGGGTTATACCGAAGACGAAAAATTTGACATTGTTTACAAAAACAGTAATATTGTTAATAGAGCCCAAGCAGAATATCGCAGTATTTATCGCGACAAGCAAGTTCCTTCCAAATCAGCCTTCAATTACACTGAAAGATGCATCAGAGAGCGCAAGCATTTTCAAAGGAAAAAATGCACTATGACTCAAAACAATGGTGAAGAGATGCAAATATTAGTATTTTTTCAAGGTTGGAAATGTGTTATTATTAATTACTTATGTAATTTAAAGCCTGTTTATTTCCTTTTTTTAGAAAATCCGGCTTTATCTATATCAAATGCTAGTCAATATTTTAATACATCTAGAAGCAAAATTTACAGAACCCTACATAGACATGGATATTATCCTTATAAAATGTTGCCAGTGCAAAAGTTAACAGATATCCATAAAATAAAAAACTGGAATACTGTAATTATATGTTGACGAGGCTTTGTTTACTACAGCGAGCGTGGTATAACAGAAGAAATACTCACATGTGGGCATCAGAAAATCCTCATGGATGTATCGAAATTAAAACTCAGGGGCATATGTCGTTAAATGTTTGGTGTGGAATTCTTAGAAATCAAATTATTGGTCCGATCATTTTTAGAGATTCTTTAACAGGAATCAGTTACCTACAGTATCTAGAAAACGATATAGGTAAACTTTTAGAAGAGCTTCCTCTTAGACAATTCGCGGATCTTGTGTGGCACCAAGATGGCGCGCCACTCCATAATCCTATTTATGTAAGATAATACTTAAATGAACAGTATGACGAGTGGATAGGAGCTCATGGAACAATAAATTGGCCCCCGAATAGTCCAGACTTGACGCCGCTAGATAGTGTTCTCTGGGGGTATTTAAAGAATGAAGTTTATAAAGAAAGACGTAATAATTTAGAGGATTTTAGGGAAAGAATTGAAACTGGTATTAATTTCTTAAATGAAAATGATTAAGAACGTTTTGCTTAAAATCGGTAACGCTTACAGAAAATGTGTTGAAAATGATGGCGGGTCACATTCAACAATTGTAAAAGGCGCACAATCTGGCCGACAAGATTTTTCTAACACAGGCCAGCTCAAAGGAAATACCCTCCCAATAATAAAAAAAATATTCCGAAAGCCCTAATATGTACCATTTTTTAATAGCCTAATTAGAACTTTTTATATTGGCAGGTAAACAATTTTATTGTGGGACGGCTAAAATGAGTCCATTTCACAACGGAGAAATTACCTAGACTGGGTTGTTTACAACATTAGACATAAAATAAACGTTAAACATCACTCTTCTGTTGAGTTTCGAATTGAGTGGTTCTCTGTGTATCGATAAGCAAGTGTATGTGAAGACGAGAATGTCGAGACAAACGCGCCGAAGTTGCAAAATTTCTCCTGACAAATTTTGTTATATTTGTGGAGAATTTCTGATGAAATCACAAGCCAGGCCATTTTCCGAAAATGTAAAAAAGCCTACTTTAAATATTTTAGTGTGTTAATGGGGGATCAAGATAAGCGGTGGGCTCCCCATGTGTGCTGTGTTAGTTGTAGTATATCATCGGTGCAGTGGATGAAGGGAAAGAGAAAAAGTATGCCTTTCGCAGTTCCAGTGGTATGGCGAGAACCCACCAATCATTCTGACGATTGTTATTTTTGCCTGACAAAGACTGAAGGTTATTGCAAAAAGGGAATGCACAATATAGAATATTCAAATTTGCAATCTGCCATACGACCTGTTCCTCATAATTCAAATTTGCCAATGCCGATTGCGCCTTTAAATTGGCAAACTATTGATTTGGGAGATAATGGAGATAACGCATCATCAGGCAGCTTAGAAGAACAGTGCACTGATCTCACTTTTACCACAGGTCCCAGTTCCACATTTGATTGCTCAAAGTGAATTAAATGATTTAGTACGTGATTTGGGGTTATCCAAGCAACAGTCAGAACTTCTGGGTTCCCGTCTTAAGGAATGAAACCTATTGAACATTCTCCTCGTGAGTGGCGCTTATTCATAGACTCATCTAAATATAGCTTAAAAGCTGTGTTATTGCATAGTGGAAATCTAAAACCCTCTATATCAGTTGCCCATTCAGTTGCAATGAAAGAAAATTATGAATATATGCGCGCGATTTTGGATACAATAAACTACAATAGGTATAAATGGCAGATATGTGGGGACTTAAAAGTTATAGCGATTTTAGTGGGACTTCAGGATTTACAAAATATTGCTGTTTCCTTTGTTTATGGGACAGTCGTGCAATAAATCAGCATTATGTATCAAAAATTTGGCCAGAAAGAAGCGAATTTCAACCGGGATCTCAAAATGTTAAATTTATACCTCTTGTTGATCCCAAAAATCTCCGTTTGCCACTCCATCACATTAAACGTGGGCTGATGAAAAACTTTGTGAAGGCTTTGAATAAAGATGGTGATGGATTTAAATACCTAAGACATGTCTTTCCCTAGTTAAGTGATGCCAAATTAAAAGAAGGCATTTTTATTGGGCCACAAATCAGAAAATTGCTGGACGATGTCAATTTTACGGAAAAAGTTACCAGGCAGGAACTCAGAGCATAGAATTCATTTGTTAATGTAGTAAGAGGATTTTTAGGCAACAATATGCATGAAAATTATGAACAATTAGTTAATGAACTCTTAGATGCCTATAAAGCGCTTGGTGCCAGAATGTCATTAAAAATTCACTCCATTCCCATCTGTCATTTTTTCCTAAAAATTTGGGAGCTGTTAGTGACGAGCAGGGTGAAAGGTTTCACCAAGATATCAGAACAATAGAAATTCGGTACCAAGGACGATGGGATCCAGCCATGATGGGTGACTACTGTTGGTTTTTGAAGAGAAAAGATAGGACACCTCATAAACGGAAAAAATAAAGTTTGATTAGTGTTTTAAGTTAATATTTTTCTCGTTTGCTTCTCTCTTAGATATATATGGTATGTTTAATAGGCGAAAACTGTAAACATAGTCAATAAACAGAGCTAAGAATTTTCTCAAATCATTTTTTCTATAGATATTAAGTATCGTAACATTCCATATGATTCTACAACTCTAACAAGAAAACCCTACGTGCTACAACTTTCTATTTGTCATTTTCGTATTTGGATAGGTCCATTCTATTAGATTACGCTATTCTGATTTGTGTTACAACAAAAATATTTTTTTTTGTCGACCAGTGTAATTATTGTAAAATATAATTTTCCAATAACTATTGGTAGTCCTGTATTCGTGTGATCGTGTAGTTCTGTTTAATATCCCAGTTATTACCGTAAATTGGTTTTATTGTTGATTTGTTACATTTTGTTGTCATTTTTTAATTATATTGTAATTTATGTAGACAAATATTAAATATTTATATTTAACAATGTTTCTGTTTTTGTTAAATATGCGAAGTATGTAAAATTTTTCCTCTTCTGTATAACTTATTTTAAAGAATAAACTATTTTCTTTTCACGGCTGAATAAGTTTTAATTAATATTAAAGACATTTGAATCTTCCGCTTTGTTTTGTGTTTTGTCCATGGCAACTGTGATTTAGTAAACCCAAATTTGATATTATGGCGATTTTTAAATGTAAATATTGCAAAAACTACTTAACCAAGTATGGACATATTATACATTTTTGAAATGAGAAATTTCTATTCTCTATCGAAATATAATGTAATATATAGGATGTCCCATTTAAAAAACACAAAGTTTATGTTTTTTAGTAGCTTTGCGATGTTAATTTGTTTTAATGTATGCCTTTTTGCTTTTTTATCCGTACTATAAGCATAAACATAGTAATCAACGTCTGTAATGTTTTGGGGTAGCGATCTCTTTTTTCACTAACCGAGTTTTCGGAAATATATTGATTTCTTTTTCTAGAGGATTAATTGACTTCTGTCTAGGATACTTTTTAGTCTTCCCATTTTCTGATAATTTTCGAAAATTAAAGCACAAATTTTCAAATGTAAAAAAATACAGCCTGACATTTTTATTAAATATTTCGTAGGCCAAAAGCACCCTGTCATATGACTCGATACGTCTCTTTGAAAAAGGCTAGCGAAAAAAGTGTTTTAAGTCAGACTTTAAACCATTACCTCAATAAATTATAAACGTTTCTATTTAACTAGTCAGTAAGGACCACCCTCCCTCTACTCTTCTGCCTGCTAATATTTTAAAACCCCCTGTTAATATTCCTACTATTATTTTATTCAAGTAAAATGGTCTGTTAATTAATATTTTGTAAAATCGAAACAAAATAAAATTACATATTTAGAGATAAAATACATGTTATTTTTGATTTCGGATATTTGTTTAGATTATTCAATTATTATCTAACAATAAATTTTATTTCCTCTTAATAATGGCATTTCAATAAATTGTATTTTAACCAGTTTGCTGTATTATTTGAACTTCAGCCAATAAAACTATAAAAAGTTTTTACTGTGCTAAAAGATATCGAATTATGAAGTTTCGATTTTTTTTCGCGGTTTTTTTTTTAAACGTGCGTCGGTTATTATGATTTGTAATATGATATAATAAACATATATGTACATTTATATACATATATATATATATATATATATATATATATATATATATATATATATATATATATACAGGGTTCGCCAAACTCAGTGGCGTATTAGAAGTATATGGAGAACGAGTAAAGATATTTACTTGAGATTTGGGTAAGGTTCATACTAAGAAGTGAACTATATTTTAAAAATATTTTCGAAGTTGCGGCGTTGCCAGCTCTATTGCAGACAGACAGGAAGTTTCTTTTTTTAAATACAATACCCTGTATATTATTGCATTGTCAAATTCTACGAAATATTCTGAGCATTTTTTATGTAGTATGTTCTATACCTATTTTGAGCAGTTTTGGAAATAAAAATTATTTTCTAATTTTTAAGGGTCAAATCGGCTTCAATGTAAAACACGATATATTTTTAGAATATTGTCCCAGAATTCTGAAATTTTTATACGAGTTTCCGAACATGTAGGTTAATTGACGGCTGAAGGTATTTTTTAATAAAAGGTTATACAGGGTGTATAAAAATATAGTTTATTCGCGAGGAACAGAATGTCCATAACTCGATTTTTTTAAATGGAACACCCTGTATATTTTAATTGCATCAAATAGAGAGAGACATTGCCTTTCAAATGACATTAGGTGTTCCTATACCTATCTCTGATGGGTAATGAATTAAATGGCATTTAAAAGAAAAAATCGACCATTTTAATATTTTCTGGAAAAAAAATCTATGTTAAAAGCCCTAAATAGACAAGTAAACATTTTTGTCAATAATATATCTATCTTAATGATAACTAAATGAAAATACGTTTGTTGAGAAAAATCTATAGTTTAATATTTACAATATGTATTCACAAACGCTTTAGATAAAAAATTAACGATACAACCGAATAAAACAATATTACAAAAATATAGCTAACAACAGAACTATCCCCAAATGAATTGTCAGTAAGTGAACTGTTTAAAGTGTCCTCCATTAACTCTGAGGCATTCCAGAACTTGTGTCATTACATGACTCGTTGCTTTTTGAATCTCTTCCGCGGATAATGCCAGCAGTGCTTCTCTTGTCCGATTTAGGAGTTCTTCCTTTGTTTCTACTGGCGTCTGATAAACTATCCCTTTTACCCTGCCCCAAAGATGGAAGTCGAGAGGGGTAAGGTCTGGGGACCTAGGTGGCCAAATCCATGGACCTCGTCGGCCAATCCATCTGTCTTCGAAGATTGTAGTAAGTTCCGCACTTACTTCGTTTGTACAGTGAGCCGGTGCCCCATCTAACTGATACCAGCAGCTCCGGAGTAAGTTCGATGGTAACTCGTCGAGAAAATCAGAAACTGTAGTTTTCAATATTTCCAAATATTTTTCAGAATTTAAATTTTCATCGTAAAAGCAAAACTTTATTTTGTCATTCATCATGAGGCAAAATACATTGAAACCGAACTTGTATTGAAAACCTTTTTCTCTGATAAAATAAGGATTTTCTTTGGACCAAAAACGTGAATTTCTTCTGTTAAATATCCCTTCTTTTGTGAATTTGCTCTCATCCGTCCAAATAACTTTTTTTAAAAAGTTGGGATCTTCTTGTGTACGCATCAGGATCATTTCGCAGTATGCGACGCGCTGAGGAGGATCAGTAGGCTCTAAAGCCTGGGCTGTTATAAATTTATAATTATGCATTCTATGTTTGTGCAAAATTCTTTCCACCGATTTGTAAGAAATGCCTAAATCTTTCTCTGCGCTATTAATTGATGCGTGAGGGTATGTATGGAAATAAGACAAAACAGTAATTTCATTGTCTTCGTTACCTGTTACAGGTTTGACTTGAAGTCTTGGTCTTTTAACATTATTGTACTCTCTGTAATTCTTCTCTATTCTTTTAAACTTTTTCTCGTTCATTGGGACAGAATCTGGATAAAGTTGATTAAATTGTATACATGTTCTTGATATTATTTTATCACATTGACCGTGTACATAAAACAAATTTAGAATTTCTACACTTGAGCAAGAATTTGCCATTTTAAATTAGTGAATTTTTGACAACTATGCATATTAAAAACAAATGTTCTCTGTTTGGTTTCCTGGGAGATGACAGGCGTGCACAGCCTACTAGTTAAATAATCTTTTGTTTTACGAGATATTATTCGTGCTTCTACTAAATGGCATCTAATTAATTAATCATCAGCGATGCTAATACTATTGAAAGGTAATTTTCTCTCTGTTGGATGCAACAAAAATATACAGGGTGTTCCATCGTGAGTATTGTTTTATTCGGTAGTATCGTTAATTTTTTATCAAAAGCGTTTGTGAATACATATTGTTACTATTAAATTATCGATTTTTCTCAAGAAAAGTATTTCCATTTAGGTATCATTAAGACAGATATACGTAGAAATAACTTGCCAGTATTTGACAAAAATGTTTACTTCTCTATTCAGTGCGCTTAAAATAGATTTTTTTTACAGAAAATACTAAAATGGTCGATTTTTTTTAAAAATGCCACTTAGTTCATTACCCATCAGAGATAGGTATAGGAATACCTAATGTCATTTGAAAGGCAATGTCTCTCTCTATTTGATGCAATTAAAATATACAGGGTGTTCCATTTAAAAAAATCGAGTTATGAACATTTCTGTTCATCGCGAATAAACTATATTTTTATACACCCTGTATAACTTTTAATTAAAAATTACCTTGAGTCGTCAATTAACCTACATGTTCGGAAACTCGTATAAAAATTTCAGAATTCTGGGACAACGTTCTAAAAATATATCGTGTTTTACATTGAACTCGATTTGACCCTTAAAAATTAGAAAATAATTTTTATTTCAGAAACCTCTCAAATTAGGTATAGGACATACTACATAAAAAATGCTCAGAATAATACATAGAATTTGACAATGCAATAATATACAGGGTATTGTATTTAAAAAAAAGAAACTCTCTGTCTGTCTGCAATAGAGCTGGCAACGCCGCAACTTCGAAATTATTTTTAAAATAAAGTTCACTTCTTAGTATGAAACTTACCCAAATCTCAAGTAAATATCTTTACTCGTTCTCCATATACTTCTAATACGCCACTGAGTTTGGCGAACCCTGTATATATATACAGTGAGAACAAAAAGATTAGAATAGATTCATTTAAAAATCAGATTTTTTTTCGAAAAAACACTGGTGTCGTTGATTTTTAATTTTAATTGCCGTTTTTTTTTATTATAAGTTCATGTATACAGGGTGACCCAAAAGCAATTTATGACAGTTAAGTTCATTTTTCTAAATGGAGTGTCTCATTATTTATTTTATTTTCAGATTCTACGGAAAATTTTGATCACATGTCATTATCATAATGTACATATCTCTAAATTAAGTTGTATAAAAAATCAATTTTATTAAAAAAGGCTTAACTTTAAATAATAAATGTCTAGATGACAAAATTATTTAATATTAATTTAAAAATTGTGGAAATTGATCACCAGCAACATCCAGACAATATCTTAGGCGATCTTCAATTCTTGCAAAACATTGTGCACTACTTGAGCTTCTATAAATCTAATTTCCTATCTTATTCGGTCTTTAAGGTCATCAATGTTGTTAGGTCTATTCACATACACTGGAGATTTTAGGTAACTCCACAGATAATAATCTGACGGGGTCAAATCAGGGGATCTGGCAGGCCATTCTATCGAGCCCCGTCTACCAATCTACCTACCAGGGAAAAAAGAATCTAAATATTCAGTAAATATGTAACAGGTAACAATGTTATTAATGTTAATGCTTTCAGTAGATTGAATTTGTTTAGTTTTTACTATGAACTGCGTTCGGATACGAGGGGTACCTAGTGCTAAATTTTTTGATAAAAAAATTATTTAAGAAAGCGCAAAAAATAGGTGCTATCTAAACGAAATCCTATGAATATGTAATGAAACCTTAAAAAAAGTAATTTAATGTTTGTTTAATTGCGAAATAGTAATATGAAGAAATAAAAAAGTTCCAGTTGCACCAATTTCCCCTGCTATGCTTTGTTTGTTACACGTGTTTCAAGACTTTGACCAACGTTTTTTTGCGCTTTCTTAAATATTTTTTTTTCTAAAAGTTGCAAAATTTAGCACTAGGTACCCCTCATATCCGAACGCAGTTCATATTAAGAATTAAACAAACTCAAATCTACTGAAAGCGTTAACGTTAATAACATTATTACCTGTTACATATTTTACGTAATTTTGACGTTGATTCACTGTCAAAAGTTGCTGTTCCATTAAAAGTGATTTTTTTAAACGGGGCAAGTTTTGTTTACCTGAAATGGGTTATTTGGAAAAAAAATATTTGATTGCCTTCTAGAAGCCCTTCTTAACAACGGAAATGAAAAATTTTCCTGCGGAAATGCGTCATTTCCATTGTACACCCCTTTTTTTTTTAATTTAGAAGCTTGCGGGATCTTGGAGCGAATAGGGGTGCTGGGTGGGGTAAAAATACTTTAAAGGGAAAAGAAATCTTTTCTAGAAGTGTTTCTTAACAACGGAAATGAAAAAATTTATTGAAGAAACGCGTTATTTTCATTTTCATACACAGTTTAGTATACCTGAAATCAGTTACATGAAAACTTTGCTTGGCATCTCATCCCAAATGCTTTCCCAAGCACCAAAATGCCAAAATGTTACTGCGTTTGATTGCTCTGTCAAAGTTCGATAAGAAAGACCCTTTCTTAAGTCTAGTTTAGTTTTATTACGATTTTCTGTGAAAACATTCAAGAACTTGATCAAATTTTTTGTAAAAATATTCGAGAATTCGAATTTCCGAGCAAATGTTGCCAAAGACCAGACAAGAAGCATATGAGTTTGCGGTACACGAAGGTTTATTACCTAGGCCTCCTTATTGCAGAACGAAAATAAAAGGTCATAAAGGTCCTACAAATATTTTTTCGCACTATTATTATACTGATACCGATTTTGGAATATATAAATGTTCGCATAGTAGTATGTGTCGGCCTATAATGACAGTGGCGAAAAATACTTGGTTTGAAGAAAGTCGTATTTCTCCAGAGAAAGAATTCAGGTAATCAATCATTTTAATACTGAAATTTTTGTTATTTTCTAAGTAGATACATAATAATACGTACATCTATAATTACATACTTTTAGAGTATTGTTCGGATTTGCTCATGAGGAAACTTATGAAAGAATTGCTGTTGGTGTATCAAATTCCAATGAAATAATATCAAAAGCAACCATCGCAGCCAGGATCAGATATTGTCGAGAAATGATTTGCTCTTCTTTTACCGAAATGCAAGCAAATTTGCCGAAAATCGGAGGGCCTGAAATTATTGTGCAGGTATTTTATTATTTCAATTAATCATTTCATAAGTGAAATCCTCTTGCCGACCTTTGACACAGATCAAAACTAACCAAAACTAACCAAAACTAACCAAAACTAACCAAAACTAACCAAAACTAATAGGAAACCATAATATTTTCACCATGTTTAAGAATAATATAATTAACATAGAAAGTCGTTTAGTTTTATTCACGGTAATGTGTCAGATACCATCAAACTCAAATGTTTTTAGATTGACGAATCAAAGTTTGGTAAGAGAAGATATCATCGTGGACGTATAGTTGAGGGTCACTGGGTACTGGGCATGATTGCTGATAAATCGGACGATCTAAGATTAATTTTATGTCCCGATAATAAACGAGATACCTCTTCTCTTGTTAACATTATCAAACAGCATGTAGAAATTGGCTCCATCATCCACACTGATATGTGGAAGGCCTATGAAACCTTGCCAAACTTTGGATATACTCATCGAACAGTAAATCATAGTCAGGAATTTGTCGCTAATGGAGGAACACATACCCAAAGAACAGAGTCGCAGTGGAGTGCGGCAAAAAGGTTTTTGAAAGGACAACATATTCCCGAAAACGAATTTCTAGAAAAATTATGCGAATATCTTTGGAGACGATATTGCAAAAAAGAAAAATTGGATCCAATGGTTGAGCTGCTTAACGCTATTAGAGCAGAATATGGAGATTTTAGAACTAGAACTGATTAATTTTTTTTTCGATTTAAGTTTTCTATAGTAAAAAAGAAATTATTTGTTATTTGGGTTAATATACTTTTTAGGTCTTTGAAATGGGTAAATATAAATTTTTGTTTTTTACTTTTTAACAGTTTATATATGCTGTTCAGTGTATCTTTACCCGTGTGTCATCATTGCCACCAAGCGTATTCTTATGAGATTTACTGGTGGCCATATTGTGACGCACGGGTAAATGGTAAAGATATAATGAACAGGGAATAGCTTTTTGATTTATTTATTTTTTGTTTTTCATTTTTATTTTGTATTATTTTATTGCTTTGTCTATAAAATTGTAATAATTTTCTGTGGCAATAAAGCATATTTGATATGATTGAAATATGCGTTTTCATCACTTTTATTTTCAGGAAAATATCTATATGTATCCGCTTACTTAAAAAATATAGAAGAATTTAGAATGTAAATCAAAGTTTTTTTTTGTGTAACTGATTTTAGATATTCTAAACTATACAAAATTTCCGCAGAAAATGAAAATGACAAATTTCCGCAGACACATTTTAACATTTTCGTGCTTGGGAAAGAGTTTGGGATGAGATGCAATGCAAAGTTTTCATGTAACTGATTTCAGGTATACTAAACTGTGCAGAACGGAAATGACGCATTTCCGCAGCAAAATTCTTATTTTCCGTTATTTAGAAAAGCTCCTAGAATATGTAAAACTAGATACTTTCCTTATAACCAATTTCAGGTAAACGAAACTTGAGCCTTTTAAACTGCGAAACGGTACGATTAAGTGAAAGAGAACGCATAGAAATATTAATGGTGATTGGCTATGGAGATAGAATGCGTACCCAAAACGAAGTTTGTGAATTGTTTAACAATAAATATCCAAACAGAGCGCCTATATGTCAATCACGTGTAAGTAAAATTCAGTGGCGGCTATTCAGGTGAAGTAGGTGAAGTGCTACTTCACCAGGAAAAATAAACAAGCAAACATCTAACTGTATTTATTATATATCTCTTAAAATTTTAGTTTTCACACTCATTTATTCACCTAATTGGTAAAAAATAAACTGTTCATCTCGAATAAATATTTTACTTGACCGTTGGCGGCATGCCTTTTTAAAACTTTCAATCGAACTTTATTATAACAACTATAACAGTGGCGCAAACCGCTTTGACTTTGCTGGAGGTGCTATGTTTAGTTTACGATTTTCCTACTATGTTGCCATGATAACGCGTATCCGATGATGTCGAGCCCAGCGCCATACAACGCTCTCGGTGAATTGCAGGCGCAGTACACTACACCCACGTGTCGTTCAGTTTGCGGTGGTTGTTTACTTTTATTTTTGCGGATTTCGCTGCAACCGGTGAGTTCCTTTGCAGTTAACTTGACTGTTTTGTGGCATATTTATTTATGTAACTTGAATTCGTGGGTTATGGGACTGCAATAAGGTCTAAAGTGAAACCACTATTTTCAATTGCAACGTTTCGTGTTATATTAACACTATTTCAAGCTCTTGATTAGTGTGAAAACCTCAATAATGGACATTTACACAATAAATAAATAAACATATACACATATTACTGACGTAGGAACTACACAAACTTTTAGGACGGACACAGCACGTTTACTTATCAACAAGTTGTTGATAAGAGCTTGAAAAAGTGTTAATGTAACACGAAACGTTGCAATTGAAAATAGTGGTTTCACTTTAGACCTTATTGCAGTCCCATAATCTACGAATTCAAGTTACACTTATTCATTAGGGACACGAAATGCCTATCCAAAATATTTATTTATGGTGTTGTTACAACTTCAGTTAGTAAATGTGATTGTTCAAGACTGGAATAAATTAAAAAACTGTGACAAATTTGATGAAAAATCAATCCGCCTTGCGAAAGGATTTTTAGGTGAGACGAACGATTTTGAATTAACGTTTCTGGCATTAGTGTTGAATGACATTTTCTCAATCATGGACATACTATTTGACGTTCTTCAAAAAAAAAATCGCTTGACATTCGTTTTTGCATATTCAATATAAAACGCTGTCGTGAGGCGCTCTGTAAAAAAAGAAATGAGCATTTTTTTAATACAATGATTGATAAAGCAAATTCTATTACGGAAATAAATCATTACAAACGTGAGCTTGCTAAGCTTTCACCTGAAGAAATTAGGGCTAAGTAGACAATCCTTTTTTATGAAATATTGGACCATATTTTAATGGAAAGGACACTAAGATTTCAAGACTGTGAAAAACTTACGTTTTCATGTTTGACAGGTTCTGCTAAATTTTCCGAATATAGTTTAAATTTTCCGACTGGCCCGTTTGAAAATTTGTTACAGTTATATGGGGAAATATTTTCAAAAAGTCATCGACTTAAAAATGAGCTTGGTCTTATTTTTGCCAATGAGAGTAATTGGAATGTATCGCTGCAAGAGCAAGTGAAAAAAATTAATAAAAATAAATATATTTTTACCGAAGCATAAAAATTATTTTACCTTATTTTGACATTATCGTCAACAAGTGCTTCAGTGGAAAGAAGTTTTTCTTTCCTCAAATGTGTAAAAACTTATTTAAGAAATACAATGTCTCAAGAAAGACTTACTTCTCTTGGCAATATTTCAATTCAAAAGGAATTTCTGGAGGAGATTAGGGCAACTCATCCATTTTATAAGGATGTTATAAATAAATTTGCTAAATATCTTCTTCCTTCATTTGCACTTCACTTACTTTTTCACCCTCGAGCCGCCACTGGTAAAATTTAAAAAAATATAGGACTTGGGAACTTGGGGCATGTGAGAGATAATTATGAAAATGGCCGGCCCAGTATCTCAGAAGATGTGCAGTTAATTGTGTTACTATCAGTTGAAGCCATGAACAGCCATAAAGCTAGTCGCACTATTGCTACTGAAAATAATATTAGGTAAGCATCTGTACTGAAAGATTTACGTAAAAATGAAAGGCATCTTTATAAAGTTCAGTTAGTTCACGAACTTAATGAGGACGATCCGGATACGAGAATGCAATTTTGTGACATGATGATGGAGAGATGTGTCAAAATTGTCGATATTGGGCACTGGATAATGAATTGCCACACACAATACCCCCAAAAAGTAAATGTAGAGAGACTTTAACTGGAGAAAGATATCTAGAATTTTTAATATTCGATTTGCGTATTGTATTTTATTTTATTATCATTTTAATCTAGTAGATCCCGATATTCCCAACGATACTTTATGGTATCAAATGTTCATCAATGGTTTTCCCTGGTAGGTGGATTGTTAGGCGGGGTCCGATAGAATAGCCTGCCAGATTCCCTGATTTGACTCCGTTAGAATATTATTTGTGGGGTTACCTAAAATCTACATTGTATGCTAACAGACCCAACGATATTGATGACCTTAAAGACCGAATTCATACAAGACAAGAAATACATTAAATTATGGATATTAGACCTTTATTTCCGCAAAAACTCTAGACTTTCATAAAAAGTGAGCTGTCGTTTTTGAGATATAACACAAACTTATAATTTTTTAAATAGGACACCCTGAATATTTTTATTTTATATTGTTCAGTTCACAATAAGCTTCTCAAAAATATATAATAGTATATACTTTTTTATTCGAATCATATAATACATTATAACTATGGAATTACTAAATTGCTAAAATTTGAACATTTCTTGTAAAATGGTATAAAACAAGGATATACAAGGTAATAATTTATTGTAGAATTTTTGATAAAATTCTTCTTACTGTAAATAAAATACACCTGAAAAAATCATTTGTTTTGTAAGCAATCCCAGCCTGCTACCAAAAACTGAGTCTATCTCGAAAAAATGCAAATTACTGGGCGATTCGAATAGAAACTTATATACTATTATATATTTTCGAGAAGCTTATTGTGAAGTGAATAATATAAAATATACGGGGTGTTCCATTTAAAAAATTTAAGTTTGTGTTATATCTCAAAAACGACAGCTCACATAAAAAATCTGACTACGCCACTGGATTCTACGTGAAAAACTGCATCAGAGCCAGTTTTTACCTTTTCGTTAAGTTAAACAACAACCGAAATACGAGGGGGGCCCAAAAATGAAATATTTTCAATTTCACACTGTATCTTAAAATCGAAGGGGGCTATGTTTGGGTCATCTTTCGTTTCACAAAAAAGTTGCGAAAACCGCAATCCTCTATCTTCACTAATAAGAGAGATACCCCATAAAAACAACGAAAACGGGACACCCTGTACATATTTTTATTAAATTCCAGTAAGCGGTACCTGTGATATTTCGCCGTTTCCTTGCTTTTGTTACACGCTGTATGCAGTGACGTAAGTCAGGAATTTTTAACACATCGGTATAAATTTGTATATAAAATTTATCGGTGTCAGTTTCACGTGAATATCAATTTCACTGTATATATTTCCAAGAAGCTTTAATACGCTTAAAAATTATATTTGAGCACCGCATATTCAAGTTTCAATTTTTCTATATCTGATCCCTTGTGAATGTTAATCCGTCGCAAAGCTTAATCCCCGTTTCCCATCTCAAAGCAGACAGAGCGGGAAGGGGAGAGGCCATGGCCCTCTAATCCCGGCTTTCTCTAATTCCGTACCTTTAAAGCCTAATCCAGCTTTAACTGGCCTACCAATGCTTTCTGGATCAGTTCCCGCTCCTGTTGAATACACTTGCAGAAATAATCACGACATCATGAAATATTCCGTGCCTAATTCCCAATTTTCATAATTCTTTTTAGCCCGTCAGGTTAAGGATAATATTTAGAAAAAAATATTTTATCGAGAAAGATAAAAAATGCAATTAAAAAGCCCATTGAATTGTGTTATACATTAATAAATCCAAGTTCACCATAGGCGCGCCTGGGGAAAGGATTTAATCTAGTTTGAAATTCCAGAATAAATTCTATTGTTAAATCGAGAGTTGGATTGTTATATTTTTAATTGAACGCGTAATATCTTTAGTGAAATAGCCACTCCCTCTCAAAGCTTCGGTCAGTTTCGAAGTTTCCAAAATCAGAGAATCTTGATCAGAAAGCGAAATGGATCTACATTCTAACCAGGTAATAACTGATTTCAGGGGCGTGCGGTGAAATTTTAAGCAAGGGAAGCAATTTTTAAAAACTTACCTATTTGTAATGTAATTCGATTCTTCGATCATTTTTTGCAAATTCGTCAGTGACGTCATCATAAAAACGTCGATGCTCCGACATATTTTGGAGAAATAATTAAAATTAAAATCTCGTTTCAAAAAGTTCAAAAACCCCCTCGAACTATTTATAGCTTCTGAGTCCCACGTTTCATTATTTTCTATTATATTCTCAAATAGTTCAATCAGTGATTCACGATTTTCAGATACTGTTAGCGCAAGTCTTCCATTATAGTTCCACCTAGTAGGAGCTACTGAGCTACTTTGGGCAATCGTTTGTGGACAATGAAGTCCAAAGCTTGTGTACGTTTTGTTGACTTGGAAAAAAAAAGCAGCCTTGTCACTTAAAGTAACGAAAAATACTTTACACTCTGTGATTGATGGACTGGGATAAAACTAAATTTAATTTATGAGCAAAACAATGGACAAACACAGCACTTGGGAAAGTTTCTCGAACTTTAGCGTGCAGACCCCCTAATTGTCCTTAAAAAGGAAAATCTATCATAAGAATGAAGAAACCCTTGTTTCGTCATGACCTCTAAATCCCAATTCGTGCTGTCTGAGAAAACAAACAACATCGATAAGTCTTCTTAATATTTGCCTATTTGTATCGACTAGTTCATTGTGTTGGCGGTGAATAATTTCCAACTGTTTATTAAGGGTGTGTTCAATTCTGGTTTTGCCAAAGACTTTTTCTTTTATGACGGCCTGCAAATGCGCTTTGGGCATAATGTGTCTTTTTACAGCTTGATGGAAATTGTTTAAATCGGAAAACCCAGTTTTATTCCAGAGACCTTTTTCATTTTCAAAAAGTAAACATGGCCAACAAAATAATTTACTTATATTGTCACACCCTGTTAGCCATTTAAATTGTTCGTATTGTTTTTCCGGATAAAAATGTCTAATACAGTTTTTCATTTTTGTGGTTAAATAATTCATAGGCGGTTTTACCCTTCCTTTGAAAATTATTTAAAGCTTATCAGCGAATAATTATAATTAATGTTGAAAATCCGTTTCTTATTAGGACACACACCGCACATTCACACACACTCTTCTTACTAAATTCTCCAACATTTTCAACGTTATTACCGACAGCAGAAGTTGACGGTATTTGCATATCCACGTCCGTATTATTGTCTTCCATATCGCATCATGCTCGACGCGACGTACGTATCACACATCAAACAAAGAACCTACTCCAACGATAGCTTCCGCCCCCACTTAAAGCACGCGACTGAAATGCAAAAATTGCAAACAGCCGGTGGTAAGTTCAATAACCTCTGGCTCGATTCACAGGAAATCAAGCATACAGGACTTGACTGCAGAGAAGCTAGCGGCCCGCATAGGTTCTATTCGATTTCTATTGTGGCTCGGTCGGAGTCAAGGCCGTATTTATTATGGGCTTGATAATTAAGATAATATCTTAGCATTTTTAATATAAACTAAATTAATTTTTTCCTATTTCAAAAATAACATTTTAGAAGATGTTTTGTAATTTTTTTTGGGGAAGCACTGCTTCCCTTGCTTCCAGGTACTGCACGCCCCTGACTGATTTCTTTTGTGCTGGATGGTGGTGGGACTTTGCTTTTAAGTATCTATTTGTATGCGTGAGTTTTCTATACATATAATGTCCTAATGTATTATTTTCCTTCCGTTGAAGATATACATCTAGAAAGAGAATCGTTCTATTAGATTTAATTTCCATTATGAATTTAATATTATGATATTGTTGATTAAGGTGGTCCAGAAATATGAGGAGATTTTCCTGCCCATGAGGTTAAACAACAAAAGCATCATCTACATATCTGAACCAGTGTTTTGGTTTTAGTGGAGCGGATGTTAAAGTCAAAACCACCGAAATCGAATCTATCCGCAACCAAAAAAATAGCGACGAAGTCCTTAAATGAAAAAGCTGGCATCCTGGTCCTTCCAGTAGGTAAAGGCAACGCCACAGTTATCATGGACAGAACAGAATACGTGGAGAAGGTAAAACAACACCTATAAAAGTATGCAGGCATACCCCACAAATAGAATAGAAAGACGCACGACGAATCTGATTAACGCATCCAACCTACCACCAGAGAAGAGGAAATCATTAAAGCCCAGCAGCTCGAAAATACCCAGGTTCTATGGTCTTTCCAAAATACACAAGACCAATGCACCACTTCGACCAATCGTCAGTGCAATAGACTCGCCCACATATGAATTAGGTCAATATATTTCAAATTTTCTTAATCAATATTGGAAAAACAGGTTCTTTTATAAAACATTTCTTAGAAAAACTTAAGACAACCCAGTTGGATTCCGAAAATATTTTGGTCAGTTTCAATTATGTCAGACATACTGGAATAGACTTAATAGACCTAGTGGAAGCTTGTCTTACATCTTCTTATTTCATTTTTCAAGGATTTTTTTATGAAAAAACCTCAGGGGCAGATATGTGCTCTTCTCTATCACCTGTGGTAGCGAATATCTTTATAAAGAACTTTGAGGATATTATTTTAACATCCGCTGTACTAAAATCATAACACTGGTTCAGATAAATAGATGATACTTTTGTTGTTGGGACTCATGGAGAAAAAAATCTCATCATATTTCTGGACCACCTTAATCAACAACATCCAAAATATTGAATTCACAATGCAAATTGAATCTAATGGAATTATTCCGTTTCTAATGTATATGTTCAGAGGAAGGAAAATGGTTCTTCCCTACCTACATGGCACTACAGACAGAATAGAACGATTACTTCGGTCCGACATACGTACATACGTACAATCTTCAATAAATATAAGAAGATTGGACATTGCTTGCGATTTAAACCTTTGAAACATGTTAAAGTACAAGTTTACGGAGATGACACTCAAATTTATTTCTACTATATACAAATTTTAATTATCTTGATCCCTTAAGCCTAACCAATGAGATGACTTGTTTCTTCTGTGTTGTTTGCTAGTGTATATCCAGCTTATCTCTTCTTAACTGCATTAGACAAGGGGTTTAAAGCAAAACAGAACCATAATAAGCTTAGTGTATCACCTTGGAAGATTCGTCTTTTTATATGTATAGTCTTTGAAGTCTGATTGGATTCTCGAGAGTTTAATAGTTGTGTTTTCCACTTTGTCATCATCCTCTTTAAGAGCTGGATAATTGCTAGATCTATTTTATAAAAGGTTAAGCTTTCAATTAACCAAGAGTACAAGACACTATCAAATGCTTTCTCATAATCGATAAATACCGAATGGAGGTTTCGCTTGGGCCTTTTTATTTGTTCTGTTATGATAGTGTTTGAGTTATTATGAGTTGCTCCTTGCAACCTTGGGAGTATTTTCTGCAGCATTTCTGTTCTTGTGCGAGCAAAGCATTGTCAGTCATGTGATGGTTTAGTGTAGGTAAACATGATATTGGTCATTAGAAAAGTCTGTATTATGCAGTATAGCTAGTTCATGATGAGTCCTATAAAAGTAAAAGTTTTTATACTAGTAGTTCTGTATTTTGTCGGGGCCTGGTAGTACTTGTGTAATATCTTGGGCGGTCACAAGCTGAGGTAGAATCGTGGGGATTTTTTAACCATTCTCTTATTATTTAAAATGAATAATTTTTACATAATTTGATCTTAGTTAGGATTGCGTTAAACAAAAAAAACTACAGCTGTATTATACAGGGTTTTACACAATTTTTGAATCAGTAACATAACAAAGTTATTGCAATTTTTTTAAAGATCCTGATCAATGTAAGTTAAGCTAATTTTCAGAGACTGAAGAAAGAATTAGCATTGACGCTAATAAAATTTATATAAACTATAGTCATAGTTACCCAAACGGTTTTTACTTTTTGACAAAAACCTTTAAGTTGCTATACAAAATGTTTGTTATATAGGTTTTTCTATTAAATTTAACTTAATTACCTGTGTCAGTAAAATTTTATACACATTGATAGAACTATAATTTCAAAATTAAAAATACAAAATGGCGGCGTCAATACCGCGGGGGGGGGGGGGGGTAAAACTTTACGATTAGATTGAAATTTGGCATATGGAAGTTTTAGGAATTGCTGGCCATTTGCTCTGCACATTTCAAATTTCTTAAATACTTTTAAATTGATTTAAATTGGGTGAAAATTAAAAAAGTTATAAGATTGGGGTTTTCGATGTTTAAAAGCTTTATATTTCTGGAGTTGGCCAACATTGTGCTGGTTTGCCAAGATTATCCTCACACAGATAATTAGGTTAAATTTAATAGAAAAACCTATATAACAAACGCTAAAAAACCGTTTTGGTAAATATGACTATAGTTTATAAAAATTGTATCAGCGTCAATGCCAATTCTTGTTTTGGTCTCTGAATATTAGATTTACTTCTATTGATGAGGATCTTTAAAAAAATTGCAAAAACTTTGTTGTGTTACTGATTCAAAAATTGTGTAACACCCTGTATAATACAGCTGTAGTTTTTTGATTAACGCAATCTCAACTAAGATAAAATTATGTAAAAATTATTAATTTTAAATAATAAGAGAATAGTTAAAGAATATTTACCCCGTATATTAAAAACAAATAATGAATTAAGAACCCGCCAAAACGGTTTTAGATAATGGTTCGTATAATATCATGACATGCCCAAAATTAAACAAAACTAAAAATTCAAAACTCGGGACTTGTGTAAAATATGCACGATTTTATATACCACCTTATATATTATGCGGATAACTATTTTGATAAACCGAGGCAGCGTTGACCAATTCTAGATAAATGGAGCCTTTAAACATCGAACTATTTTAGTTTTTGAAAAATCCCGCTTTAAAATTGGGTAAACATTTTGAGATGCGCAAAGCAAATGGCCAGCAGTTTAGAAATCTTACTCCATTTATAAATCATTTCAGTCAGCAATATACTAATAAATATGTTATAGGTAAACTTTGTTTATGCAATAATTATAACTGTATAATAATGTATTACATACCCCTGGATATAAGATATCCAAGCACGTCTATGTTTCCGATTATATTCTTTGAAATCGGAACGAGCACCCACAAAGCAGCCTGCCAATCTAGCGTGTATTTCTGGACGAGACCGATAACACGCGCCAATAGTCTAAAATTTAATCCTCGGATGAATTTAACATTATACAGGATATTTCCAAACTATTAATTACTTATGTCTGCTTTACCTTTGCAGATTTTTCCCGAATATTATATAGGTTTAATATTTTTTAAACCTTCAAGTAAGGGAAAAATAAAATTGTTGTGTTAGTACAGGGTGTCCGGATTTGGTTGCAAAAGCAGGGTATCTCGCTTATTTTTAAAGATAGAACCTTGCGGTTTTCACGAACCTGAGCTAATTTTTTGTGAAACTCATGAAGCCGTAAACAAAATTTTCATAGCCTTCTTCGTTTATGAGATACAGGGCGAAATAGAAAATTTTGCATTTTGGGACCCCCTCGTATCTCGGTTATCCTTTAACTTAACGCAAACGGAAAAATTACTGCTTATGCAGTTTTTTACGCTGGATACAGTGGCGTAGTCATATTTTTCATTTGAGTTGTTATTTTTTAGATATGACCCAAAGTTTTGGTTTTTTAAATGGGACACCCTGTATATTTGTCCAGAAATTGATTTGTCCTTTCAAAAGCTTCTCAAAAATATATAATAGTATGGGTCTATTTTAATAAACAACAACAAAAATCCTAATTTTTATAATTATCATCCCAAATTTTGCAGTAGGCCATGCAAAACGATGCCGTTTTCTTTTGTTTTCTTGGAAGCAAATGACATTTCCCAATTTTGTCCGCGTATATAAAATATAGCGCTAGTTTTTTGTATTTATTTATTGTGTAAAAATATATTTGTATTATTATGGAAGAAAACCAAACTTTCGAACATTATGAAAAGTACGATAATGTTAGCTTGTTTTATATTAAGTAATGAAAATGTTGAAGCGGCTTCTGAGATGTATTTTAACAGGTAAATAGATAATTTTTAGGTATGTTGAAATACTATTGCTTAATTTCTATTTAGATATCCAGAAAGAAGGCAACCTAATATATCCACTTTTTATCGGATAAAAAAGAATTTACTTAATCACGGATCATTTATCAAACCTCGTACGAAACCATATAATAAAGAAAATCGGGAGGCTGAGGAAATTACGGTTTTGGCTAATGCAGAAGCTTACCTTACAAACTCTTGTAGGGCCAGTGAAAAGAGCATAGGGATTCCAAAAACTAGAGTTCAAGAAATTCTAAAAAAGCACAAATACCACCCATACAAATTTAGGCTGGTGCAGCACTTACAGCCAGGGGATGCAGAGCGTCGGGTAGTCTTCTGCAATTGGTTTCGAGAAAGATGCGATATGGTTAGAGATTTTGAAAGGAAGGTTATGTGGTCAGACGAAGCACATTTCAGTAATTCTGGTATACTCAATAGGCACAATAGCAGATTCTGGTCCCAGGAAAATCAACACCAAATATTTCCCAGAAGACAGCAGGGCAGGTTTGGTCTAAATGTGTCCTGCTTCATATTAGGAACACATATAAAATTTTATATATTTGAGGGAAATCTAACAGCCAATCGCTATATAGAAATTTTAGAGGCACCTATACCTGAATTACTTGATGATGTTCCTCTAACGAAATTTATTTTCAACAGGACGGTGCTCCTGCACACAATTCTGGAATGACGATATTATTTCTAGACAATAATTTTACCAATCAATGGATCAGGACAAATGGACCTATAAGATGGCCCCCTAGGTCTCCAGGTTTGTCGATTTTAGATTCCTTTCTATGGGGATATCTGGAAAATAGAATTTACAAACACCACTATGATAATGTCCAAGATTTAGGAAATGCAATAAGAGCAAATTTTCGCTATTTACAAAATCATCCCGTTATTTTGCTTAATTCCCTAAAACGAATACGAAAATTGTGTGAAGCATGCATAGAACAAAATGGAAATCAGTTTGAACAGTTCTTTTGATTTCCTTGGTTACTGTAGTTCTTATACGACAGTTGATTTTTGCTGAAAGGCTTGTTACATAATAATTTATTACTGTTTTGTTCTTGTGTTACATAAATCTAGGTAGGTGGTACTTTTTTGGTGCGAAATTATCAATACATATTTTGATAAATAGATTACATATTTATTTTGATTTATTGTTAGGATGTAGATATTGTTAACGATTTTAAATAAAAGGCAGCATTGTTTTGCATGGCCTACTGCAAAATTTGGGATGATAATTATAAAAATAAGGATTTTTGTTGTTGTTTATTAAAATAGAACCATACTATTATATATTTTTGAGAAGCTTTTAAAAGGACAAATCAATTTCTGGACAAATATACAGGGTGTCCCATTTAAAAAAACATAACTTTGGATCATATCTAAAAAATAACAACTCAAAAGAAAAATATACTACTACTACGCCACTGGATCCAGCGCAAAAAACTGCATAAGCAGCAATTTTTCCCTTTGCGTTAAGTTAAAGGATAACCGAGATACGAGGGGGGTCCCAAAATGCAAAATTTTCTATTTCGCCCTGTATCTCATAAACGAAGAAGGCTATGAAAATTTTGTTTACGGCTTCATGAGTTTCACAAAAAATTAGCTCAGGTTCGTGGAAACCGCAAGGTTCTATCTTTAAAAATAAGCGAGATACCCTGCTTTTGCAACCAAATCCGGACACCCTGTACATTTTGACTGCAAAGTTTCCTGTACACGAATGGGCATTCTGCTAAGTAACTTCTAAACGATAGAAAATATCGAATTAAACTAAGACACCAAAAAGTTAGAGAACAGAACGAAGAGTCGGATTTTCAGCCAGTGACTTAGTAGTAAAAAGTTCAGAGGGGTCAATGGGGTCACGACTCGGAAAGAAGTAACACTGTAGATTTTTCGAAAACTTATTATACCCGTTTCGTAGACATTAGTCACCATATATAGTGGGCCAAAGTTAAATAAAATATCTCTAGAAATGTTCACGGTGTATACAAAATAAATAAAAAATATGAAAACTTGGACACCCTGTATATTTAACAATTTATCCCAGTTTTTATAAAAAGGGTGCACCAGGCATATTAAGGGTTTTTACTATACGAAATCAAACACTATTTCAGTATTGAACTGTCTTTTGAAACATTTTTATTGGGCGCCATTTTGTTCCGTCATATTGGATTCCTGCCAATATTTTAACAGTTTCTACCTATGCCACACATGATTTTTGGGGATAATTTAAAATAAATTCAATAAATAGTTTTTACATTGACACATACCGCCATTTTGTTACGTACCAGTTTATCCTATTTTCACATTTAATTTTTCTGCAAAATTTAAAGACAGTTGAACAAGATTTTTTTAAGTTGATTTTTTAAAAAGTTTATTCGGCCATCATTTTGTTTCGCCATCTTAAACTCGTATCATAACTTTACCAGTGCATATCTATAGCACATTCAATTCTTGGAAAAAAATTGAAAATAATAAATAGTATTTTCAGGCTGACGTTTTAAATTTATTAGGTCGCTATTTTGTTTTGCTATATTGGATTCGTACCAAATATTTAACACTTGATTTTTGTGCAAAATTTGAGGAAAATTGCATAATTAGTTTTTTAGTAATAATTTTTTTAACATTGTTTCGCCATATTGGAAATATTACCAGGTCATCCTCATATGACCCTCAATTTTTCACAAAAAGTCAATCTGGTAAGTAGTTTTTAAGTTATGCCACCGTGAACTGACAGACAGACAGACAGATCGACACACGTACCGACGGAATTGAGAAAACATATTTTTTGTCATCTAGGATCGCTAAAAGGTGAAGATAATGTAACACCTGAGAGGGTGATTTTTTTCACAATAACAAACAGTTTATTTGGCCGCCATTTTGTTCCGCCATCTTGAATTAGTAACTTAGTTTTAGTAGTTGATCCCTATACCACAATTAGTTATGGCACACAATTTGAAATGAATTTATTAAGTATTTTTTTCAGGCTGAATTTTTTAATATTTAATTATGCCGCCATCTTGTTCTGCCATCTTGGATTCGTACCAAAATTTCACCAGTTGATTCCACCTTAATACTTAATGTTTGTGCAAAGATTGAAATAAATTGGGTAAGTAGTTTTTAATAATAATTTTTTTAAAATTCACTAGGCTACCATTTTGTTTCGCCATATCCAAAGATTGAAATAAATTGGATAAGTATTTTTTGAATAATAATTTTTTTAACATTTCACTAGGCTACGATTTTGTTTCGCCATATTGGATTTGTACCCAAATGTCACCAATTCATCCCCTATGAAAAAACATATTTTTTTGGCATCTAGGATCGCTAAAATGTAAAGATAATGTAAAACCTGAGAGGGTGATTTTTTTTTTGGCCGCCATTTTGTTGCACCATCTTGAATTAGTAACAGTGTTTTACTAGTTTATCCCTATACCACAATTAGTTATGGCACACAATTTGAAATGAATTCATTAAGTATTTTTTTCTAGCTGAATTTTTTAATATTTTATTATTAAATTTCACCAGTTAATTTCACGATAATACTTAATGTTTGTGCAAAATTTGAGATAAATTGGATAAGTAGTTTTTTAATAATAATTTTTTTAACATTTCACTATTTTGTTTCGCCATATTGGAATTTTACCAAAATATTTCCAGATCGTCCCCATATGAGCCTTAATTTTTCAACAACATTTGAAGTCAATCGGGTAGGTAGTTTTAAAGCTATGCAGCGAACTGAACAGACAGACAGACCGATAGACGGACCAAAGGAATTGATAAAACATGTTTTTTGGCATCTAGGGATGCTAAAACGTGAAAACACATTTTATTTGGCCGCCATTTTGTGCAGCCATCTTGAATTAGTACTACAATTTTACAAATTGACCCCTATACCACAATTATTAGTTATGTCACACAATTTGAAATCAATCAAGTAGTTTTTTCAGGCTGAATCTTTGTATATTTTATTAAGCCGCCCTTTTGTTGCGCTATCTTGTATTGGTACCAAAATTTTACCAGTTGATTCCAACATAATACTTTGATGTTTGTTCAAAATTTGAGATAAATTGGATAAGTAGTTTTTTAACAATAATTCGTGAGTATATGTAAAACCTGAGAGAGTTGACTAGCTCACAGCTAGTTTGAAACTCGTACATTGCAGAGAGTGTTTCTTGTGTAGAAATAACAAAAATATATATAAAAAAATAGGTATTACCGAAATATGACTCCATATACTAATTAGAACAACAAAAGGTATGCTTTGAACTGGTGCACAGCTCCCAAAAAAAAAAGCCTGACGATGGTGGTAAACGACCGCCGAAACGTTGCTGAATAAAAAAAAATCGTAATAAAAGAAAAGTATATCACACTGTTTTGGTCTGATTTATTGGGAACCCTTTGATACCTTGCACAAAAAAGACCGGAAACTATACAATTTAAAATCTTACCAGTTGATTCCAACATAATGCTTGATGTTTCTGCAAAATTGGAAACAAATTGGATAAGCAGTTTTTTAATAATAATTTTTTTTAACATTTCACTAGGCCACTATTTTATTTCTCCATACTGGAATTTTACCAAAATGTTACCAGGTCATCCCAATATGACCCTTAATTTTTCACCAACATTTGAAGTCAATGCCGCGAACAGTTTTGCGAATGTTTTCCATCAGCTAGGGACCCTGAAACGTGAAGATTTGAAGAAATCTCGGAGGGTGATTTTTTCACGTTTACAAAACTTCCCTTTTACGAGGGAAGTAATAATATATATTCTGCGCCAATAAAATTAAATTTTGTGTGATCGCCGTAAACAGAAAATATTTAGCCATCCGTAATTGTCAGATGGTTGACTGTTATAAATGTTCATTACAATACAAATATAGTAGTTAATGAAATTAAAAAAAAAACAACATAAATTCGTTTAAAAAAATTTGGCATTACAAACTAATTTTGAAAATTTAAACTTCCTCATTACTTGCTTTAACGTTGTATTAAGTGCAATTTATGAAAACCGTTTTTATTTGACTTTGTTTTGAGTTGCTTATATTTGAATATTTCCAAACAGCGAATCAAAAATAGTATCTCTTTGTAAGCGAAACTCTAACAAATAACCTTATGTCCCGTATTATGGGGATTATACATAAGTTAAGAGTTAAACAGGTTTCGAGACGCATTGAAAGAGGCCAAAGCAGCGTGTGACCCCAACATATCGAAGGATTAGCGGTTCCTCTGATCCTTAATCGCGGCTTAACGTACCCAAGTAGACCTGGGCTTAGTTTTTGTACGTTAAAAAGAAATGCAAAGGATTTTAAACTGGTCTTTTAATTCGTTTGTTAGTATTAAGAAGCGAGTGAATGTCTTTCTTTAAAAAATGAAAGGTAGAGAGTTGTTGCGCACAATAATATCCGCGGGAAATTTTCTTAGGGACGCTAATAGTCTCTTGACTACCAGTTAGTTTTATTTTAATAAAGTCCATGATTGGGTACTACTTTATTAAAATAGTAGACTGGGTGGCGTATTCCTTCAGCAAATATGCAAAAAATGCATTCACGTCAAGGGTCTTCAACCTTTTTTAGTACAAGGGACAAAAATCGATTTCGCATTGTCCCAAGGGCCACAATGATCCACGTCACTTTACCATCATAGCAATAAAATAAAATGTCAAAGTGTAATAATTTTTATTGGTCAATGCGATTTTTGACATTGTTCATTTTTGACAAGTGTGTCGATATTTGGTTTTATTTTTATAGTTGCAACCCGCAAACTTCCTTCCAGATGTGCGTCTGTAACTCTCGACATTGTTTTAGACTTCACATTCTTCATACGAGAAAACAGCTGCTCGCACATATACGTGCTCCAAAACAGAGACATCATTTTCGGGGCATGTTTTCGGATTTCAGAAAACGAGTTTTGATCGACATATTTCGAATATGAATCAAGAAGACCCATGTCGAACTTTTCTTTCAGTTCCGAATTACACTGCAAAGCATGTCTGAGCATGAGATTGATGTATATTTCATTATCTCTGAAGTCAGAAAACCTTGATTGGAACTCTTTTTTGAGTAAATCTAATGCTGCGACATATTTATCCACACCTGTACATTCGCAACTCTTCAGTTTAGGAAAGTGCGTAAACTCTTTTTTCAACAACTGATTTTTCCATAAATCCAGTTTAAACTCAAATCCTTCACAGTGTCAAGTAGGTTGTTGATGAGATTTTCCTTTCCTTGTAGTTTGGTACTTAAGTCATTGAGGTGCAGCGTGATGTCCGTGAGAAATCCAAAGTTGCGCAGCCAGTCGGGCTCACTAAATTGAGGAACTGGTTTCCCTTTGGCTTCCATGAAAGAGGCGATTTCTTTCTTGAGTTCAAAAACGCGTTTTAGCATTTTCTTAGGGACGATAATAGTCTCTTGACTACCAGTTAGTTTTATTTTAATAAAGTTCATGATTGGGTACTACTTTATTAAAATAGTAGACTGGGTGGCGTATTCCTTCAGCAAATATGCAAAAAATGCATTTACGTCAAGGGTCTTCAACCTTTTTTAGTGCAAGGGACAAAAATCGATTTCGCATTGTCCCAAGGGCCACAATGATCCACGTCACTTTACCATCATAACAATAAAATAAAATGTCAAAGTGTAATAATTTTTATTGGTCAATGCGATTTTTGACATTGTTCATTTTTGACAAGTGTGTCGATATTTGGTTTTATTTTTATAGTTGCAACCCGCAAACTTCCTTCCAGATGTGCGTCTGTAACTCTCGACCTTGTTTTAGACTTCACGTTCTTCATACGAGAAAACAGCTGCTCGCACATATATGGGCTCCCAAACAGAGACATCATTTTCGTGGCATGTTTTCGGATTTCAGAAAACGAGTTTTGATCGACATATTTCGAATATGAATCAAGAAGACCCATGTCGAACTTTTCTTTCAGTTCCGAATTACACTGCAAAGCATGTCTGATGCATGTCTGAGCATGAGATTGATGTATATTTCATTATCTCTGGAGTCAGAAAACCTTGATTGGAAGTCTTTTTTGAGTAAATCTAATGCTGCGACATATTTATCCACACCTGTACATTCGCAACTCTTCAGTTTAGGAAAGTGCGTAAATTCTTTTTTCAACAACTGATTTTTCCATAAATACAGTTTAAACTCAAATCCTTCACTGTGTCAAGTAGGTTGTTGATGAGATTTTCCTTTCCTTGTAGTTTGGTATTTAAGTCATTGAGGTGCAGCGTGATGTCCGTGAGAAATCCAAAGTCGCGCAGCCAGTCGGGCTCACTAAATTGAGGAACTGGTTTCCCTTTGGCTTCCATGAAAGAGGCGATTTCTTTCTTGAGTTCAAAAACGCGTTTTAGCATTTTCTTAGGGACGATAATAGCCTCTTGACTACCAGTTAGTTTTATTTTAATAAAGTCCATGATTGGGTACTACTTTATTAAAATAGTAGACTGGGTGGCGTATTCCTTCAGCAAATATGCAAAAAATGCATTTACGTCAAGGGTCTTCAACCTTTTTTAGTACAAGGGACAAAAATCGATTTCGCATTGTCCCAAGGGCCACAATGATCCACGTCACTTTACCATCATAGCAATAAAATAAAATGTCAAAGTTTAATAATTTTTATTGGTCAATGCGATTTTTGACATTGTTCATTTTTGACAAGTGTGTCGATATTTGGGTGTATTTTTATTGTTGCAATCCGCAAAACTTTATTCCAGATCTGTAACTCTCGACATTGTTTTAGACTTCACATTCTTCATACGAGAAAACAGCTGCTCGCACATATACGTGCTCCAAAATAGAGACATCATTTTCGGGGCATGTTTTCGGATTTCAGAAAACGAGTTTTGATCGACATATTTCGAATATGAATCAAGAAGACCCATGTCGAACTTTTCTTTCAGTTCCGAATTACACTGCAAAGCATGTCTGATGCATGTCTGAGCATGAGATTGATGTATATTTCATTATCTCTGAAGTCAGAAAACCTTGATTGGAACTCTTTTTTGAGTAAATCTAATGCTACGACATATTTATCCACACCTGTACATTCGGAACTCTTCAGTTTAGGAAAGTGCGTAAACTCTTTTTTCAACAACTGATTTTTCCATAAATTCAGTTTAAACCAAATCCTTCACAGTGTCAAGTAAGTTGTTGATGAGATTTTGTATGTTGTTGATGTAGTATGGTATTTAAGTCATTGAGGTGCAGCGTGATGTCCGTGAGAAATCCAAAGTCGCGCAGCCAGTCGGGCTCACTAAATTGAGGAACTGGTTTCCCTTTGGCTTCCATGAAAGAGGCGATTTCTTTCTTGAGTTCAAAAACGCGTTTTAGCATTTTTCCTCTGCTCAGCCAACGAACATCAGGAAAATATGTCACATCACCATACTGGGCATTAATTTCATGTAAAAAATGTTGGAATTCTCTGTGGTTGAGGCCGCGTGATTTAATGAAGTTCACAGTTTTTACAACCACTTTCATCACCTCATCAATATTTCTGGATTTTGCACAAAGATTTTGTTGATAAACGATACAATGGTAATGCATCAAAAGAAGATCTTTCTGATGTTTTTTCATCAAACCCACGAGCCCTTCATTTTTTTCTCCCATGGATGGTGCACCGTCTGTTACAACTGCACAAAGGCTTGTCAATTCTAAATTATGTCGTCTCAGTACTGTCATCAAACACTTATAAATATCACATCCTTTTGTGTAGTTCCTTTAATCGGAAAAAGTGCAGCCCTCTTTTTAGTGATTTCAAAATTATTATCAGTGCCCAGAATAAATATAGCTAATTGAGCGATATCGGTTAAATCTGTGCTTTCATGGAGCGCAACAGAATAGTATACGAACTTCGATGCACGTTCTTCTAGTGAGTTTTTAATGTCTGCGGCGAACCCTTCGATTCCTTGATAAATTCACCATCAGTAATAGGTTTTTGTTTAAAAGCTATTTTTTCGGATATAATGTAGCTAACCTTCACGCTTGCTTCATTTTCAATGTTCTGCTTTTGAAAACTATGTTGCTGTCGATGAAGCTGACTTTTTAGAGCTCTCACTTTATCTTGCCGTAATTGTCCTTTCAATGTCTAAAACTTTGTGGCATGCTTTGTAATGTCTTTTTAATTTGTATTGTTTCAACGCTGAAAGGGATTCTTGATACACCAAACAGACGAGTTTTTGATTAACATTAATGAACAAGTACAACTCAGTCCACTTTTCTTGAAATATGCGCTTTTCTTCATTAATTTTTTGTTTTTTATCCTCAGTAGAAGCCATTTTTAATGTCAAGGTAGAAGAAACGAGTTTAATTCTCCGATAAAAATGTCCACGACAAAACTAAACTTGCGCGACTGCACGTCACAATACAGTATCCGCCTTATACGCGTCAAAAGTCAAAACACACTATACTCAACTCACTATAATCACTTATCGCACGGGTAGCAACTTCACTGCTAGTTGGTACGCTTTCGCTTGTATCGCTTTGTTCGGTCTTGGAATTAGAACTGGCCGCTGAGATGCCGGCTTTATATCGGCCGAGCGCGTTGAATCTCTCGAAATTTCGAGTAGCTACGAGACTGGACTAATAGGGCTCTCTAGTAGTAATAATTTCTAGAATCATTAGAAAGGTTCAATAGACATGCAACGCCATCTAGTGGCCTTGTGGGTAGTAGTGATCGCGAGTTCACAGAGTGGATCTCTTCTAACTGGGTGGCGCTACCGTGCTCGGAGTGTCATTCGCGGGCGCGGCGCGATACAATATTTTCTTTAGCCTCTGGGAGCCGCAAGAAATTATAAGGCGGCCCGAGGGTCGCGGGTTGAAGACCCTTGATTTACGTTATAAAAGAAAGTGGTTTTTGAATTTTGGTAGAATGTCAATTTATCACCTCCAGTTTTTAAATAGTTTTTGTTCCAAATTACATGCAAACGTATCGTTCGTCAGAACTCACTTTTTTAATCATATAATTCCTATAAACAAAAAAATGTTTTTGTTTAAAGTTCTTGGCATTGGCGAGACCCCCACAGCTGAAAATGTTAAGCTTATCATAAAACTATCGTAGAAAGATATTGAAGTCAAAGTCAAAATATGCTTTATTATCACAAGAACAAATAAAATTCCTATTGACAAAGCTTTAAATTAACCTAATGATACCAAATGATAATAACATGTTTTATATAAATATAGATGAAAAACACGATTACTAAATAAATGAAAACAGTTAATGTAACGCTATAACAACAAACAAAAAAAAAACATATCTGAGATTCACAAACAATAAAGAAATATATATATATATATATATATATATATATATATATATATATATATATATATATAATATACACATACATACACACATAAATACATGTATACATACACACACAAACATATACATATATACATACACACATATACATACATCATTTCCCTTCTCCTCAGAAAAGTCAGTACAAACAAATAAGGATCAATGCATGTCAAAATGAGCTGGAAAAGTATTCGTCAAGACATACAGTGTGTATCAGCCAAATGGAATAAATTCGATAATAAATAAATGGGGGCGTGTTCGGAAAAACGCTTGGACCCGTCGATTGGTATTTTTAGTTGCCCATTTTCTCCAATAAAAACTTTTTATACAGGGTGTGTCCTGTAACAGTGGTCAATGCCAACTTTCTTATTTCAAATGCAACACCCCGGATATTATTTAATTTTTGGATTCTTTAGGAGATTCTAAACATATTTTATGTTCAATGTCCTATACCTATCTTCAACTATTTCGGCAATATTAAATGTTTTCAAATTTATTGCAAAAATTAAGATTAAAAAAATAAAATTATTTATTTCTTCATAATGTATAAACAAAAGTAAAAAGTTAATTTAGGAACTGTTGAATATGCTCGCCGCGAACGTCTTGGCAAATTCCTAATCTTAAATAGAAATTTCTTCTAACGTTATTTAGCATCTCATGCGTGACCGATCTAATCGCAAGCGTTATTCGTCTTCTTAAGTCAGCTAAGTCGAGGGGTTTAGTTTTGTATACAACATTTTTAATATGTCCCCATAAGAAAAAGTCTAATGGCGTCAGATCAGAGGATCGCGCTGGCCATTCTATCGATCCTCGTTTCCCTATCCACCGATTTGGAAATATTCCGTTGAGGTACTGCCGGACATTAATTTGGTAATGGGGCGGTGCTCCATCTTGCTGAAACCATATCATATTCGCTGGAACTTGTGGGTTTGCTGGATCCGGATACAAATTTGTCAAAGTTGGCACGACATTATTTTGAAGCAGTGCTAAATAATTATCGCCATTCAAATTGCCGTCAATGAAAAAGGGGCCCATGATATGATCCCTAACAATTCCTGCCCAAACATTAACCTTTTCAGGATATTGAGTATGTTCTTCGCTGATCCAGTGAGGAATTAGACCAATAGACAATTTTGATTTACATGACCGTGAAGTGTAAAGGTGCACTCATCCGAAAACAAAACATGTTCTAATTGAATAACATTGTTATCTAACATAGCCATCATTTGTTCACAAAAATAAGTTCTCCTATCATAATCGTCTTCCATGAGCTCCTGAGTTGGTATCACTTTATAGGGATTCATTTTATTTTCTTTTAATGTTCGAATAATCGACGAATGGCTAATATCGAACATTGCGGCGGCTTGTCGACTAGAAATATGTGGGTTTTCCTCAAACTCAAGCATAATATCCAATTTAGTATCATCATTTATTGAATTGGCAGCTGCTTTTTTTATCTGCCTCACATGTCCAAGCTCGCGAAACTGCTTTTCTATTTTACTAATTGTCCCTTGGGATATATGCGGCAAATTTGGAAATTTTTCATGAAATAAGCGAGCAACTTCCACTTGTGTTCGTGTGTTATCTCCATAACCAATCATTTGTAGAATTGTTATTTTATGCATTTCTGTTAAATGAACCATTTTTCTGATATTAGGTATTATGCAGTTAACGAAATTCAAAAGACTATGACACTGACACTGACAACTACTGTCTTGCAAAGAGAAAGGCCAGGCATTTTACACAAAAGTAAACAAAACTTAAAAGTAAACAAAACTGGCTCTTTTTGTTCCATATCAATAAAAAGAAACGCTAAAATGGTTTTTGCTTACATTCTTAATATGAAGACCTAAATGGTAAATAAGTATTGAGTGTGTTGTAGCGAATTTTTGTAATCAAATAAATAGTTCAGTAACCAGAGCCACTTTCATGAATAATAATAAATTCGAAATAAATAAAATAAAAATAAATTTGAAAACACTTAATATTGCCGAAATAGTTAAAGATAGGTATAGGACATTGAACATAAAATATGTTTAGAATCTCCTAAAGAATCCAAAAATTAAATAATATACGGGGTGTTGCATTTGAAATAGGAAAGTTGGCATTGACCACTGTTACAGGACACACCCTGTATAAAAAGTTTTTATTGGAGAAAATGAGCAACTAAAAATACCAATCGACGGGTCAAAGCGTTTTTCCGAACACGCCCCCATTTATTTATTATCGAATTTATTCCATTTGGCTGATACACACTGTATAAGCTTGTTCTGTCAGTAATTTTTTTACATTTTTTTTAAATATTATTTAAAAATCTTTGCTTCGTGCTTGACGGAATTGGAAGTGGCAAGTTATGCCACTGGCGAGTGTGATACTGGTAGTTGGTAACCGCAAACTTATGACGATATTTAAAAATTAAACAAGCGGTTTCGAGTATAAACAGTGTTAGAATATTTTTTTGTACAAATAATGGTCTGCAAGAATCCCCAGGTTTAGTTTTACAAACGTATCTTATCGCTCGCTTTTGTAAGACAAATATAAGATTTAATAGGTTCAGATTAGACACACCCCAAAACGCAATGCCATATTTTAAGTGAGATTTTATGAGGGCATGATAGACTGTTTTCCCTATGTTAGTTCCAAGTTCATTTACAATAACCTTAACCGCATAACAACCAGAAGCTAATTTTTTACTTAATTGCACGATATGATTTTCAAACGTAGTGTGTTATCTATTACAAGACCAAGAAACTTTGTGTTTGAAGATTTTTCCAGTGGGGAATCACCAATAACCAAACCATCCACATCACATTTAAAACCAATTACATTAGTTTTACTAAGATTCAATAACAGCAGATTCGAATCAAACCATTTTTTTATATTTATTAAATCTGAGTCAATAATATTAGCCAATGCATCAACATTTCTGGAGTGCCACAATATGGTGGTATCATCGGCAAATAATGTAAATTTACTTTTAATATCGATAATTGACAAATCATTTAGGTATAGAAGAAATAGTACTGGTTTAAGTTCTGAACCCTGTGGCACACCCCATTCATTTATACGACTCTTCGAAGATGTGGCACCCACAAATACTCTTTGACTCCTTCCCTTCAAGTATGATTCGAGCCAATCAAGGGCACAACCCCTAAAACAATAACATTGAAGCTTACGCAGCAGTATATCATGACTCACGCAATCAAATGCTTTCGATAAGTCACAAAACACTGCCGCTGCAACCTCCTTTTCGTTGATATTTGTATACACTCCCTCCAATAATGCAAACATAGCATTATTAGTACTTTTGTTGCACTGGAATCTAAATTGATTTGGATCCAGTATATTATTACTTTCAAAAAATAAGATCATACGTTTTTTAACTAATTTCTCGATTATTTTAGAGAATGTCGAAAGTAGGGATGTGGGTCGGTAATTCGACGGCTGGTTAGCGTCACCACCCTTGAATCGAGGGATAACCTTAGCTGTTTTCAGACAAGGAGGAAATTCGCCAGTCTCCCATGAGTTGTTAATGGCCAAAACTAATACATTTAGTGCTGCTTCAGGAAGATTTAGGAAGTTCTACAAAATCGGTGGGAAAAAAGAAAAATTAATTTTTTACCTCGTTCAAATTTAATTTTGTTAAGGGATCCTCGGTAGGAAGCAATTTTGCTCCGTGAGGCTCCCCGCAACAGAGCAGTAATAGTTGTTTATCTCATCAGCAGACAACTGCTGACAACCGCAATGAGAACTCTTATTTGCCTTTCCACGTATATTGCTCACAATTGACCAGCTTTCCCTCTGTTTGTTGTCAGATTTTTCAAGACGTTCGTGTGAAATATATAATTTCTAAACTATTTGTTATTTAATGTATTTACTTGTTTTTTTTTAATTAAGACAAATGGTAAAAGGTCCTTTAAAACAATTTCGCAACGCAACAAATAACTTTTTGTTTTTAAAAACAAGTATATTGATGTTTTCATATCTACCAATTTCTTTGTCACTTAGATAAATTGTTTTCGTCGGTACTCAAGCACGACCATGTCGACATAAACTTTCCTCCATCGCCAAACATTATTCAAATAAACATGAGAGTTTAAAACTATTTTTTGGATTTTTCGCCAGAAGAAAAACTGATTTGAGAACCTAGAAAGAATGGAGGGTAAGGTTTCTTGAAAAAAACTCAAGTACGTTTTTACTTACGTGAGCCTTAATTGAAATATTCTTATATTTAAAAAAAGCAGCTGAAGAGCCACTAGAAGATATTTTGCCGCCCAAATCAAGGAAAATATATGAAGCGCAGTATCAGACATTTGTAAGATGGTGTTGTGAGTGAAACGTGGAAAATTTCAACGAAGATGCGCTACTTGTGTTTTTCATAGGGAAATCTGGACTTTATCACCTTCGACATATCGACATTAGCAAGTTTCACAAGCTAATTGCCCTGTTGAAAAGAATAAACGAAGTCAAAAAAAGTCAAGAACCTGGCTGCTGACCAGGTTGATGAATTTTTAATGGATGCCCCAGACAACCAGTTTTTAATGATGAAGGTAGCTCTTATTTTTGGTGTAGCAGGTGCCTGTAGAAGTAAGGAGTAAGTTGAGTTGCCGGTGGAAGATGTAACTGATTTGGATCACTGAATTGATTAATATTAAAAAAACAAAATTGATAAAAATTTCATTGTTAAAAATTCAGGTAGCAACACTGTCAACTTTACTGAAATCTGCCGCAAGTATATCTTTTCTAGCTCGTCATGTTTTAGGGCCCTAAATGTCACTTTACATTTTGGTAAAAATCCAATATGGTGGAGCAAAATGGCAGCCTATTTACCTGAAATTTCCCACAAAAATCAAGTATTACGTAGAAATCAACTGGTAAAATTTTCTTACGAATCCAAAATGGCAAAACAAAATGGCGGCCTAGTGAAATGTTGAAAACTTTATTACTAGAAATCTACTTCCACTTTTGCACAAAAATTAAGTACTACGTAGAAATCAACCGATAAAATTTTGGAACTAATCCAAGATGGCGAAAAAAAATGGCGGCTTAATAAAATATTTAAAAAAACAACATGAAAAAGCTACTTATTAGATTCCAAATTTTGTGTAAGAATTAAGTGAGATATAGAGATGAACTGGTAAAATTGTGGTACGGATGGCGGAACAAAATGGCGACGAATTATCGTGAAAAGATTCCTCTCCAAGGTTTTACATAGCTTCAAGTTTTAGCGTTTCTAGATATGGAAGAAGTCGTTTTCGTATTCAAATAACTTCAAACTTTTCACAAAAATTAAATGTGATATAGGAATAAACTGGTACTAACTCAACATGACGGAACAAAATGGCGGTCCTAAGAAACCAGTGTAAAAGCTACTTATTAAATTTATTTTAAATTATGTCCAAAAATGAAGTGTGGCATAGGTAGAAACTGGTAAAATATTGGTATGAATGCAATATGGTAGAACAAAATGGCGCCGAATAAAAAGGTTTGAAAAGACAGTATAAGTATGTGTTGCTAAATGACTATGTAGGTAAATTGTTTTCGTCGGTACTCAAGCACGACCATGTCGACATAAACTTTCCTCCATCGCCAAACATTATTCAAATAAACATGAGAGTTTAAAACTATTTTTTTGGATTTTTCGCCAGAAGAAAAACTGATTTGAGAATCTAAAAAGAATGGAGGGTAAGGTTTCTTGAAAAAAACTCAAGTACATTTTTACTTACGTGAGCCTTAATTGAAATATTCTTATATTTAAAAAAAGCAGCTGAAGAGGCACTAGAAGATATTTTGCCGCCCAAATTAAGGAAAATATGTGAAGCGCAGTATCAGACATTTGTAAGATGGTGTTGTGAGTGAAACGTGGAAAATTTCAACGAAGATGCGCTACTTGTGTTTTTCATAGGGAAATCTGGACTTTATCACCTTCGACATATCGACATTAGCAAGTTTCACAAGCTAATTGCCCTGTTGAAAAGAATAAACGAAGTCAAAAAAAGTCAAGATCCTGGCTGCTGACCAGGTTGATGAATTTTTAATGGATGCCCCAGACAACCAGTTTTTAATGATGAAGGTAGCTCTTATTTTTGGTGTAGCAGGTGCCTGTAGAAGTAAGGAGTTAGTTTAGTTGCCGGTGGAAGATGTAACTGATTTGGACCACTGAATTATGATTAATATTAAAAATACCAAAAACAAAATTGATAGAAATTTCATTGTTGAAAATTCAGGTAGCAACATTGTCAACTTTACTGAAATCTGCCGCAAGTATATCTTTTCTAGCTCGTCATGTTTTAGGGCCCTAAATGCCAAAAAACATGTTTTCTCAATTCCGTCAGTTACGTGGAATAGCTCAAGAACGAATTTATACGATTGACTTTACATTTTGGTAAGAATCCAATATGGTGGAGCAAAATGGCAGCCTATTTACCTGAAATTTCCCACAAAAATCAAGTATTACGTAGAAATCAACTGGTAAAATTTTCTTGAATCTTCTGAATGCCCAATTTCATCGTCATACAGGGTGTTCCACAAAAAGAAGAAGAAGAAATCTAAGAACCTAAAATAAATATCCCCAAACTATGTATTTTTGAAAAGAAGAAGTGTCAGGCTATCCAAGACCATAAAAATATATAGGGTGTCTCATTTAAAATAAAACAGTAATTTAGTCCCAAAAATTTGGTAACATTGACAAGAAAAAACTCGGGGCGAATCTAAGACATTCGGTAAAAACCGCATTTCGATATCATTTTTCGTTTTCGAGCTATTAAGTCGCGAAATGTGTTACTTTTCCGTGGGACACCCTGTATATACCTATTACGTAGTTTATGCATTATCCAAAATATAAAGCAAATCAGTTCTCCGCGATGACGTTGCACCCACTTTATGCACTCTTGTTTACTAAAAAGTTATTGTGAAAAAGCAAAAATGGCTTTATTAAATAAGATAAATAAATTTGTGTTTATCAATATATTATATTCACATACAGCAGCTCAAAATATCACGCTAAATAATAAACTTGTTACACAAATATTGACACTGAAATTTATTTAAAAGAGAACATGGGTAAAGAGTGCCATTTTTATTATTATTTGTAATGAAAAATAGGAAACTCAAATGTGGAACAAAAAAACCTAGAAAGTGGGAGTTATTCTGAATGTAGTCCCTGAAACAAAAGCTTAAGACTTAAAACGATTGTTTTCGAGGACTTAATTAACAAACATAATCTTAAATTTATAAGAAAGAAAGGAATTATTACTTTATGGAATTCGTTATTGAACGAAAAGGCCTCTGAAAAATACTATTTTTATACCATAAATAATTGGTAAAATTTTAATGCCTTAAATTGGTTCATTTCAGTTTTTAACAAGGACAGTAATGCTAGTTGATAATTTTTTAAAAGATCTTATTGATTGGTATGGATAATATGTATCTTATTATTACTTCGAAGGTTAATATTTAATACTGGGCTAATAATAAGTTTGCCCCCTAGATTTAATGATGCCATTTACGTATATGGAACTTGAGGTAGTATTTCCATTCTGCTTTAACAAGTTCTCACATACCCACTTTGGCAATTGGAGCTGTTAAATATTTTAAGTATTTCTGCATTGTAGTTAATAGTTCAGGGATTACAATTTTGAATACTGAATTCTGGTTACCTTTCGTACTACTAACACAGTACCCCTTTTGTAACCTGTGCGGCTATTTAATGCCCCTCCCCCCTTTAGACTTATAAACCAGTACATTTTTAAATTGCAAATGGGACTCATTTTGAAGAAAACAATTAAATAAAAAATGAGTCGACTAACACATCATTTGAATTTCAACCTTAATTATTCTCCAAAAATTGGGGACAACTAGCTACCTATTTCAAAATGGCGGTCATTCGTAAATGAAATACAACCTAGGAAACTGCCCTCGTGATCTTAATCTTTCATTTTATTAAGAATAGTGAAGTGTGGCCCAATTTAGTTCCATACATAGTCATTTAGCAACACATACTTATACTGTCTTTTCAAACCTTTTTATTCGGCGCCATTTTGTTCTACCATATTGCATTCATACCAATATTTTACCAGTTTCTACCTATACCACACTTCATTTTTGGGACATAATTTAAAATAAATTTAATAAGTAGTTTTTACACTGGTTTCTTAGGACCGCCATTTTGTTCCGTCATGTTGAGTTAGTACCAGTTTATTCCTATATCACATTTAATTTTTGTGAAAAATTTGAAGTTATTTGAATACGAAAACGACTTTTTCAACATCTAGAAACGCTAAAACTTGAAGCTATGTAAAACCTTGGAGAGGAATCTTTTCACGATATTTCGTCGCCATTTTGTTCCTCCATCTGTACCACAATTTTACCAGTTCATCTCTATATCTCACTTAATTCTTATACAAAATTTGGAATCTAATAAGTAGCTTTTTCATGTTGTTTTTTAAAATATTTTATTAAGCCGCCATTTTTTTTCGCCATCTTGGATTAGTTCCAAAATTTTATCGGTTGATTTCTACGTAGTACTTAATTTTTGTGCAAAATTTCCTATAAATTGGAAGCAGATTTCTAGTAATAATGTTTTCAACATTTCACTAGGCCGCCATTTTGTTTTGCCATTTTGGATTCGTAAGAAAATTTTACCAGTTGATTTCTACGTAATACTTGATTTTTGTGGGAAATTTCAGGTAAATAGGCTGCCATTTTGCTTAGGTTTTTTTGTTCCACATTTGAGTTTCCTATTTTTCATTACAAATAATAATAAAAATGGCACTCTTTACCCATGTTCTCTTTTAAATAACTTTCAGTGTCAATATTTGTGTAACAAGTTTACTATTTAGCGTGATATTTTGAGCTGCTGTTTGTGAATATAATATATTGATAAACACAAATTTATTTATCTTATTTAATAGAGCCGTTTTTGCTTTTTCACAATAACTTTTTAGTAAACAAAAGTGCGTAAAGTGGGTGCAACTTTATCGCCGAGAACTGATTTGCTTTATATTTTGGATAATGCATAAACTACGTAATAGGTATATACAGGGTTTCCCACGGAAAAGTAACACATTTCTCGACTTAATAGCTCGAAAACGAAAAATGATATCGAAATGCGGTTTTTACCGAATGTCTTAGATTTGCCCCGAGTTTTTTCTTGTCAATGTTGCCAAATTTTCCCATTTAACCTTGGATCGCGGAGAAATACCTATTTTTTGGGACTAAATTACTGTTTTATTTTAAATGAGACACCCTATATATTTTTATGGTTTTGGATAGCCTGGCCCTTCTTCTTTTCAAAAATACATAGTTTGGGGATATTTATTTTAAGTTCTTAGATTTTAAAATTAACTTTGTAAACTCCTGCAGAATAATTAACCTTTCTGTTTACATGAAATGTTGCTTCGTCTGGCATTATTTATTACGCATTAGGAAATTGTCTCGTTAAATCTAGAATTGTTTCACATCTGTATCTAGTATCTTTGGTCGTAAGCTTGGGGATTATTCTGCAGGAGTTTACAAAGTTAATTTTAAAATCTAAGAACTTAAAATAAATATCCCCAAACTATGTATTTTTGAAAAGAAGAAGGGCCAGGCTATCCAAGATTGAGAGTGTGTTATTTAAAATAAAACAGTAATTTAGTCCCAAGAAATAGGTATTTCTCCGCGATCCTAGGATAAATGGGAAAATTTGGCAACATTGACAATAAAAAACTTGGGGCAAATCTAAGCCATTCGGTGAAAACCGCATTTCGATATCATTTTCTTTTTCGTGGGACACCCTGTATGACGATGAAATTGGGCTTTCAGTAGAATACTTAAAGTTATATAGGCACTATAATAATTTTATAACTACTTAAGGACCCTTAATAAATTAACGAAAATTTAATGAAATAATTTCAAAAAGTACTTATATCTAAGTCGGTTAAAAGTAGGACTCGGGATCGTATTTGAATATTCGAATATTCAATATTCATAAATCGAATATTCAAATATTTGAATATCCAAACCTATAACTATTGAATAGTCGAATATTCGAAATTCGACTACTATTACGACTACTTGAATTTTCAAATATTCTACTTCGCATTAGGTTGAAGTTCAATCATGGATACCAAGCTATTAATAAATGACATTCTTTGTGATGATATCAGGTAAAGAAGTGTTGTAGATCTTGTACCAATTAATGTGCACGCATTTTTGTGCAGTTTTAAGTGAAAAAAAGGTGCTTTTTTGAACACTTTTCTATGATAATAAAATGGGTTCTGTTATGCATAGAAATAAGCGAAAAAATGTCCACTTTTTTGAGGGTTGTAGAAAAATATCGTTGGAGCACGATTATTAGAAGTTAATCGGTTGCCTTGTAATTTCCGACCAACAAGAGCTTGGCTGCCGATTATGTCACAAGAATGCTGCAGTTTATATGGATTTGTTCAACGCAACTGATGGAGAGGTATAGATGGACTAAGAGAGATGGAAAAAGTACGACAATTTAGAACCGCGCTTTTGAAAATAGCATGTGATTTCTTTTAATTCGGTTTAAAAGTTTAAAGTTTTATGTTTAAAATATCAGATAAGACGCAGGGAATTAGTACACTGCTGGAACTTCGAAGGGCACTAAGGAAGTTTTAACCGAAAATTCAAAATGAAATATTTTCAATACGGAGGACGATTTGAGTTGTCAAAAGTAAACATTTGTTCCATTAAAAGTAATTTTTTTAAACTGTGAAATGGTACGATTAAGTGAAACAGAACGCATAGAAATATTAATGATGAATGGTTATGGAGATAGAATGAGTACCCAAAACGAAGTTTGTGAATTGTTTAACAATAAATACTCAAACAGAGCGCCTATATATCAATCCACTGTGTGTGAAATTGAAAAAAAATAGGAATTTGCAGTATTTGAAAGGTAATTTTGCAGTGCAATTAAATGTGTTAGTATCAGTTAGAGAGAACAGTTATAAAGCAGCAAGAAAACAATATTAGTAAAGGATCTGTACTGAAATATTTACATACAAATAAATGGCATTCTTATAAAGATCAGTTAGTTTTGCCTAAACGAAAGTGTGAATAGACAAAAATGTCGATATTGGGCTACAGAAAACCCGCACTGGATAATGAATCGCCTGATAATGATTCCTACCAATATTTTACTATTTTCTTTCCACCTAAGTCACACTTAACTTTTGAGCATAATTTAAAATAAATTCAATAAATACAGCAAGAAGACCGTTAACGATAACCATTTAGAGAATATGTGGCAAATATCTGCGAACCAACGGAGTATGTAAAGACTGATAATATGGGTTTTATGCAGGATATAAAAATCTATATGTGTCCTGAGGATGCAACAATAAAATAGCGAAACGTCGACAGTTTAAAAAAGTCTGTTGTTTTTTTTTACTGGATAACAACGCCAAATAATACACCACTCTAACATAACAACAAGAGGATCGTTAACGAAAGCCATTTTGACACTTAATATCTAGGAAATATCTGCAGGCCAACGGAGTAGGTAAAGACTGATAATATGGGTTTCATGCGGGAAATAGAATCTATGTGTTCTGAGGATGCAACAATAAAGTTGGGAAACATCGACAATTTAAGTCAATCGGGTTGAAAGAATTTGAAGATCGCCTCGAATATTGTCAGGATGTTGCTGGTGGTCAATTTAAACAATTTTTAAATAAATATTGCATAATTTTGTCATCTAAACATTTATTATTTAAAGTTAAACCTTTTTTTAATAAAAATTGGTTTTTTATACAACTTAATTTAGGCAAATGTAGATTATGATATATAAAATGTGATCAAAATTTTCCGTAGAAATCGAAAATAAAATAAAGAATTAAGTTCACTGTCATACCTTGCTTTTGGGTCACCCTGTAAACATAAAATTACAATAATAAAAAACGCCAATTAAAATTAAATATCGATGGGTTCGAGCGTTTTCCCGAGAAAAAATACCTGATTTTTAAATGAAGTTATTCCAAATTTTTCGTCTTCATTGTATACATTTTAATCCTTTTTTTAACTTAAAATATTTAATGTTAAATTTACCTGATGGCGATTCTTCTTTTACTGATTGGGGTGAGACTGTATTATCTAAGGGAGTTGAGGACAAAGCAGGCTGAGGAGTCGAGGTTCTTTCTGCCGAGTCTCTGCTTGTTCTTCCAGTGGCTGAAGAAGGCGGCGTTTTACTATTTCTGGTTAAAGCAAGTGCTTGACTCTAAAAATAAACCAAGTACTTATACATTATCATTGTTCTTCATTATGATACTGGACAGTATATAATAGATAAACATAGCGTACAAGATGTTTTCAAAAACTTAAACTAAGACTGTATCCCATCTACCGTTTTGAAGTTTACTTTGCTATATTTTTTTAGTCCTTATATTGCACCTGACAGCCAACTAGTACGAGATATAAAATTGCCATGTCATTTGGATATACTTTGTGAACAATTTTAAAATATAAGGAAAATTTAATATGTTAACGCTGTCGTTCTGATCATGTGTGTAACACTTAAACAACTCAAAAATAATTGTCAATCGTTCGAGGGGAAAAAGTCTTTTTGCAGCATTAAAAAGAATTAAAAAAATCGCACAAGATAAAAAAGTTCACAAAAAATATATGGACTTTTGTATTTTAAACCGTTTAAGAAAAAATAATAAAAATATATAACACCCTGTACCTTCAAAATCAATGATTTGATAATCCCTGTTAATATAATTTCTTTTATTATTTTTTAAGGGGAATCTTCTGAAGAAGTGGGTGCATCATAATGAGTAACACCTTGTACAAAACTTTGTTCTTGTTTTGGCAAATTAATTACGAATATTATATTTAGTCTAGTTACTCCTAAATACAAAAAACACATATTAATTGCTATATTACTGTGTAATTAACATATAACATTTTGTGTATATTTATGGTCATTAGTTTGGTTCAGTAATGAAATGAAAGGAAAGCAAATCAATATCTTTACAAAAGTATGTGACACAAGGCCAAAAATAAGCCCACAAAAATCTACAATTGGTATTTGAAGCTAAAATAAGCATATTAATTTCCCGTCATATTTTGATTAAATATGACTTTCATATAACGAATCTCGTTGAACAATTGAAGGTAGTTATCGCCGAGGTAAATATTAGATCAAATCTTGCTTATTTCATCTATTAGTTAAATCTCTGTCTAAATCATCTTTATTTTCCATTCTCTTAATCTGGGTTAAGTGGGGTTAAACAGCATATGAATTCCTAAATATATCATGCATGTTCAGGAATGAGAGTGAAAAATATTAGGTACTTAATGTTCATCATATTCACGAAATAGAAACTGCGAAAAATTGAGAGATTAAATTCGAAAAATAGAGTTTAGGAATAAATGAAGTCGAATATAAAGGAAATAATACAAATGAATGTAAGAAAAATGTATATTCAAGCGATTTTTTATCAAGCAATCATCTTTTAAAAAAAGTGTATTTCATTATATTCGTTCATGTTATTATTTATGCACTGTGATGCTGGGTTATGCATAAGGGCAATAAGGGCAGTATGTAAGTACGGTGTTCCATATATATACAGGGTTATTCACGCAACCCGTTCATTAAAAGTTTTTGATGATGCTATTTAGATAAAAATTTTAAATTTTGGGATTAAGGTAAGGTCAAGGGGTACTTCTTTTTTGAAATATTTTCAACTTCCTGTCACTTCCGGTTTAACCGGAAGTTGGTATCAACTTGCTTATTTTAAATGGAACACCCTGTATTTTATGATATTTTTAGACTCTACGGAGAATTTTAATGCTATTTTATGTAGCATGTCCTATACCTAGGTTCAAGCGTTCTTAAGATACTTGCCCTTGAACCAACTTCGGGGTACCAAATTTTAAATTCAAAATCATATTTTTGTAAGTTTTGAAGATATAATCTTCATATTTTGCAGACGATCGGTAAATAATCTTAGGTTTCTATTTTTTTTTATTGAATTTGTCTATTTTTATACAGGGTGTCCTAAATTCAGCGGCAAACATTCACATTTTCAAAGCCGCTAAAGGCCGTGTTTTTAAATGGGACACCCTATAACTTTATGCACTATCAAATGTAGAATTTCATTTTCTATCGAACTGTATTAAGGTTCCCTATACCTATTCGTAACCATTTTCGAAATAATCAGGTTTTTATTAAACTATCATATGTATTTGCTAAATGCTTACACCTTCCCGTAGTAAGCCATTGAAAAACAATTGTTGTGCTTTTCTATTCAACATGACAGCTGATTTGAAACTTTTAAATTAAAATAAAATAACACTCAAAAGCTGATATTCTCAATTTATTTTATATTCGCGGAGAATGTTACAAAATATTGGAGAGAACGTGCCATGTTTTTAATGAAAAACATCCTCATTTATCGCCAATGAACAAGAGAAAATTGAAGAGGAATTTTTTCGTTTCGGAAAAGTTAAAGTTATAAAAAATGTAATAAATTGTTTACATTATTTTTAACCATATCTACTAAGTTCGAGACTGTTCTAAACTTGTTTTAGTGAACTTAAAAATTGTAGCAATCTAACAATCAACAATAAATAAATAAAATAATAAAATTGAATTATAACAAATGTTCTATATGCTGACCGTTTATTTGAAGACACATTTCAATTCTTCTTTGTACAGTTGCTGTGGCCCGTTGAATTTGTCCGTTTTCTAATTCGGCAAAAGCTGTTCGTATCCTGTCCAGTAAATCTTATTGGTTATTTACTGGGGAAGCATAGACTTTACCTTTGATAAATCCCCATAAATAAAAGTCTAGGGATGTTAAATCAGGCGATCGCTGGGGCCATCTCCAAGGGCCATTGGGACCAATCTAGCGATCTTCAAAAATTCGAGATAATTGGAGATAAACTGCAGCGGAATTATGTGCTGGTGCCCCATCTAATTAATACAAATAATTTTGCAGCTCACCAATAGGAATTTCTTCTATAAATTCAGAAACCGTCCCTCGTAGAATTTCCATTACCACTGTTTAAATTGTCTTCATAAATACAGTACCGCACCTGATCATTTAATACTATACCGAAAACATTGAAGCTAAACCTCTCTTGAGAACGCGTTTCGCGTTAAGCGTGCGGATTTTCTGCTGCCCAGAAATGTTCGTTTCTTCTATTTGTTATTCCTTCTCTAGAAAATTTCGCTTCATCGGTCCAAAATATTTTTGAAAGGAATTGAGGGTCATCTTGAATTTTCAAAAACATGAATTCGCAAAATTCTACTCGTCGGACGTCATCACCAGGTCTTGCACGTTTTGGAGGGCATAAGAGTGCATATGATGTTCGCTCAAGATTTTTTGGACAGATGAAGAAGAAATTCCCAAATCGTTTTCTGCAGACGGTATTGAACTTTGCGGGTTTGCGTGGAAATAAGCTAATGTGTTTATCATATTGCGTTATCCTCGGCATTTGTCACTGGTTGCCAGAACGCAAAAAGTTCGTTTCAATCCTCTTGAATTTTGACTTGTTCATTGGCGGCAAATCAGGGTGGCGTTCATTAAACACACGACACGTTCTCTCCAAAATGTTATAACGTTCTCCATGAATATAAAATAGATTGAGAATATCAGCGTTTAAGTATTCTTCCATTTCGATTTAGAAGATTTAGTTTATCACTGACAGCTTTCGATAAATAATGCATACTAATCATCTGTCATATTGGATATTGGATCTTAATTGTTTTTCCATGGCTCACCATTGGAATATGTAAACATTTAAGCAAATACATACGATATTTTTATAAAACCCAATTATTTCGAAAATGGTTACGAATAGGTATAGGGAACCTTAATACAGTTCGATAGAAAATGAAATTCTACATTTGATAGTGCATAAAGTTATAGGGTGTCCCATTTAAAAAAACGGACTTTAGCGGCTTTGAAAATGTGAATGTTTGCCGCTGAATTTAGGACACCCTGTATAAAAATAGACAAATTCAATAAAAAAAAATAGAAACCTAAGATTATTTACCGATCGTCTGCAAAATATGAAGATTATATCTTCAAAACTTACAAAAATATGAGATTTTCAAATTTGGTACCCCGAAGGCTCATTTTCGGTTCAAGGTCAAATATCTTAAGAACGCTTGAACCTAGGTATAGGACATGCTACATAAAATAGCATTAAAATTCTCCGTAGAATCCAAAAATATCATAAAATACAGGGTGTTCCATTTAAAATAAGCAAGTTGATACCAACTTCCGGTTAAACCGGAAGTAATAGGAAGTTGAAAATATTTCAAAAAAGAAGTACCCCTTACCTTAATCCCAAAATTTGAAATTTGTATCTAAATGGCATCATCAAAAACTTTTAATGAACGGGTTGCGTGAATAACCCTGTATATTTACACAGTTCTTAAACCATCCTTTATACTAAAAGGTTTTATTTTTCTTGGGTATAGGTTTAATTAATGAAATTTTTTTCTGCAACTACCTCGACGTTTCGCTTCTTGTTTGAAGCATTTTCAAGAGCATTTTATTGCATGTCTTGGAAACGACAATATTATTTACAGTAATGTAAATAATATTGTATAATATTGTCGTTTCCAAGATATGCAATAAAATGCTCTTGAAAATGGTTCAAACAAGAAGCGAAATGTCGAGCTAGTTGCAGAAAAAAAAAATTTTCATTACTTAAACCTCAATACTCAAGAAAAATAAAAACTTTTAGTATATATATATATATATATATATATATATATATATATATATATATATATATATATATATATATATATATATATATATATATATATATATATATATATATATATATATATATATATATATATATATATATATATATATATATATATATATATATATATATATATATAAACATTTGTTGCCTATATATATATTTATAACCGAGAAAAATATACTTATGAAATTGGGTTATGGAAGTCCTTTATATGGAAAAAAAATATTATAAGAAAAATGGCCAAGAGCAATTGATTGAGAATGTTTTTAAGTTCCTAAATTGACCGCAAGAGGCGCAGTTGCAAGGGTGAACAATAACTTTCAATAACTTTTATTTTCTCATTGGAAAGTTGAGTTAATTTCTTTAGACTATGGTTCTAAACTTATAGTCATATCACCCTTGGCCTTAATAAGGCTGGCTGAGCTGTTGACATAGTATTTAAATTGCTATATCTTCTGAACCCCTTATCCAAATTGAATGAACTTAGGCTTGTTTAAAAGGGAATTTGAACCTGTTTTAGGATTCGGGTCGAGTGATACTCCCTAGGTTTTCAGAAGGTGGTAAAAAGTACTAAAAGACTCAAGTTTTGGCGAAAACCGTACATTATGCTTAATATATCAAGAGACACAGCCCCCCTGCTTCCCTCTTGGTGACGCTCTTCAAAATCTCTATTCTGCAAATCACATGATATTTGCGGTGTTACAGATCGAGTCGACCTCCGAGAAAAACCTCATTAGCCTAGTAAATCTGTGGTAATAATTCAAGATGGCGGAACAAAATGGCGACCAAATAAAGTATTTTGTAATCGTGAAAAAAATTACCGTTTTAGGTTTTATATATTTTCAGGTTTTAGTGTCCATAGATGGCAAAAAATATTTTCATTAATTCCGTTGGTCCGTCTGTCTGTCTGTCTGTCAGTTTGCAGCATAGTTTAAAAACTACTTATCAAAGTGACTTATTATGCAATTTCTTCAAATTTTGCATAGAAATCCAGGGTTACATACGAATGAACTGGTAATATTTTGATGTTATTATAAGATAGCAAAACAAAATGGCGGGCTAGTAAAATATTTAAAAAATCGACCTGAAAAAAACTAGTCATTAGATTAATTTTAAATTTTGTGCAAACATTAAGTGTGATATAGAGATAAACTTGTAAAGTTGTAGTACGAATTCAAGATAACGTAACAAAATGGCGATGTGTTAATCTAAAAACTTATTGACTTTATTTTAAACTATACCCAAAAATCAAGTGTAGCATAGGTAGAAACTGGTAAAATATTGGTAGGAATCCATTATGATAGATCAAAATGGCGCCCAGTAAAAAGGTTTGAAAAGATAATATATATAAATGACTATGCGCGGAACTAAGTGGGTGAAGAAAATTTACCGATTTTTTTAAGTTGTTTTTGTTCTTCAGTATAGTTTGAAACACTATATTAATTTGGCCTTGGAGCAAACGAAAATACATCTGGATTTCATTATTTAAAGATGAATATACGTGTGTTGTGTAGAAGATAAATTAAATTTCATTCATTGTTAAGCCTTTATAATCTAACCTTCTTTCAAATTTACGTAATGAAGTAAAATAATTCAAATTATTTACCTTATTCACACAGATTAGCAACCAGTCAAAATTATAATGTTTGTTCTAACTAGGCAATTTCAAAAAAAAAAAATGTTATAACAGCTTAGATTAAGTAAAATTATTTGATCAAGTCCTGGATAATGTCTGTTTGCTCTGAGTAAATGGTAATCTATTCTAAAATAAAATTTAAGATAAGCGAAACGAGGCGAAAACAGTAGTTGATGAGGATTACCTGATAAAACAGGAGCGTACAAATGGGCAGGAAAATGTTATGTCGGTCAAGGTTTGATGTACCTTATAATTTACGATTTACTACTGTGACATCAAACAAATTATTATACTGTGAGAGCACACAAGGTTCAGTGTGAGGTGGCTACAGATATTAACACAAAAGTAATATCCTCACCATCATATCATAATGTACAGGGTCTTCCATTGAGGTCGTTTTTTTGACTTCTCCCGTATTTCTCAAGAAATTCAAAATAGCCAATCGAAGTATTTTAGCTCGGAGAATCCGAAAATCGTAACAAAAAACAGTTGAATGAGAAACAAAATACTTACACCAAAAATGTTGCGTTTTTTAATGGAACATCCTATATACTATTACATTTTTGAATTCTATGGTCAATTCTAAGTGTTTTTTAATACTATATGTCTATCTTCAACTGTTTTTGATTTATTGATGTTTGAAAATTGACATTTTTGCTTCTTTGAGCCGTCATAGCACCTGAACGGTTGGACCTAGAACAAAATAACTTTCACATTTCTATCTTAGTTTTTGATAAGCTATCTTATGATGCCAGTCAAACAAAAAAACGGGAATTACTTTGCTACCTATTTAATTGAACATATTCACATGAAATGCAGGTGATCAGCTTACTTCAAAATCACTGTAATTTTGACGTATTAGTAGATATTATATTAGTTTGCTGTAATGAGATATTCATTAAATGAAACACTACAGATTGTAACGCTGCATTATAAGTGTCAAGAAAACGCTAGTGAAGCAAGAAGTACATATATTGCCAATTTTCGTAGAAATATATCCGTAAAAACAATTATAAGGATTAAAAAGCTATTTGAAGAAACTAAATCATTATATAACAAAAAAAGAAACTCAGGACGAAAAGTATATCGAGACAGAACTATTTTAAATTATTTTATAAGAAATCCCATCAAGTCAATTTCGGATGCAGTTCGGGATATTTGTTTTAAAGAAATGTTTTGACAGAGGAGGCCACATTTACCTCCTCAGGAATAATTAATCGACACAATACGTATCACTGGGCTGTAGAAAATCCGAAAATATTTCAAGTCAAGTCAAAAAATAGCTTTATTGTTTTAACTAGAAGTTGTTAACAAAGCCTTGATAAAATTAATAAAAATATTACTAATGATATAGGTAACAAAATAAAATAATATAATGGTGTGTACATACATAAATATATATATATATATATATATATATATATATATACACATATACATATACACATATACATACACACATACATACATAATAAATATAACCATACACACACAATACATATACAGATTCACAAATATAAAAAACCACCTAAATACTAAACTAAACATCAACTGATTTTCACAAGAAAAAAAATCTAAATTTAAAAAAAAGCGTAGGTGAACAAAATTAAAACTTCAAAAAGCACATAAATTTAAAAATAGCAAATACATTAAAATTAATACATATATTTCAGTTAAAAACTGTGTCGTAAAACTCTTCCAAGGTATAATATGACCCAGGTGTTAGTAATTTCTTTACTGCTGTCTTGAATTTATTTAAACAATTCATTTTTCTAATTTCCATGGGCAGATGGTTAACGAGCTTTTTGCCTTCATAGAAAAAGTACTTTTTTAGTAGCTACGGGTGCGGTATTGGAAGCTTTAATGAAAAGGGACGTCGGGACGGATATGGTCCAATCTCGTACAGTTCATCCCTATACTTTTCAAAGATTAACGTTACCGTCTGTAGGATGAATATAAAGCACAGAGTCAATATTCCAGATTGGCGAAATAAACCACGGCAGTAGTCCCGAACTTTTGCTCCACAAAGATAACGAATTGCCCTCTTTTGAAGTAAAAACATAGATGTGAATAAAAATTGAGGGCATGTACCCCAAAACGCAATGCCATAGCGAAGGTGAGGTTCAATTACAGCATAATAGGCATCTTTGGCCATAACAAAACCCAGACTACTCTTTACCACCTTAACAGCATAACACCCAGACGATACCTTTTTGCATATCCCAGATATGTGTTCTTCAATTGAATTCAAGAATCGGAAGTGGCAAAGCATCAATACATATATCTTGAACAACACACCTAAAAGAAAGAACACTCGTTGTCAACGTGTTAAAACAGAGGCAGTTAGAATCACACCAATTTTGAATAGCCACTAGGCCCTTTGAAATACTGTTAATTAGTCTGGCTAAATCCACATCATGCCATAGAATGGTTGTGTCATCCGCAAACACAGTGAAGAGCCCATTTATTTGAACCTTTGGAAAATCGTTTACATACAGTAAAAACAATAAGGGGCCAAGAACAGAGCCCTGTCGAACACCAGACTCAACCTTTCCTTCCTTAGAAGTATCATCATTAAATGAGACTGTCTGGACTCGTTCCGATAGACAGGACCTAAACCACTCCAAGGATATGCCCGTGAAACCATATCTCTCCAGTTTTTGCAACAGTATTCCGTGATTGTGTTAAATATAATAAGATTTCCTTCAAAACCAAATTAAAAACCTTTTGGAAGAATTGCCCTTAGAGGAATATTGGAATTTAATTTGGCAACAAGACGGTGCTGATCTTTCACTTTTGGATACCTTTCTTTGAGGGCATCTTAAGAACATAGCATAGAGATTAGAGGCGAAAATATTGATGAAGTTATTTAAAAAATTATGAACGAAATTAATAGACTTAATCAAGAAAATGAAATTAAAACTCCAAGTTTGCAAAGGCAGCAAAGTAAGCAAGTAATGATTTAGTTTCTTCAAATAGGTTTTTGATCCTTATAATTATTTTTACGGATATATTTCTATGAAAATTGGCAATATACGTTCTTCTTGCTTCACTGGCGTTTTCTTGACACTTATAATACAGCGTTACAATCTGTAGTTTTTCATTTAACGAATATCTCATTACGGCAAATTAATATAATATCTAATATACGTCAAAATTACAGTGACTTTGAAGTCAGGTGATCACCTACATTTCATATAAATATATTTAATTAAATGGGAAGCAAAATAATTTCCGTTTTTTGTTTGACTGGCATCATAAGATAGCTAGACTAAGATAGGAATGTGAAATTTATTTTGCTCTAGGTCCAACCGTTCAAGTGCTATGACGGCTCAAAGAAGCAAAAATATAAATTTTCAAACATCAATAAATCAAAAACATTTGAAGATAGACATATAGTACCCCTATTAAAAAAACACTTAGAATTGACCATAGAATCAAAAAATGTAATAATATATAGAGTGTTCAGTTTAAAAAACGCAACATCCTCGGCGTAAGTCTTTTGTTTCTTATTCAATTGTTTTTTTTGTTACGATTTTCGAATCCTCCGACCTAAAATACATCGATTGGCTATTTTGAATTTCTTGAGAAATACGGGGGAAGTCAAAATAATAACGTTTTTCCTCCTCAGTGGAAGACCCTGTACAATATATATTCATTCGACAAACAGGAGTTAAGAGTTGTCGAAATTAATGGAGGGGTTTCCGTGAAAAACAACATACCTCGATTTTTTTATGAAACTGAGCTGGCAACACTGTCATGTTCATTAAAACAAGGCGCTACTACCTAACTATGTACGTTTATCATAAAAAATATACATCTCAACAATAAATGCGCCTAAAGTTTCGATGATTTCGCAAAAGTCAACGGATATTTCCAATAAAATCAACATTTGTCAGTAACATGTGTGGTTCATCTGGAAATATTTTACTTGGAAAAGATTGATTAGGTTATATACAGGGTGTCCCAAACTGATTTAGCCAGGCTCTAGTTCCCAAACCGTTCGAAGAAAAATGTTTGAAAAAAAATAGTCCCAAAAAATTCGACCCTAACCTTAATATATTTTTTATATAATTGTGTAGGATTGTAAATTCCCTATTCACGACTTTTTTCCGATTGAAAGTCGGTTAAGAAACAGCTTAGAACATTTTATCTTCTATCAAGGTAGCCATGGGGTAAATTAAAAATCCGCTTAAAACAAAACAAGAAAATTACAATGTATTTTTTTTATTTTACAGATTATCTACTGTAATAAATGTTCAAATTGTAAACCTTCAGCGGCAACGCAAGCTTCAAATCTTGTCAAAAGGTTTCGCGTACATGTAGCAATATCATTTGTGGCGTTATTCTGCGACAGGCATTTCTAATTTTATTCTTCAGGTCCTCTACGTCATTGGATTTACTTAAATATAACATATCTTTTAGGGTTCGCCAGAAGAAAAAATTCTAAGGGGGAGAGATCAGGCGAACGTGCAGGCCCTCTTATTACGGGAGAAGCATTTGCGATGAAATTAGCCTCAAACCTGTTCTGGAGAAATTCAGTAACTATGTGAGCATTATGAGCAGGTGCTCCATCTTGCTGCCACCACATTTGTTGTCTTTCAGCCAACGGAATTTCTTCAAGTTGAGGTAAAACGTGTTGTAGAAAGTGCAAGTACCTTTTTCCCGTTAAAGTCTCTTCATAAAAATAGAGTCCAATAATCCTTCCATTAAATAATCCACACCAAACATTGACACTCCATATGCGTTGAAATCTAGTCTCCATTACCAAATGGGGATTAACTGGATACCAATAATTGGAATTATGCCTATTAATGAGACCATTATTGTGGAACCAGATGAACTTTATAAGGGTGATACTTAAAGTCTTGTAAATTACGCTCAACAGAACTTCTTGTTATATTAAGTTCTTCAGAGAGTTTCCGAATTGACACATGAGGATTGAAATGTACATATGCTAAAACATTTATAATATTTTCTTCATTACGTACCGATCTTCTGGAATTATTGCGATTCCCAATCGGGAAATGTCCTTGCCTTAGTTGGACGATTAGCAAAACGAATGCGATATACGTCTCTGGCTCTTCTTTTATTTTTTAAGCACTCACCGTAAATGAGAATCATATCAACGTATTCTTCTGCAGCAAACAAACTTGGCATTTTAACACGAAATTGACAGGAATAATAAAGAACCTCACTTGCACTTTCATTTAGTTCAATTTGACAACGATCAAAAATGTTTTGTTTTTGTTTTATCGAATCATGGCTAACTTGATATTGTTTTCTTTTTTTTTAAGCGGATTTTTAACTTACCCCATGGCTAACTTGATAGGAAGATAAAATGTTAATTTTCTAAGCTGTTTCTTAACCGACTTTCAATCGGAAAAAAGTACTGAATAGGGAATTTACAATCCTACACAACTATATAAAAAAATATACAGGATGGCATAGAATTAGTAACAGAAATACTTTTAATTCAAGAGGTTGTTCACCTTTAAATTTAATGCTTTAAAGCGAGTGCAATAAAGCCATAACCAAATAAGATTTTGATATATTCTCTACCTCAGTTAGTAAGATAAAGTCATTGTTTTTATGCAGCATCTAGGGTACCTGTTATGTTCCTTTCTTTGTCTTTTTGTGTTTATTTGTGTAAGTGTAGTTTTAGTTTAGTTTGTAAGAATTCTTACATGTAATTACAATGTTTTTTTTTTGTGTTTATAAGAGAACCCTTTAAATTAAATTTAAAATTAAAATTTTAAGGTTAGGGTCGAATTTTTTGGGACTCTTTTTTTTCAAAAATTTTTCTTTGAAGTCATTCTGAAGTATCCTCATAGCTAAAAATGCTAGTTTTTATTCCAACTAAATATCTCAAACGGTTTGGGAACTAGAGCCTGGCTAAATCAGTTTGGGACACCCTGTATACCACATCTTTTGAGCCTATCTAAATATATTTTAAAAACCTAAAAATTTAACATTTTATAAGTATTTGTTAAATGAAATGCTGCAGCATACGGTAAACAATACTGAGGACGCTGATGGAGAAGTAGGCAATGACGATAACAGCAGCGGAGGAAGCGATGTCGAATAGAACAAAATAAAACATGTCCTCAATATGCTGTTGAAAACAGTCAAAAGAATATTGTTAAGGCATTCAGTTTTTTTCATTTACATCTTCCATCAAAAACATTTTAGCATCAAGAGGAGTTAAAAAACACAATATTCAAAAATGTGACTAATATATATATACAAGTAGGGCGTGCATACGACATGACAACTGTTCACAAATGACTGATTATTTGTCAAGTACACCAATCGTTTGAGTCTTGTTTGGACCTTATAATGAATACATGGAACAAATATATTAAAAGAAATATCAAATTAATTTAATTTTCGAAAAAAATATGTGTCCATAAATAAAATAAATTATATTTATTTCGGCATGTTACGAAATGAATGATTTTTGTTTTATAATAATTTATAAACATCTCTATAGAGAACAGTATTATAACAAGAAATAATAAAATATCATTTTACATAAAACGAGCAAAACATCTCCTGTTTAATAAAATGTTAAAATAAATACCACATTTCATTGAAGTTTTAATAATTTTAGTTTTATGTAATCACTGATTTTTGATTTTTCTGTAATATCTGCTGTGGATTTAAGCAGTGAATTAATAAAACACATTTAAAATATATGGAATATAAAGTTATTTTAGTAATTAAAAACCCATTATAAATATAAAATTATTATCAATATTTGGCTAGCAATAATGGATTACCGTTTACCTTTTATCTGAATGTGGATTTTAATATTTGATTTTAAATTTATTCCAAAAACATTTAAACAGCAGTGAAAATACGAATTGTCTCGATGTCGGAAAAAGTGATAAACTATTATTTAATATTCTTCAACCACAAGATTTAAATAACATGCCAATTATTTTGGCCTGGGAAAATAATTCATTTATCTCCTTAGTTTCTCCTTCGGTATGTTTTTTGTTATATATGATATTTATCTTAATATCCCAGCTAGCATTAAATTAGCTACAACTGTTTCCACTACTACTCTTTAAGAATTTTTACGTATTTATTACTAATAATCTTACTATATATCAATAAACACTTTGGGTTGCACGTTTTTAAGTATTATGTATGTATTTGTTACTGGGAGTAATACTTTATAGTAATTTTCCATGTAAAGTAATTATATAATAACTACTTAAGGAATTGACTCCAAGAACGTCATTTCTTTTCCGTTATATAATACCAATTATTCAAAGTTACTGTTTCTAATCTGTTTACTAAATTAGAACTTTTAAGTATCAGTACCTTCTTGAACTCTGCAGAGACTACTCTATTACGTTCAAATGTACTCGTATAACGTTTTACTATAAAGAAAAATGAGTCGTTCCAGAGTAGAAAAAGTTATCGTCTTCTGCTACTTTAAACTGGCTATTACCAGTCGTTATTCTTCTGTTGCAACTTACAAGTAAGAATTACAGTAATTATTTACTACAAGTAAACTATTAACTCTTCTACTTGAGGTTCCGAAGATAGGGGGCGCTGGTACGAGATTCGATCGGTGATTTTATAAGGAGAGTGACAGTGTTGTTTTAGTGTCTCATTTTATTAGTTTTTGTGATTATTAAAATGAATATTGATTCAAACAAGAAGTTCTTAGCCATTGGCCATATGGGGAAATGTATCTAAGCCTGGTTCACCTGTTTTTTGCTTATAATTATAAAGTGTTTTTTTTTGCTGTAAAAGACAATATTGTTTCTTGTCCTAGTGTATGTTTTACTTCATTCAGCACCTCAATTTGAGATAGAAGCTCTCTAAGATTAGCATAAAAGAAACTTTATTTTGTAGGCCTTCTTCAGTACATATTACATAACTAAATTCACTTGGCAGACAACTCTCATTAATCGCTTACACAAACATTGTTATTTGTTAAAAATCTAAATGAAAAAGTAAGTTTGTACTAGATAGTTCGAATAGATTATTAAAGAAAAATCTTTTTTGGCTTTTTCGCAACTGAATAAAAATATGTAACTTTAAGTTAATTGAAGCAAATATTTAATAAAATTACATATCTCAACAAGTAGACTAGTCTGTCTACGGAATGTTTACGATTTGTTTATATCATGTATCGAAACATTGTGTCTGAACACGTCGAAAATTTTTTTATATTTTCTTTTATCAATTATAGTTAGTTCAAATCTTCTAATCGGTACATTTCAAACAAAATATACAATATTTATAGCCCATGCTATCAAAAATATTCGAAGAGGTTATGACACCCAGCTTCGAGAACACGTAGAAGCAAACAAAATTTTATCAATGCATCAATCCGGCTTTTCACAGAGACATAGCTGCAATACAGCACTGCTGAGCATTAGCGGTGACATACTTAGAGCCTCGGATGGCGGCAAACTGACTGTTCTTATGCTGTGTGACTATTCCAGAGCGTTTGACACAAACAGACTTCTCACCGGTCTTCCACAAGGATCCATTCCATCACCTTTGCTCTTTAGTATATTTACAGCAGCGTCTGCAGGCTATATCAGCTGATTTAAGCAATTTAGCCCAGTTCTCTAATAACCATTCATTAAAATTAAACCCTCAAAAAACGACAGCAATTTTATTTGGTAAAAAGAATAGAGAAAATTTTCTGGATAATTACAGGCACCTACTAAAAATAGGTAATAGCAATAATACTTTTAAAAACAATATTAAAAATCTGGGCCTCTAAGATTTTCGTCTCATATTTCAGGCTCATCTTAAAGCATATATCAATCTAAAACTAATCTTTCAAAGTCGGCATTTTCTTGATAGAGATATTAGAACTATGTTATGTGAAAGTCTGGTACTCTTCCACCTGAATTACTGAATTACACTATTCACGGACCCAGCCTCACTGTCTATGATTCCAAACAAATACTAAAACTGCAAAACTCATATATGAGATTAATTTACGGTATAAGAAAATTCGAACACTTCACGTATAAGTAACGGTTGGTTGTACATGTAACAGAGGCGGCGATTGCACTCAGCTTGCCAATTTAACTCAATTATTTGCCGAAAAACTTCTCCATACTTATATTACAAAATCAGGTTTCGCAGCGATATCAATGTCCGTTTCAAGGGAAAACTTACCACTACCACCATATCAATGTCCGTTTCAAGAGAAAACTCACCATTCCTTCACACTGTACACAACTTTTCAAGCGATCGTTTTCTTATAACATTGCTAAATGTCTTAATGAATATGACTTTAATTTTTTTAATCAAAATATATCCAAAACTAAATTTAGGTCGGTCGTCTTGGAGAGCAGATTCGTTGCAGAGTAGAAAAAGTTATCATCTATTTTAAAGTGGCTATTACCAGTCATTATTCTTCTGTTGCAACTTAGAAGTAACAAGTTCCGGAGATAGGGGGCGCTGGTACGAGATTCGGTCGGTGATTTTATAAGGACAGTGGCAACAACAGAGTAATCAATTTTTGATTGGCTCGGCCATATTGCTGCTAAAATCGTTTTGTTTACTTTTCGCCTACGTGGGTGTCTTATGAGGTTTGTTGTTTTAGTGTCTCATTTTATTTTTTCTGATTATTATAATTGATCCAGTTGATTATATTGGTTTCATTATTAAACAATTTTAAGGAGTACCTAAATGCAAGAGCATCTGTATGTACTCATGTACTGTCTCTTCTTTGTTGATATTTTACATTATGCTATTACAATATAAGTCTATTTCTTATTATAATGAAAACTCAAATGAAACTAAGTATACATAGTAACAATATAATGAGTATAAATGTGGATGGGGGAGGCACGGGGGTAACCACAAACCTGTATCAATCAATAATTATTTTATTGTTAAGTTAACAAGTAATTATAATTAGCACCTCCTCTTTTAATTTAAAAGAGCCCAAAATGTGTCAAGGTTGTTAAATATGTATGTTTTACTTTTTTTGTTAAATATTTGTATATTTATGTTCTCTTATTTCATTAGGCAGCATGTTGTAAAATTTTATGGCCAGATAATCTAAAAATCGTAAATTTATATCTTGATAATTCAATGGGAAGGTCAGATGATTATTTTTATTTTGTCTTGTGTAGTGGGCATGGTTAATATGATTTAGAGTTTTATTTGGTTTATGTCTAAAAGAGCATAGAGAATGTATGTACAATAAATTTATACTACTAATATCTTCGCTATATAATAGCTTTGTTGAGTAGAGCCTATTTTTATTGAAAATTATTTTTAGGATATAGTTTTGAATAAGCTGCAGTGAGCGAAGATTACTTTTGTATGCTCCTCCCCATATTATTAGTCCATACCTAAGTAGAGTTTCTACTAAAGATTTATAGATCAATTTTATCAATTTACTACTCAAAAACTCTCTCAACATATAACATTTGTATATAAGATTGAGCAGTCTGTTTGTCAAGTGTATAATGTGGTCTGTCCATTTCAGGTGCTGATCGATTATTATTCCTAGATATTTTATGTTCTTAACTGCTTTAATTTCAGTATATGGGTCATTGATAACAATACTATCAAAGGGAGGTTTATTAGCATTTGTAATTGAGAAAGCTGTATAACTTGTTTTGGGAACATTAAGTGAGAGTTTACGGGAGTCAAGCCAGTTTTTAACTATAATAAAACCGTTTACTGCCTTTAGTCTTGTTTGTTACCAAGTATCGCCTGAGAATATTAATGCTGTGTCATCTGCATATGATATTAATTTACCGTTTATTTTTAAGTTTAAAAGCGAATTTAAATATGTTATAAAAAGTACAGGGCCTAGAATAGTACCCTGAGGAACACCTATTTTAATTTTTAATGGATCACTAATAGTATTATTTGTTTTAACATGTCGATATCGTTCTGACAGGTAGCTGGCAAAGACTTCCAACACTGCGCCCCGTATCCCACACTGCATAAGGATATCAATCAGTTGGTCATGAGGAACAGTGTCAAACGCCCTTGAGAGGTCAAGAAAAATAGCCAAGCTTTTTTTACTGGTATTCAGGCTATTTACAACGTCTGATGTGAGGCAATACATGGCGTCTGATGTACTTAGGCCTTCTGTAAAACCTAAATGTTTATCTAACAAAATATTAAACGTTTTGAAAAATTGGGTCAATCTATTCTTTAGGCACTTCTCAAAAATTTTTGAAAAATTATTTAAAAGGCTTATTAGTCAATAGTTTTCTATATTGCTTTTAGAGCCTGCTTTCTATATGGGAGTAATTATTGATTCCTTAAATTGTTTTGGTACTATTCCTGTTTTGAAAATCAAATTTATGATATGTGTTAAAGGCTTTATTATTTCCAAATGAACCATTTTTATAAGTTTTGATGTTATTCCGTCTTTATCGGGGGCACTATCGTTTTTCAGGACAGCAATTTGACTTATTACCTGAATTTCCGATACAGGTCTTAGATACATGGATGCCATATTACTAGTTTTTGTTTTAAAAGGATTTTTGGGTCTTTGTATCTGTTGTGCCATTTTTATACATTATAATATTTGTAAAGTAATTGTTGCAGTAATTGGCCATCTCAAAAATTATTTTGAAATGTCTTAGTGTCGGCTACAACAGCAAAAGGAGTGTTTGTTTTTTGTTATGAATATTTGTAGCATCATTTATTAATTTATAAGTTTTTTTTTTAATATTACTGAGATATTTTTCTATTTGTTCTTTATAAAATTTAATTTTTGAGTTTTTATTAATTTGTTAAGTTTATTTCGATATATTTTGTATTGTATTTCTAAGGGTTATTGATGGATTTTTTAAGAGTTGTTTCTTTAGTTTATTTTTATGTTTGATAGAGGTAATTAGACCATTTGTTATCCATTCCTTTATTTTCTTATTTTTTTTGCGATTGATATTAGGTTTTATTGTACATTTCTTTTTTATATTAATAAATGTATTGATAAACATATTCATTGCTTCCTCAGAACTATTTAGGTTAAGAATTTCACTCCAATCCTATGCAGATATTGTCTGTTTAAATAAGTAATTATCTAGATACGTATAAGTATCAGGGTTGATATCTCTATGCATATTTGTAGTTACACTTTCTTTCTTGTTAGTTATGTTTAAAAATACTGGCAAGTGATCAGTAAGATCACTGTCCAGTCTAAATGATTTAATATCTGATCCCTGGTTTCCTAGCTTTTGTCTAACAAAAATATGGTCTAAGCAAGTTGCAGTATTATGCGTTATTCGAGTGGGTGAAATGATATAGGGTAAGAACCCATGGCCTCCAAGCAAAGAAAGGTAGTCATTAACGTGATTACATTCCCTATTTATAATATCAATATATATCTGTAAAAATTTCTATACTACCAGTAAGATTATTATCAAAATATGATTTTAGATCCTCAAGAAAAAGAATTTCAGGTATTAAAATGAATATTGATTCAAACATGAAGTTCTTAGCCATTGGCCATATGAAGAAATGTATTTAAGCCTTGTTCACCCGTTTTTTGCTTGTAATTATAAACTGTTTATGATGAATGTGTAAATGACTATGAACGTAAATGTCTTAAGTTTAAGTTTGCTCCAAAAAAAGTTATTAAATATTGCACATTATTATGTTTTGGTTTTATTTTGCTGTAAAAGACAATATTGTTGCATGTCTTAGTGTATGAAAGAAACTTGATTTTGTAGGCCTTCTTCAGTACATATTACATTACTAAATTCACTTGGCAGACAACTCTCATCAATCGCTTGCACAAGCATTGTTATTCGTTAAAAATCTAAATAAAAAATTAAGTTTGTACTAGATAGTTCGAATAGATTATTAAAGTAAAACATTAACATAACCCTACATTTACAACTGACGCTGACAGAGGTTGTCAATATAAAAGTAGATTAATTTAGTCATATTTTGCAAAAAACTAACAATAATATGGGGCCCCCATATAAACCTTTAGAAATTTTGCGTCAATTTGGCGGGTGGGCTTCTATTGTCGCCACTGTCCTTCTAAAGTCATTGTAATTCGGTCTACAGCTATTAATTAATTGTATATGTGTTGTGTTATCGTCTATGAGTAACAAGTTAAAATGGTTCACAATGGCTTCACATACCATAAGAAAACAAAGTAGCTTTCTTTACTCAGCCACATTTTATAGAAAATTTAAAATATCACAACTTGGTTATGTCATACCTGAACAAAACAAGCTAATGCGGTATTTTAAGGAAACAAAAAATAAAAACGAAACAAAGGGTTATGGTTATGATAGATGGCAGAATTATAGTAGTGACTCAAGTACCGCAACTCTCCGCATGCTACGACACAACGAATTAAATTTTAAAGAACCGGCGGAATGTTCCCAAATCGTAACCGCTTGGTAATAATATATAGCAGGGGTGCTCAAACTTAAACTGCTGGCGATCTACCTCAATATTTTTAGACTACTTTCCATCGACTCTGAGAGGCTGCAAGTATGTGTGATGCAGGGTTGTCGTACATACACGATACATACACCTTACCTACCTACCTAGGTAGGGTGTACCGTAGCATATATAGATATTAGATTTCCGCACAATATACATTATTTTAGTCAAGGTTTAGGTTAGGTTTAGTTAGGTTCTTCTCTACAATATCAATGAAAAAACTCATAGTTATTCAAAATTGTGAGTTTATTGGTTGTTACAAAACAAAAGAGTTACATATGGTGTTAAACTTAACTAAGGAGTGACTTTGGATGTTGAAGCGTGGCACTGCATGTCCTCAGTCGATTGCGATATTTTGACTTAATTATCTTCATTTCAGAAAATGCAGACTCGCACAAGTAAATTGACCCAAACATTGCTGTCAGTTGAAGGGCGATTTGCCTTAGATTCGGATATTTATCTTCAGATATAAAATACCAGAAATTTGTATCAGATGCTGTTGCTTTGAGATGTATATCTGATATAATCTGCACCAACTCATTTTCAACAGAACCTGAGTTCATATTAAACTGACTTGCTATTTCAGTAGCTAATTCCTCAATGTTTTTACATGAAAAAGGATAACTCATAAATGATGCTACATTTGCCAATTTACTACAATCATAAAAACGCATTTCGAATTGTCCCAAAATATTTGATAATTCAGCCTCATACGTATCATAATTTAACTGAGGAATCCTTGCTTTCAAAGACGGAAAATGTTTCAGATCCTTTCTTTTCAGTTGATCTATCATATAATTTACTTTTGAATGCGTTTACTGCGCTAATCATCTCAATAACAGTTTTTCCTTTACCTTGAAGCTCCAAGTTAATGGTGTTTAAGTGCATTCTGATGTCAGTCAAAAATGCCAAATCAGTCAGCCATTTTTCGTTTTTTAACATCTGAGTGTCATCACCTCTTTCGTCTAGAAAAGCTGTTATTTCGGGCAATAATTCTTGAAACCTTTCTAGGAATTTTCCGCGACTCAACCACCTGACGTCCGTGTGAAGAACTAAATCAGTTTGTTCAGCTGACTCCCTATCTTCCAACTGCAACTTAAAGAGACGCCGTTGCAAGCTACGTGCACGGATGGAATTCACAATTTTTGTAGCAGTGCCCATAATTTCCTCCGTGTTTAAAACCTTTGAACACAAAACTTGTTGATGTATAATGCAATGGATTGAAAAAAATTAAGGGAAATCTTCATTAGCTCGACATAATGCCACAAAACCATTTTTGTTTCCAGTCATTGCTGGTGCTCCATCGGTTGTAATGCACACTAATTTATATATTAGTAGCTTGTAGTTTTTTACAAAATTGAAGAAAACGTCATATATATCTTCCCCACGGGTCTTCCCCTTCAGAGGAATGATTGTCAAAAAGTCTTCCTTAGCCAACATGTCATTGAATACCATCCGAATAAAAATACACAGCTGGGCATATGTGTCTGTCATATCGGTGGATTCGTCGAACAGTAAAGAAAAGTATGTACATTCCATGATATCATTTTTTAGTTTATCTGCCATGTCCTGACTCATGACTTCAATACGCCTTGTGACAGTCGGACAAGATAACTGAAGTTCTCTAATAGCAGACATGATTTCTGTTTTATTTTAAAGCCTCACCCGCTTCAATAAATGCTTCATTCTTCGAATGGTTTCTTGTGTTTCGCCAATATATGAGATATTTCAAATGAGGCGATCGTAGCAGCTTTTGATTGTTTGACTGGTCTTGTAAACATGGTTTGTTCTTTTTTCAAACAATATATCAAATCACGTACTTTTCGTTTTCTTAATTCACTCTGTGGCGGAAAATCCTTTCCATAGTTTTTATGAACCGTTTTATGATGCCTCTCTAAGTTACCACGCTTAGGTATTGCAACTGACGCACGACAAATAAGACAAATGCACTTATCCTTCACCATACAAAACAAAAATTCTTCCTCCCAATGGTTATTAAAATGATACGTTTTAGATTTCTTCGCTGCACTCATTTTTTACTATTTAATAATAATCTTTGTATCGACGTAGTATTGCCTTCAAGTTGCAATTCAGAATGACTCCAATTCCTGCAGGCGCAACATTTATATCGGCGTGAACGAAAGTCTCGAATGTTCCCGTCAAACGCGCCGCCCGAAATTTCTAGAAAAGCGGCAAGAATAAAAAACGCGGCTTTTCTTTGACAAGTACCGCGCGTTCCTTTGATAAAGCCGCCTTTTGCCGCTAGCAGAGTGTTATTTTATTACGTAATAAATTTTTGTAGTTTAGTTAAGTACCTACTTATTAAAAAAAATTTTCTTCTCGAGATCTACTCAAAAAGCACTCGCGATCGACCGTTTGAGCACCCCTGATATATAGTATAGGTTTAATAAGAACTTTGTAGATAACTTTATTCGTACCACTTTGGTGTTCAAAACTTTACACAAATTTTACTCTCAGTATGGGTCTCGAATACAAAGTCTTGGTCTTGAATGTATTTTCAAGTCTATGTCGTGCCAACTTTTGTCAACAAAGTGAATAATTAAAAAAATTGTTTAACCGAAAAATTTCCATAGGGCTCTGAAATCGTCATACTTTTCCACACAATCAAATATTCCATTAAATCCTACAGTATTTAATGTATAATTACAATATATATTTCTGCATCAGCTTTGGTTCAAATATATGTTTGGTCAAAACATTAGATTTAAAAACCAAAAAGCCCGGTTAAATTATTATTTATTATAGAATTCAGTAAATACAGACGTACACACATTTTAAATCTATGTGTATTATTGGAGCATGAATGATATCAGGCTTGCGGAAATAGTGGTAATCCCACTCACAGGAAGCATAATACAAACTACGGATAATCCTGATATATAATTTATTTTATTTTATAAACCATGAGCGTTTATGCATGCAGCAAAATCTATTATCAAAAACACATTTAATTTCAGCTGTTTCAAGAGATATGCGAGATTTTTAAGCTTTTAGTTGATTATTAAAATCGTATATAAATAAATAAATATGGAAAATGTGTAGAAAATAGCTTTAGACTAATTGGATTTTGTTAAGAGGTTTAAAAAACGGATTGACAAAAAAAAATGGAATAGAAAAGTAGATGAATATTAAAGTTCTTGCCGAATACAACAGTATATTATTTAATAGGCAAGTAATCTGGGTGAGTAATAACCTTTTCTTTTGTGTGTTTTGGTCAATTTATTTCCAATATTTTTTTCTTTCTTTTTATTGGCCAAAGCTATATTCTGAAATTCACATTTTTTTTAATATACCATTGGTATACCAAACTTTAGGCACTTCCTCTTTCCAGTTGTCCACTGTCGCGAATGTTCAACACATGTTTTACATATGAAATGTGGGGCCCAAGATTTATCTTGATCTCCTAAATGAACGCCAAAATAGGCAAGATAAGCTCTTTTCGCAAATTCAGAAATCGTTTTTCTGCTCCCTTTCAAAGTGTATTCACCACACACATAACAAAAAACATCGGGATGATTTACACAGGTACGTCTGCTTGTGGATGCCATTGTTTCAGTTTAGTGTTTTGATGCTACAAAACGACCAAAATTTACACAAAATGATAGCACAACTTTACTAGGGAAAACTCAGTAATATACTAAATCGAGTACAGCCAAGCAGGTATAGAAGGCTCGGGTCATAAGCACTTATATATAAAAGTAATTAAGAGCAGTGTAGTTGAGTAGTTCCTAGTATAGGAATATTGGGTCAGGGACAATTCTAGGTATTTGGTTAAGTAGATTCTGGGAAATTTCTATCTTGACGATGAAGTACTTATTTATCTCTTTATTTGTTGTCCTTTATCAGAAAAAAATATCAATTAATCTGGTGGCATTTTTGGAATCAGCACATTAAAAACATCTAAAGTCAAGTCACTCATTAAACTCCGATCAAGACAGCGTAAATCCCGAACATGACAGCGTAAATCCCGAACATGACAATATAAATCCCGAATGTGACAGTAATAATAGCACGGATGCATTAAGGCTTAACAAAGTACTACTTTTAGTAATTAATACTTAAGTACTTATAGTTTTGTTTCCACTTGCATGTAATATTAGACTACTTACGACTTGATTATGTCTTTGAATTTTGTATTGGCAGAATAAAGTGCGGGACACGAAAGAAAACCGGGCGGTCCTTAAAATAAAGGTTCACAGTCTTAAGCAAGCGGAAAAGTAAAAATCTGTGAACGCAAATAAATTTTATGTTATTTTATTTGTTGTAATAGTTTGCCGCTTCACCTATAAAGTGCGCCAGCTTAAGCGGTACAGAAAATTAATCGAGGATTTAGTAAATTTTGCACTGGTCCACTTGTAATTGGGATGTGCCTAGAGTCTCCATGCACTTGCCGCTAGAAGGTTCTAGCTATTTCCAGTGGCGCCTATACATTTCGAGCATTTGTTTTCATTTCTATATAAATGCGTTGCGTTGAATTTGAATTGTTATTTCGAAGTAACGATGGCGAGCAAAAGAGAAAAACAATTCGAAACTGTGCACGTGAAGTTATTGCGAGGGTTATAGAAGCCTGTACTAGAGAAGCTGAAAATAATAGTTTGACTATTCCAATTCAAAATCGAGCAGAACGCGCTGCATTTTACACTGGTGTTTCGGAAAGTAGTGTAACAAAAATTCAAAGAGAACATAATGATCGCTCATGTTCTACTTCACCTTTAAAATCTCCTGGTGGAAAAAGACCCCGATTATCATACAAAGATAAAATTGACGATGGTGATTTTCAAGTAATTCGACGAACAATAGAGGATTTTTATATAAACTTGAAGAAGGTTCCGACCTGCAAACCGCTACTTCGTGCTGTAAAGAATAAAATAGATTTTCCGTACGGATATAAAACCTTAAATCGGCTTTTACGATCAAATGGTTTTGTTTGGCGCAAGTGCCAAAATAAATGAAAATTGCTCATTAAGAGAGCAAATATTTTTCACTGGCGGGTGAAATATCTATCAACTGTAAGGCAATATAGGCAAGAAGGACGCAATATTGTGTATCTAGACGAAACCTGGGTAGATAATGGTATGACAGTGAACAAATGCTGGCAAAGTGAAAGTGTTACAGGTGTTGGTCAGGGAATCCGCTCTAGTACTCGCTTTATTATAGTTCATGCTGGTTCAGAAGCCGGATTTGTTCCAGGTGCTGCTTTAGTTTTTCCCTCGGGACTAACAACTGGAGACTATCATGGACAGATGAATAGAGATAATTTTGAAAAGTGGTTGCTCGAGAAGCTTCTACCTAACATTCTTCCCAAATCAGTCGTGGTAATGGACAATGCGCCTTATCATTCTCTCGTGGCTTAAATCGAACAATCTTGTATGTGATCCAACATGGAGAAAATATCAATTATATGAAGTAATATCATCCAACAAGCCTAGAGAAAAAAGTATAAAATTGACGGTCTTTTACGTAACCTCGGTCATACACCTTTAAGGCTGCCTCCATACATGTGCGACCTCAATCCTATTGAACTGGCATGGGCAGGAGTAAAAAAATATATTCGAGAGCGCAACACCGGTAAACTTTCAATTAAAGATTTAAATAAAATAACATTAGAAAAGATTGATTCAATATCGGCTGAAAATTGGAAATCGTATGTTAAACATGTTCGTTCTATTGAGGATAAATATTGGGAAGTAGATGGCAAAATTGAAACGGTTATTGATGATTTAGTTATCACACCGGGATCTTCAAGTAGTGACGACGAAACCCCATCATTTTCAGAGGAAGACAACGATTTAGAAGGAACCGAACCATTAGAATCACAGCCGTCAACCTCAAAAATGGTTTAGTTTTTTTTTCATATATTTTGTAAAATTGTTCATAAAGTAGCTGTTAATAAACTGCTTCAAAATAATTAATTTTCTATTCAATACCGGGTGTCAAAAATATCTAATATTGCAATTAATATTTGAAAAACTACAGAACTCATATTTTTCCAAAATTAGCACATCAATGTAGTTATAGTAGGGGAGCCAGCACTGATTCCAGTGAACAAGATTTATCAAAATTTTAACTTATGCAGTTCGACTTGGGGCTATTCGGGTGTGCCAAAAGTGACCGTTTGTCTCCGTCTGTCATATTACTTCGTACAGGGAGCGTCATTGTGAAGTACTATACAGGGCGTTTCCTAATTGCGTGCTAATGTTAAAGGGGAGTGATTCTTGGACCTTTTTAAGAAAAAAGTTTAATATGAACCTAAAAGTCTTAACTTTGCAGATACAGGGTTTTAAAAAACATTCCTAATTCTGATGTTATTATAGATAAATAACTGTGTGAAATTTGATACACGTCTTTTATGCATAAAAGGGCATTTTTTATTAACAATCAATTTTTGAAATTTCTACCAGTGACGTGCATATGTAATTAACCTGGGTAAATCCGTACGCTCCTTAATGCATAGAAGTGTATCAAATTTCATGCAGTTATCTACAATAGTATCAGAATTGGGACGAAAAAAATGTTTTCTTTTTAAACTTTACCATCCTGTATCTCAAAAGTTAAGACTTTTAGGATATTAAAACACCCCCTTTAACATCAGCACGCAATTAGGAAACGCCCTGTATAACACTTCACATTGACGGCCCCTGTATAAAGTAATGTGACAAACGGAGACAGACGGCCTCTTTTGGCATACCCGAGTAGCCCAAAGTCGAACTGCATAAATTAAAATTTTGATAAATCTCGTTCACTGGATCGGATGCTGGCTGCCCTTGTAAAATCTGGACTTGTAAATCGTGTATTACTATACTGGGTGGTCCAATAATAGTGGACGTAGGCAGTAGCCCGGGAACCGTTAATGACAGAACTCAAGAAAAAAATTTTATAGGTAAATCGATCAAGAAAAATCAAAATTAAATCATTTTAAAATTCGAAAGTTCGCCGTTTTTGCAACACAAAAGAGATATAGAAGTGCGGTACACGAAAGAAAACAGACAAATATAGATAAAGGTTCATTAAGCATAGTTACATTTTTTACTTATCTCAAGTGCGTATAGTCAAAAAAGAGTGCCATATTATTTAAAGAACGACGGGACACCACTGGTTTAAAGAGATTTCTTGGCCGACCTTCCTAAACCGATTGACTTCGCCCGGTTTTCTTTCGTGTCCCGCACTTTACTTGTACTTGTAGATTATAGAATATACAACAATCTGTGAACGGTTTTCTAAATAAAATAAATGAATAAATAGATGCATATTAAAAAATATATACCTAACATATCTAAAATCCTAAGAAGAATTGCATAACATATTTCTGAATATTATAAGTTTTTGGGTTAATTAACTTTTGCTCTCTGAGGATTTATTTCAGTGTATTTTTACTGAGATTTTTACCATTCCTTTGAGGTACTATATACTTATACTATAACCAATAAGCTTGGTAATGAGTTAACCAAAAAAATTTAAATCTTAATAAGTAAGTAAATTTAGAACTTGTTTTAAAACTTTAGTTTATACTGTTCCCACTTGAATATAACATAAATACTCGCATAAATTAATTATTTATATGCATCTACATTCTTATATATGGCTGTTTTTTATCTCAATATCTCTCTACTAACAGTATATGCCGCGTTTGCGCATACCTTCACCTACGACCGATGACGTCACGTCTAAGCACTTTGTCCTTGTGTTCTAGGAGTTGTTGCTTAAAAGCGGTTGTATGTGGCTCAAGCGATATTAATTGCGCCGCTTCTGCGCCCGACTCGGCTGTCGTATCCGCAAAAACTGCTGTGTGTTTTTGCATTAATTCTGTAAACGTACCTAGATTCTAAAATACATTAAAGGCTAAAAATTTGGTAACCATCAACATGATAAACGCTATTTACCCAGGGATTAACCGATTTTTTTCCAAAACTGAGTTTGTCTTATGAGACGCCAAAAATATTATCCATTGTTTTGCGCCTAATTCTCGTATTACTTTATCCTCAAAAAGCTTAATAAAGTTACTTAATTAGCATTCAAAACAAAAGCTGTAATAAACGTTGTTTGCTTTAACATTTATACAGAAAACCTAATCTGGAGAAGTATACGTATAAAACGACTGTATGGAAGATTATTTTTATAATACAAGTACGTCGGAGTTGCTCTTGATCAGCTTAGTTAATAATTTCAAAGACTAAGAATACTTAGGGCTTAAAAATCGGGCATACAAATGCTTGTTATATAGGGATTAAACGAATTATGAGTCATGCGGATCTTCTTATATCTTGCGTTTCGTACAAAATAAAAAGGGGGCTTCTAAGGATTTAAAACGAGAGGGTTATACAACCTTATCGTTCCCTTCATAGACCCGATCACCCCTGTTCTTTGGGCAAACGATTTAAGTAGTTTATACGCCTTCTTCGCCTTCATCTACAAAAGGAAGCGGTGTGTTTAAATCATATTCTTATTTATTGCGACATTTTCTTATACCTAATGACTTTTGCAGCAATTTGCGCATTTTTGTTATCACAATAAATTTGAAATGTGCTTTACAGAGCAACATAACACAAATATACAGTGTGTCCCAGATTCGCTTCTCTATATAGGGATCTCGGCTCCTATTATACCTACAGCAAAGGTTAAATGGGGAAAGTTTTAGAGGAAACTTATTGCATTCGATATCTGGCTTCAGATTTACAGTCGATCAATAAGTTTGGGAAATATCGGCGAAAAACCGAAAATGGCGGATTTCGTTGTTCGCCAGTATATCCAGAACGGTAAATTTGACAGCTGACAAAATGTGACATTATTCGGACACATTTTTAAGACAAATAAGATGGCGTATACGACACGTCTTCATTGTTTTTTGTTAACCCACAACCCGCCTCAGCTTTCATTTTTCTTATGACCGCCATATTGGATTTTTCGATTTTTGGAAAGAGCCAAAAATTTCCCTTCTAGTGATATCTCACAAGTGCATTAAAGATTTTAGTGTCATCAAAATATCACACTTCGTAAATTAGGTTTCAATGTTTTTAAGGGAGGCCATGATTTATTTGTCACAAGATTACATTAATAAGTAAGTAATGTATTGAACGCATTGAATTTTCAATACAACATGAATGTAAATAACGACTTAAAAAATCTGAATGAGCTTTAACTACTTTGTAGGTGGGTAACATTAATTTACAAATCTGCAAAATGACGTCCATTTGCATCGAGACATTTTTGACAATTGGTGACTGTTTTCGTACAACCCTGGTAAGTGTATTTCGGTTAATATTTCTAAATGTGTCCAGAACTCTTTGTCTCAGGATTTCTATGGTCACGGGGGGATCAAATTCATAGATTTCATTCTTCGTGTGACCCTAGAGGTAGAAATCCAAGGGCGACAGGTCAGGGGATCTAGGAGGCCAAGATATTGGACCATTTAAAGAAATTATTCTTTCGTCAAACTGCTCTCTTAAGAAGTTCCTGACTTGAATGGTATTGTGAGCAGGACATCCGTCTTGTTGAAACCAAGTTCTTCTTAATTCATCTTTCGTTAGAATAGCTCGTAAGGCTGGTACAAGCCGGTGTCGCAAAAGCTCTAGGTACCTCTGCCCGTTTAGGTTGTAGTCAAACAAAAATGATCCAATAAGTCGATTTCCTGAAATTATTAATAATTTATAAATAGGTGCCCAACAGTCAAGGGCGGCAAGGTCGGCCGGGTGGTACTAGAAACTATAAATTTTATAGGGAAAATTATCTTTATTAAAAAGTAGATATTTTCTTTCCAAAAATAATTATCGAAACATCCCGTAATGAATGAGCTTGTATACAGTTGAAACCTATTCAGCTTTATTATGAAAAAGAAAAACATATTTGGTTAGCGGGAAGTAATAGCCGTAATAAATTATTTTGTTGGTATTGCATATTAATTTCGGAAATACTAAATCAATTTATTTCAGTGATATAATAATCTTAAAGAAGTACACTGTGCCTTAATAAAACATAAAATATCAAAAGAACAAACCCCTTGCGTTTTAAAATTTAAATTATTCGGAACTACAGTTGAACGCCTTTCTATAAATCATAATGAAAATCGAAAAATAATTCGACATTTGATTAATATGGTTTTTTTTTCATAACACAAGAACTAGGCTTCCCGGGTAATAATAAATCATTAAATTCAGACAATCAAAATAATTTTAGAGAATTAGCTAAATCTGCAGAAAATTTAGATAAAGTGTTAATAAATTTATAGAACCTAATTCTATTTTTATAGGTTCTTCGAAACTACAATACAAAATGATTGAATAAAAATGTAATACAATATCAAAAAAGTAAGTTGACTGACTAGAGTAGAACGTTTTACTTTTTTTTTATTAGATTATACTCTTTTAGTATCATTAAAGAACTAAACGAAAAAAAAAGATTGTTATTTGACCATCATTTGGTGCCTATTTAAAAAAGATTGGTTAGATTAACTTACCAATGATCCCACACCAAACGTTACTTCCAAATCTGATCTGTAGACGTCTCTCTGCCACTTCGTGAGGATTTTGCACAGCCCAATGATGACGGTTGTGCCTATTAAAGATTCCACAGTTCGTGAACCTGCTTTCATCGGACCACAAGACATGATTTACAGAATCAGGATTTTCACTACATCTCCTAGTATACCACTCACAGAACTGTAGTCGTCTTGGAAAATCAGTTTCCTTAAGTCCTTGTACTACTATTATGGGTTTCTATGGATGGTACTTATTCTTTTTTAAAACTCTCTGTACTGTTGATTTTGGCACATTAGTTTCCTGTTCTATAAGTCTTACCGATGCACTAGGGTTTTTGTTGATAGCTTGTAAAATGTTTCTGTCTCGCTTTTCATTGTTATTATTGTATCCGCTTCTAGGTTGTTCGAAGGTTAATTAAATTAACTAGGATTTTTCCGAATTGGGTTTTATGAGGCTGCCGTCGTTCGGGGTACATCTCCAAATACCTCGCCGAGGTAACGTCGGCGTTTCTGTATGAATGAAAGTACAGAGCTAACATGTCAACCTTTTCTTCATTTGAATACGGAATGCCGACCATTTTCTATAGGTTTTGACAATTTATGTGTCAGATTTATGATTTTATTGGGATAAAAGCGTACCTACTACTTATTAAAACACAGCTTTGATACTTTCAACTATTTAACTTAACGTCAAAGTCAAAATCAATCAAAGTTTTGTTACAGATAAATCATGGCCTCCTTAGAAAAGCACTGAGAGCCAACATTACTTTAAATCATGGCCTCCTTAGAAAAAACTGAAACCTAACTTTACCAAGTGTAATATTTCGATGATACTAAAATCTTTAATGCACTTGTATGATATCACTAGACTGGAAATTTTAGGCTCTTTCCAAAAATCGAAAAATCCAATATGGCGGCCATAAGAAAAATGAAAGTTGAGGCGGGTTGCGGGTTACCAAAAAGCTATGAAGACGTGTCGTATACGCCATCTTATTTGTCTTAAAAATGTGTCCGAATAATGTCACATTTTGGCAGCTGTCAAATTTACCGTTCTGGATATACTGGCCAAAAACGAAATCCGCCATTTTCGGTTTTTCCCGGATATTTCCAAAAACTGTAGCCGGATATCGAATAAGTTTCCTCTAAAACTTTCTGCATTTAACCTTTGCTGTAGGTATAATAGGAGCCGAGATCCCTGTATAGAGAAGCGAATCTGGGACACACTATGTATTTAAAAAATTGGAGAAAAATTAGCAACTTAAAATTAGAATAAGCTATTTTGTAATTTATGTAAATCGGTAAATTATTCTTTATCTGGGTCATCCTTGAAAACTTTTTACCAAGTTAAGAAAATGTATACAGGGTATCCCCCGATTGGATTGACGATAGGTAAAACTTTTACTTCCCCCGTAAAAGGTAGAAATCACCCTCCGAGATTAACGTTTCAGGGTCCCTAAATGCCGAAAAACATGTTTTCTCAATTCCGTCGGTCTGTTTGCCTGTCTGTCTATTCGCGGCGTAGCTAAAAAACTACCCGATTGACTTCAAATCTTGGTAAAAAATAAAGGGTCATACATGGATGATGTGATAACATTTTAGTAAAAATCCAATATGGCGAGACAAAATGGCGGCCTAGTGAAATGTTAAAAAAATTATTATTAAAAAACTAGTTATCCAATTTATCTCAAATTTTGCACTAACAAATACTGTGTTGGAATCAACTGGTAAAATTTTGGTACGAATCCAAGATGGCGGAACAAAATGGCGGTTTAATAAAATATTTAAAAATTCAGCCTGAAAACGCTCCGTAATGGATTGATTTCAAATTGTGGTATAGGGATCAATTAGTAAAATTATGGTACTAATTCAAGATGGCCCAACAAAATAGCGGCCAAATAAAATGTAATTGTAAAAAAATAACTCTCTCAGGTTTTACATATCTTCACGTTTTAGTGTACCTAGATGTCAAAAAATATATTTTATCAATTCCGTCAGTCCGTCTGTCGGTCTGTCTGTCTGTCTGCAGTTTGCGAGATAGCTTAAAGACTACTTACCCGGTTGACTTCAAATTTTGGTCAAAAATTGGGGTCATATGGGGATGACCTGGCAATATTTTGGTAAAAATCCAACATGGCGAAATAAAAAATGGCGGCCTAGTGAAATGCTAAAAAAATTATTATTAAAAAACTACTTATCCAATTTATCTCAAATTTTGTGCAAACATCAAAGTAATATGTTGGAATCAACTGGTAACGTTTTGGTACGAATCCAAGATGGTGGAACAAAATGACGGCATAATAAAATATTTAAAAATGTAGCTTAAAAAAACTACTACAGGGGTCAACTAATAAAATTGTGGTACTAAGTCAAAATGGCCGAACAAAATGGCGGTCAAAATAAAATGTTTGTAATCGTGAAAAACATCACCCCCTCAGGTTTTACATATCTTCACGTTTTAACGTCCCTAGACGCCAAAGAATTTTATCAACGCCGTCGGTCAGTCGGTCGGTCTGTCTGTCTGTCTGTCTGCCATTTTCGGGCATAGCTTAAAGACTACTTATCCGATTGACTCAAAATTTTGATCAAAAATTGAGGGTTAATTGGGTTGATCTGGTAATGTTTTGGTTAAATTCGGCTTGGAAGATAAAAGTTTTGTTAGGTAAAGAATTATTTTAAATAAATCAATAATTAATCTGTTGTTATTATTGTCCATTCTTTGTTAAATTTGGATAAAATAAGTATTAAGTTACCTACCCAAATTTAATATTTAATATTAATAACTCAAAATTCAATAAAGGTATCCTTCTTATCACTTGGAAATTTATTGTAATTTGAGTTGGGTGGTCTATAAATATTTCGTACAATGAAAGTTTGATTGCTAATTGTGTATTGGAATGAAGAACATGTATACAATTTTTTTCTCAAAATCATGTCAGAAACATTTAAGCGAAAAATAAATTAAATCAATAATAAAAATTAACATGCTACAAAGACGGTATATAATTCCGGTACGCCCCAAAAATCTGCCGATTTAAATAAATACCTCGGGAAGTGGTTTAGATTTAGAACGATTATTCGGCACTGCCGGATAAACTAATTGTTTTTTTAGGGTCAATAATTACGGAAATAAAACTGGTAAATAAAAATTTTTTCTATGTATTGCCGGAACGTCTTCGTTAGAGTAAAAAGTTTAGATATTACCATATAAATATGGTCAATTGTCTCTGAATAAAGACGACAGTTTCGACATTTATCATTTATGATTGAAGTATCTTTTCTTTTAGTATATATTTCTTATAATTACACGGTGTTTTGTTAATTGAGATCTTATTAAAATATTGATATTCTCTATATCTGTTTGTGTCTATCATATAACACCAAACGAGTACGTTAATAAAGGAATTGCAAACGACTTAATAGCCTTAACCATATTTCTCGAATTAAGTTTTGATTTGAGAATTTTTTCTAATCGATATTGATATATATGTATACATATATATATATATATATATATATATATATATATATATATATATATATATATATAAGAGTGAAACATTCACTTATCCCAGATATTTTACATATCAAAAGGATTGAGCTCTGATGGGGCCCTTTCCGTGTTATTGGGTCAATTTATTATTATTATTATTAACATTATTGTATGGGAAATTGGCACAACGTTTAATTTTACATTAATAAGGAATATAACTTTAAATAATGATATGCTTCGTAAATCTTTATTATTTTCTGTACATGCTCACAAATTATTAGCAAACATGTACCCTGCAACGTAGACTTAACGGTTTTATAAAATTGTTCCATGGGATTTTTTTTTAGTATGCAGGGGTCGAATAATATAACATTATAATATCGCCGGACGTCATTACACAGCTGACTGACCAATTAAGTAAAGTTCGCTCCGCCTTCAAATATAAAGGCGTATGCAGTTCTTTTTAGTTTGACGAAATCGCTTAAATCATATTAAAATTGATGCGAAAAACGTGTTTTATTAAGGCTGATAATCCGTTGTTAGTTACTTATACGGGTTCGCTTGTATACATGGGAATGGTTGAATATTTCCATAAGGAAGCTAGCAAATAATGATAAACAAAAAAGTTCTAGGGTTTCTTAAAATCTACTGGAGTATCAAAAACTAATTAGACGCGTTACACACACACACAGTTACGTCAAAACAAAGTTGCATTTCTTAAAGGATTACCCCCTATATTATACGTCCATCAAATAGGTCTGTTGTTGCTGATTGTTAATATACTAGGTTTGATACTTTTAACTTTAAAGGTACCCGAGGGAACTTTGAAAAAACCTCGACATAACAGGCAATGTGTGAAAATACTTTACTACAGACAATGAGAACAAAACACAACATAAGCACAAGATTTAATGCTAAATTTGGATAAATTCGTGATTTTATCACAAATGATGACATTAAAACCTGCATTATACTGGGTGGTGCAACCAAGATGGGGTGGACGATTGTGGGCAAACGGAGAGGAATTTGAAAAAAAAAAATTGGGATATGATTGATAGTCAAGAACGCTGTGTTTTAAAATTATACCAATTATACAGGGTGGTCTGAAAAGTTCGTGGTGAACCAAACTTGTGTTTTTTTAAATGGGATACCCGGTATATTATTATTTTAGTTGATTCTCCTATTCGTTGCGATCATTTTGATATAAGGTAGGGCAGGTATGGAAAAACCAAATATTCTATAAAATGTATTGTATCTAGGACTACAATAATCGCTTGTAAGTCGTTCAAAATTATTCACTGTTATACAGGGTGGTCAAGTTTTGCAAATTTACCTTGGATTGAATTTTTTTAAATGGAACACCCTGTATATTTTACTTTCATGTTAAAGATAACATTACTAGCTTTCAGAAAATACCATATTTGATACCTTTCTGACCAACAGTTTTTCAGTAAATTAGCTGTGAAATCAAAATTTCTTCATTTTAACAAGAATTACTCTGAATTCACGTTGTTAAAATTGACAATTTAATATTAGGAGGCCATAATATCATCATAAATTGAACAAAAGATTGACAGTCCTGTCAAAACAGCAAAGTGTCAGAATATTGTCATCAGTAAATAAATAAATATTGTTCTTTGATGATGCGATGCCGAAATAAAAACAAGATAGAAGCTTTTGCAAGTTTATCATAGAGATTTCAAGAAACAGGAAATGTTGCTTTCAAAAAAACGTAAAGTAATTAATAAACCAGTTACCAATAAAGGTAATGCTTTGACAGTATTAATAACAGATCTTTTTTTATAAAAAAAATAAATTTAATATAAATCAACAAAAACAATGTAATTAAAACTTATAAAAGATGTTCAACTAAACCACCGTTTTGCTGAAGGCACATTTCGAGTCTATCCATAAATGAAAGTTTCACTTTTCTCAAAGTCAGGTCTGAAATGTTGCGAAAACTGCTTATTATTCTCAACTTCATATCTTCCACTGTGGTTGGAACCTCTTTATAAACTTCTTCTTTAACATGTCCCCATAAAAAGAAATCTAGTCGCGTTAAATCGGGTGACCTCGCAGGCCACTTAACTGGTCCACCTCGCCCAATCCAATGCTCTCCTTTCCAATTATTGAGAAAATGTCTTACATGCCTATGGTAATGCGGGGGTGCTCCATCATGTTGGAATCATAAGGAATTTCTTAACATTAAAGGTAAGTCTTCGAGCAATACGGGCAACTCATTTCTCAAAAAATTTAAATAGACTTCTCCCGTTAAATGCTCTTCAAAGAAATATGGTCCTATAACATAAGAGCCAATTATACCTCCCCAAACATTAATTGATGATTTTTTGATGGTCCACCTGACGAATCCAATGTGGATTTTCTGTTGAATAATAGTGCATATTATGTTTGTTAACCAAGCCGTTGCTTTTAAAAGCTGCTTCATCTGAAAACAGCACCCTATCTACAAAACCTGGATTATCCCAAATTGTATTTAAAAACCAAATTGAAAACTCTTGTCGTTGGACGTAATCGCGATCATACAGTTCTTGGTGTAATTCAATGTGGTAGGCATGATATTTATGTTGTTTCAGAATCCGTTTAATACTAGCGTTCAATATCAGTAGCTCTCTCAATTTCCCTGGTACTTGTGTGTGGATTTTCTTGCACTGTTAATAACACTCTCAAAGCATTATCTTCATTGGTAACTGGTTTATTAATTACTTTACGTTTCTTAAAAGCAACATTGCCTGTTTCTTGAAACCTCTCTAATAAACTTGCAAAAGCTTCAGGTCTTGGTTTTTTTTCGGCATCGGGATATCATACCGCATAAACCCTGCTTGCTAGTAAAGGGTTTTTTTGACACTCCCCCAACATAAAAGTCACGTTTATCAACTCTGGAGTACTCAAACTCATTGTTACTTAACAATTTCTCGGCTTATCGTCAAAAAACAATGGTAATTGATGCCAATTCTCTGACACTTTGCGGTTTTGACAAGAATGTCAATCTTTCTTTTCATTTATGATCATGGCCTCCTTATATTATAGGTAGTCAATTTAAGCAACGTAAATAATACCGTTTCTGTTAGAATGAGTAAATTTTGGTTTCACGGTTAATTTACTGAAAAACTGTTGGTCAGAAAGATATCAAATAGGGTATTTTCTGAAAACTGGCGATGGTATCTTTAATATGACAGTAAAATATATGGGGTGTTCCATTTAAAAAAATTCAATCCAAGGTAAATTTGCAAAACTTGACCACCCTGTATAACAGTGAATAATTTTGAACGACTTACAAGCGATTATTGTAATCCTAGATACAATACATTTTTCCATACTTGCTTCAATTGTTTTCAAAAAATGGCCGGAGTATAACCCTTTTTTCCACTTTAACCTCGTCCCATTCCCTTGGTATAAATTTTAGACCCAACAAACCTGATATCAAAATGATCGTAACGGATAGTAGAATCAACTAAAATAATAATATACTGGGTGTCCCATTTAAAAAAACGCAAGTTTGGTTCACCACGAACTTTTCAGACCACCCTGTATAATAAGTATAATTTTTGAAACACAGCGTTCTTGACTATCAATCATATCCCAAAAATGTTTTTTCAAATTCCTCTCCGTTTGCCCACAATCGACCACCCCATCTTGATTGCACCACCCTGTGTGTATATATATATATATATATATATATATATATATATATATATATATATATACATATATATACATATATTACAATAATAAAAGAGATTACAAAGTCTACTCTTTTAGTCTACACCAATAGAGACACGAAATAAAACACGAGAATTTACAAAAAGTGCAACAATCTGCCAAGCCCACAAGTGATCACAGTTACTTGTCAAAATTCAATTGTTTTTAAAAACCATAGCAACCTCTGTCAAGGCTAATATGACTATTTTAATTTTAGCAAAAATTTGTTTATAGGGATTTATCACACTAGGTTAAGTTATCATTAACTTAACTTTCATAAACAAGTGCAAAATTGAAAATTAGATACCCTATTTTTATGAGGTTAATATTTATCCAAACCGAAAAGTCCGTTGTCCCGTTATGGTACAGAGTCTGATCAAAACTTGAAAAAAAATTGTTGGATGAAGGCTTGAATAAAGAGTAAATAACCGTGATTATTTTTATCCTGGCCTACTCCGTTTTTTAAATAAAATACAAATAAGTGCGAATTATGGCACATTTTTAAGTGGCTTTATTTGGAAAACTATACATTTTAGACATAGGGGAAATCGAAAACGATATTCAATTGTTTTTGTGTTACAAATGTTCACAATATTCAATCCTATCAACACACCAAATTCCATATTTTTATCTCTAGCCGTTTTCAAATTGTAGTAGTTTCATTGTCACCCTATATTTATATATATATATATATATATATATATATATATATATATATATATATATATATATATATTTATTTTTTGAACCGAAATACTTTTGTTTAATACCGGACCTCATGAAACCAATGAAATCAAACAAAAATGATTGTCCAATCTTTCTGCTAATCCTTTAACCGATGTATTTGACCAATATAAATAATAATTAAAAATGCATAATTAAAACCATATAAATTTCATTTTAATTATTTTTTGAACGACAGAAAATGAAAGAATTAAAACAAATCATATCGAGATATATTCTATAACACAAGCAAAAAGGCTGCTTAATTACTAATTTCCATGGTTCCGCACAGTTGTTTTATTAAAACTGTTCATTAATTAAAAATGAAAAACGAATAGGGACCGCGAACTGCTCTATTATCAACACTTTTTATAACTGGTGTGAGGGTACTCTCTACCAATTATGCGATTATATAATTAGCCATAAACATTTTTTCCATTATTCGCTCTTTATAGTAATTTTAATACGCAGATTAATTAATAATTAAAAAATCTGTATTAGTATTAGTTTAAACAGAACCATGACAAATATTAAAGAAATGCAATAATATGTTTTGTGATTGTTGCAGACGTTTGATTATATTTTATATATAAACTATAATGAAAAGGATGTAACAGGTACTTAAATCGCCTCATTTGAGTACCTCTTTATAAACGTTTGTTGTTGCATTATCTGGCTGTAAAATAGGTTACTCTAGAGCAGGGGTGCTCAGACTTGAACTACTACTACTTTTACGATCGACTCTGAGAGGCTGCAAGTATGTGTGATGCAGGGTTGTCGTACATACACGATACACACACCCTACCTACCTACCTACCTACCTAGGTAGGGTGTACCGTAGCATATATAGATATTAGCTTTCCGCACAATATACATTATTTTAGTCAGGGTTTAGGTTAGGTTTAGTTAAGTTCTTCTCTACAATATCAATGAAAAAACTCTTAGTTATTCAGAATTGCGAGTTTATTGGTTGTTACAAAACAAAAGAGTTACATATGGTGTTAAACTTAACTAAGGAGTGACTTTGGATGTTGAAGCGTGGCACTGCATGTCCTCAGCATACTTTTCATAAGATGGTACGTAACCACTGAGTGCTAATCGCAAGCATGATGACATATGATCGTCAGTTAGTCGATTGCGATATTTTGCCTTAATTATCTTCATTTCAGAAAATGCAGACTCGCACAAGTAAGTTGACCCAAACATTGCCGTCAGTTGGAGTGCGATTTGCCTTAGATTCACACCAGAAATTTGTATCAGATGCTGTAGCTTTGAGATGTATATCTGATATAATCTGCACCAACTCATTTTCAACAGAACATGAGTTCATATTAAACTGACTTGCTATTTCAGTAGCCAATTCCTCAATGTTTTTACATGAAAAAGAATAACTCATAAATGATTTTTGACATTTGCCAATTTACTACAACCATAAAAACGCATTTCGAATTGTCCCAAAATATTTGATAATTCAGCCTCATACGTATCATAATTCAACTGAGGAATCCTTGCTTTCAATGACGGAAAATGTTTCAAATCCTTCCTTTTCAGTTGATCTATCATAAGTTGCAATTTACTTTTGAATGCGTTTACTGCGCTAATCATCTCAATAACAGTTTTTCCTTTACCTTGAAGCTCCAAGTTAATGGTGTTTAAGTGCATTGTGATGTCAGTCAAAAATGCCAAATCAGTCAGCCATTTTTCGTTTTTCAACATCTTAGTGTTATCACCTCTTTCGTCTAGAAAAGCTGTTATTTCGGGCAATAATTCTTGAAACCTTTCTAGGAATTTTCCGCGACTCAACCACCTGACGTCCGTGTGAAGAACTAAATCAGTGTGTTCAGCTGACTCCCTATCTTCCAACTGCAACTTAAAGAGCCGCCGTTGCAAGCTACGTGCACGGATGGAATTCACAATTTTTGTTGCAATGCCCATAATTTCCTCCGTGTTTAAAACTTTTGAACACAAAACTTGTTGATGTATAATGCAATGGATTGAAAAAAATGAAGGGAAATCTTCATTAGCTCGACACAATGCTACAAAACCGTTTTTGTTTCCAGTCATTGCTGGTGCTCCATCGGTTGTAATGCACACTAATTTATATATTGGTAGCTTGTAGTTTTTTACAAAATTGAAGAAAACGTCATATATATCTTCGCCAGGGGTCTTCCCCTTCAGAGGAATGATTGTCAAAACTTCTTCCTTAGCCAACATGTCATTGAATACAATCCGAATAAAAATACACAGCTGGGCAGTGTCTGTCATATCGGTGGATTCGTCGAACTGTAAAGAAAAGTATGTACATTCCATGATATCATTTTTTAGTTTATCTGCCATGTCCTGACTCATGACTTCAATACGCCTTGTGACAGTCGGACGAGATAACTGAAGTTCTCTAATAGCAGGCATGATTTCTGTTTTATTTTTAAAATCTCCAAATGAAATCTCATCCGCTTCAATAAATGCTTCCTTCACAACCGATCCATCTTCGAATGGTTTTTTGTCTTTCGACAATATATGAGATATTTTAAATGACGCGATCGTAGCAGTTTTGATTGTTTGGCTGGTCTTGTGAACATGGTTTGTTGTTTTTTTCAAACAAGATATCAAATCACGTAGTTTTCGTTTTCTTAGTTCACTCTTTGGCGGAAAATCCTTTTCATAGTTTTAATGAACCGTTTTGCCGCTAGCAAAGTGTTATTTTATTACGTAATACATTTTTGTAGTTTAGTTAAGTACCTACTTATTAAAAAATTTTTTCTTCTCGAGATTTTCTACTATTTAAAATAAACTTTGTATCGACCGTTTGAGTATTGCCTTCAAGTTGCAATGCGAATATAGAGTTGACCATGGAAAATTTATATCGGCGTGAACGTAAGTCTACTCCAGCTCTACTTAAGGGTTGCCCTTGAGCTTTGTTAATTCTCATAGCGAATTAAAGGGATACGTGGGCATGGTATAAAAACTGTTTCTCCCAGACCCGGGCCAGAAATAATAGTAGTTGTAGATCCTTGAAGAGATTGAATTCAGACGTGAATCCCTAAATGTATTTTGATCGTATCTTGTCAGTAAAACCCAGTATGTTCAAACAGACGAGTGCTTCATTGAGAAAACAAAACGGGAATATGGCTTGCCGCAAGCCACAATTCTTGGGCCAATACCATTTTCCATTTATATAAACGGGCTATTGCAAGGTAAATACGATTAGCATATCTCATCCTTTGCCGATAATACTGTCATTTACTACGAGTGCTGCTCCTGGAGAGAAGTAATAGTAATAGCGAAATATGACATGTCTCGAATAAAAGATTGGTTTGATGAGATGTCCTTAACTACAAATATCGAAAAAACTAAATATTTAGTTGCTGTAGCAAAAACAGACCCGTATTTTTAAATAGACCAACACCAAATTATTATTCTGAAAACGCAGCACAATAAATATCTAGGAGTTTATATTGACAGCCTATTAAAGTGGGATCTCCATATTGCTAATATTGTGAAAAAATTAACATCAATTATATTCAGGTTTAAACAAGTAAGACAAATATTGGATGAAGATCAAATAAAAATAATATACTATTCTCTGGTCTATTCTCATATTCAATATACTAAATACTCGAAATACGCATAAAAACTAAATATTTAGTTGCTGTAGCAAAAACAGACCCGTATTTTTAAATAGACCAACACCAAATTATTATTCTGAAAACGCAGCACAATAAATATCTAGGAGTTTATATTGACAGCCTATTAAAGTGGGATCTCCATATTGCTAATATTGTGAAAAAATTAACATCAATTATATTCAGGTTCAAACAAATAAGACAAATATTGGATGAAGATCAAATAAAAATAATATACTATTCTCTGGTCTATTCTCATATTCAATATACTAAATACTCGAAATACGCATAAAAAACTAGAAGTAATGCAAAAACTCTTCGTCAAAATCATGTTCAATAAGCAGAGAACCTACCCCAGTGACATATCGTATAACTAATGTAACCTGTTGGATATTCACCACATATTTTGTTTTAAAATGTTAACAATGCAGTATAAAAAAAGGCAAACTACTAAATGTTACACATGATCACAACTCAAGACACAAACATGACAAAAAAACTAAAACTCAAAAGTCAGTAAAAAAAATTGGGCAAAGGGACCATATATTTATTCCAGATGACATTCGAAATACATTATATATAAAATCCTATAAACAAAAACTAAAAAAATGCATACTGGACCTAAACAGACTATATTAATTTAATAATTCAAAAAAAAATTAAATAGTTCTTTTCACCTAGATACCGATTGTTAGTATTAGTTAATTCTAAAGTTGAGAATCTCCTATAGTTAGAACATAAAAATAGTATGTATAAGTATCACCTGAGAATCATCATCAAAAACCCACGAACAAATTCTGATCGTTTTTAGTGGGTATCTTTTTTAATTTCATTTAGAATAGGAATTTGAGTAGTTTAAGAGAATGTAATTTTTTGGAAATAAATAAAATTTGAATTTGAATTCGAAAATCTTAATTTACGTAATAACATTTAAAATTGCTTATGAGTCCTCACTCATATTTTTACGAGCAGTAGCAAGAATTAACACCATTTTGTGTTTGTGAACTAGACTACTAGAACTAAATCTTCATATTTAGTCTTAGATTAATTTTTAGTTTAGATCTACTGAGAGGGAGGGTGGACTCTTTCTGGCGTATTAGTCTCCAAACGGGCCCCGTATAGGCTATTAAATTTGGATCAATCGTTTCTCTCATAATACTAATAGTAATATGAGTACCACAAGAATCTCATAGTCCTCCTGTCATTTTAAAACTTCTATATATAATTAAATAAACTCAATTAAAACCGTATTGGTTTAAACCAATTTTTACATAAAATTATCTTTTTAAACGCTGCTTTCATAAAGTTCAGGAAACTTCCGTTGACCGTATTTTAAAGGATAAGCAAAGACTAATCTTGTTAAATATTTAGTAATAATTGACTTATACGTATTAACCACGAAGTAAAACCAAGGCTTTCATTTATTTTTCCAGGTATTATGATAATAGGTAAGTCAGTGGCTCTGAAACTATTGGCTCGAAATAACATCATCCACACTAGTTTCAGTGAACGACGTTTTATATATATATATATATATATATATATATATATATATATATATATACATACATACATATATATATATATATATATATATATATATATATATATATACATATATATATACATAAAACCATATTTCAAAACCAAAGCGGGAATGTATAGAGAATAGAAAGCCCTTTTCATTGCGGTACCACTTGACCCCTCTTCCCATTTGAAAAAGTTTGGGGGATGACACCCCCGCTTAGAGGGTTGAAAATTTTGCGATCATTTTAAGGGCAAAAGTTGTCCCCCACAAACAAAATTGATGTGTTTTTGGATTTTTTGAAAAAAAAATTACCCTGGCCGTTATGCCTTGCGGTACGTTTTCGATTGGCCACCCTGTATATATATATATACACTCACCGGCACAAAATTCCGCCACTCTAAAATTTTGACTAAGTTCAATGTTTTATAACTTTTTTATTTTTTATCCGATTTTCATGATTTTGTTATCAGTTTGTAGATCCATTTAATGTGTTTTTCTTCATTTATTTTGTAAAGTAGCATTTTTCGATTAGACTATATTATACAGGAGTAGATCAAACTGTTGTTTTTTGTCGTCACTTCAAAACACCCTGTAGAAAAATTGAGGTAGATAATTTTATTTACATACTGTTTCTGGTAATCAATAATGTATTCTAAACATTTCGTTTTTTGATTTATACCGTTACCTCATTTCTGCTTCGAGCTGCAGATTTTTTATTAAAAGAATGTTATTTTTAGAAAATGCATGTCAAGCTTTCGGTTAAAAATTATCTACGTAGGCTAAGTAGGTGACAGAATGTTTGACAGTGACAATATTATAATTTGTTGTATGTTGTATGTCAATATGGTATTAACTCCAGCAGACGTGGGTAAAATTGTTGCGTTAATAGAGGATGGCCGTAGCAAAAGTTATGTCGCTCGTACTCTGAGAATTCCGAGGTCTACAGTTCGAGATGCCTGGAATAGGTACTTACAGACGGGAACTTTTACAAGGCGGCAAGGCTCTGGCAGAAAAAGAAAAACCACTGCAGTTGATGATCACTTTGTCGTTGTTAGTTCTTTAAGAGATCGAAGATCTACTGCTGTGTGTCTAAAAAATGACTTGCAAATGACTAGTGGAGTAAATGTAAGTGAAAAAGGATACGTAGAAGATTGGCAGAAGCTGGTCTTCATTCACGAAGGCCAGAAGGTAGAGTAATCAAAAGTAAAAAATCATTGCTCGGTGAAAAGATGAGTGAGTAGATGTGGATTTTCGTCAGACCAATATCGATAATTGTGACGATTAACAGTCCCATTAAGAAAAATTTCGCAAAATTCTAGTCGTCTTTCAAAGTCATCTTCGTTTAATTGTTAGAAGATACATTTTGTAGGTGTGAAATGTTTCTTTAAAATTCTGCGAATACTCGTACGAGATATGTCACAAACTAAAGGTAGTTGCCTGGTGCTTAATTTATGGTCCATATTAACGTGACCCAAAACAGCATGTTCCACTGCTTCGTTTCCTAGTATCATTCGATTTGGAGCAATTGGTTTTCGGTTTGCCACTGACCCCGGTCTCCCTGCTACTATTTCAATTATGTATTTTCGGTGTTTATCTGGATTCATTTGATTTAATATGCTGAAATATTAGCACATCTACATTTTTATAATAGAGTTCAATTAGTGATAGTTTTCTTGCAGTAGAATAAACCATTTTAGATCAACATAAAATTTTATCACAGACAAAACCTTACGAGATACTAAATTTAAATAAATTAAATGTATATTATACTCTTTAAGCCTCCACTTCTAAGGAAGATAAACAACTGCAATATTTATAAATTTTTTACACACACCTAAAATTCCACAGCACAAAAATTATTTAGAAAGAACAATTTTGCTGACGTTTCGGCAAAATCGCATTTTCGAAGCTTTCTGTTTCGTGTCCGATTGAAGACTGAAACGTCAGCAAAATTGTTTTTTTCAGAACCAGAGTGATGAATGGATGTACACCAGGAATGAAAACACATCATATATATATATATATATATATATATATATATATATATATATATATATATATATATATATATATATATATATATATAAATATATATATATATATATATATATATATATATATATATATGATAGTATGTTTTATATATACACCAACGTCATAACAAGAAAATTATCCTTATTTGGAACATGTTCTGTATCACAGCAGATACAATGTTCCATTTTAGTCAAACGACGATCGCGATTTCGTTCTTATTAGAGCTCATCAGGCCGCCATAGACTAGCGAGCCCCGTGTAGGGCAAAGGCACAAAGTGGAATCACAAAAACTACTCCGCTGGCTAATACCACTACCGGCATTGAATTACATTGTGACTCCTGGCTTTCGTTGGGCGCATTAAATGATAGTATGTTTTCATTCCACGTACACCAACGTCATAACAAAAAAATAATCCTTGTTTGGAAACATGTATATATATATATATATATATATATATATATATATATATATATATATATATATATATAGAATCGACCAAAACATGACGCTATGTTTGTTTCCAGGGCCAAGGTGCCATCTGCTACCGTGGTATCTGCCCCGGCAAGGCTCATCAGGTAGTTTCCTTGGGGGGTATCGGTATTAAAACCGAAAATACCCAAACCCTGAAACAAATAAGGTGTCATGTCATTCGACTTTGAAAGTCGACGACGGAAATAGGCAACCAGTGGCGCCATCTGTAGGTACTATGGTGCAACTAAATCGCTTTAGATGCGACCTACTTTGGAGCACAAGACGACACATCTGTGCAAAAATAAAGGAGAAACAGAAATTTCAATTTCTGTGCGGTTCTTGGTCGTAAAAAGTTATACAAAACGAAACCAGTAACGGTAAGGATTACTCCTTCACCATTTTGTCGAGAATCGACCAAAACATGACGCTATGTTATATTTATAAGGTGCCATCTGCTATGGTATCTGCCCCGGCAAGGCTCATCAGGCAGTATATGGGGGGTATATATATATAAAACCGAATATATATATATATATATATATATATATGTATGTCATATATATATATATATATATATATATATATATATATATATATATATATATATATATATATATATATATATATATATATATATATATATATAGTATATATATATAAAGCGATATATATATATATATATATATATATATATATATATATATATATATATATATATATATATTTCCCTCGTCGACTTTCAAAGTCAATGACATGACACCTTATTTGTTTCAGGGTTTGGGTATTTCGGTTTTAATACCGATACCCCCAAGGAAACTGCCTGATGAGCCTTGCCGGGGCAGATACCACGGTAGCAGAAGGCACCTTGGCCCTGGAAACAAACATAGCGTCATGTTTTGGTCGATTCTCGACAAAATGGTGAAGGAGTAATCCTTACCGTTACTGGTTTCGGTTTGTATATATATATATATATATATAATATATATATATATATATATATATATATATATATATATATATATATATATATATATATATATATATATATATATATATATATATATATATATATATATATATATATATTCTTGGAAATTAAAATTCTATTTCAGGTAATATTTTTATTATTATATTTTTGCAGATAAGTGTATTTAAACAAATACCATTTATGAAACACCCTCTAGGTACACATAACAAAGCAAAAAACAAGTTATATTAACTTCTTATACTAAATGTTTAAATAATCGTGCATGTTGATGCCACAAAAATTAAACATAAACGCGCATTTAAGCAGCAGTGTTGTATCAACAGGTTCAGGAAGGGTGGAATATATTTCATACTAGGGCACATAAACGATTAGAGGGGTGAATATAACGGCTTCATAACCAACGCTGTAGAAACAATAGTGAATTTAAATTGGGATAAAAGCTGAAAAACGCTTTATCTTGTATTGTGACGTTGAGAAATAGTAGCTTTTTTAATTATAATACAAGTCAAGGTTTTTAATATGAAATTTATCGAAAAAAAATTTTTGTATAATTAAAGTCCATAAGACGAAGAGATCTCATTAGAGTAAATTATTTGTTTTTTTATTTATTAAAATACATGGTATATCATAATTTAAGTGCCAAATAGAAACGAAGGGTAAAATATATAAAAACAGTCCCTTTATACCAAATAATATGTTTAAACAAGATATGCTAAGAATCTACTCATCCAAAGATCAGTGCTTCTGTATGCCACATGCATGCTTGTCAAGTCCTTCCTGGATTTCTTTTACTTGTGCTCAAATAGCCTAGTCTAATAATATCCTTAGGCCCAACATATACTTAAATTACAGTTTCAACGTTTTGAGACATAATTTAACATAATTTATTTAAATGATGTGAAGAAATGCTTTAAATCTTGTAAATTGTTATTATATGCTGACGATATGAAAGTTTTCTCCAATGTAAAAAATATTGGTGATTGTCTCTTAGTTCAAAATGACTTAAATGCATTTTTCAACTATTGTACACTAAATAAGTTATTCCTAAATATCGAAAAATATTCTTTTATAATATTTACAAGAAATTATCCTATTTTTTCCTACGACTACAATTTCAATGGAACGCTATTAAAAGAAGTAAATAAAGTTAACGACCTAGGTGTGATATATGACAAAAAAATTATTTTTAATCATCATATCGGCTTTATTGCAGAGAAAAGTAATAAAATGATGGTTTATTTTATAAGGACTTGTAGACATTTCTCTTCTAATTCTGTCAAGGTTTTATATTTCGCCTACATATATAATAGATGCTCGCCTCAGAACGACGTCTATAAAAACAGATTGGAAAGAATACAAAATAAATTTTTAAGATTTTTAAAACTATAGATCGCATGGAACGTGTAATTGCAAGGCAAATTTTTCCTCTGTTTTCTTTAGAGAGACAACGAATTTATCCTGATCTGCTATCTACGATGTTTCTAAACATACCCCCTCCAAACTTTCGAAACAGTAATCTATTTGCAAACAACCAATTTAGGAAAGCACTCCCTATTAAATCAGATGATAATCTTGTACAATGCCGAATTCCAAAATGTTGACATCTTTAATGTGACATTGGAATTTTTCAAAAAAAGGATTAGACAAATTAGTTCAGTTTCTATGGATAAAAAGTTGTAAAATTGCTAATCTAAATTTTTTTCTGCTATAAATATCTAATAATACCTAAATATAAATAATAATAAATATAATATAAAATAATAATAATAAATATAATAATAAATAAATAATAATAATAAACCATGAATCCGCCACTACAATTTCGTAATTATTTACTATACAGGTATGGGCCTAACATTTGTAGAGTTTTTCGTAATTTAGAAAATAAATTTAAAAAAATATTCTGAAAATAGTCTTACTTTTTTATGTAAATGTAGGAATAATAACTTAATTCAAAATTTCTTAAAACTAAAAACATCTTATACCAACACTAAAACAAATAAAATCTTAGAAAGAGCAAGTAAGGCTCTATTGAGAGAGAGAATACAATTTCATAGATTTAATAAAACTCAAATTAAAGTTGAAATTGACAACATAAAGAGATATTTACATGAACAACTTTCTTTATATGATTTTAATCACATATGTAACTGTGTTTAATATAGGTATAAACTAAATTTTGAAAAACAAAAACAAATTTACTTAAATAAACTTAATAAACTTTTACAAGAGAAATTAAACAATGAAATGAATTTTCTTAAAAATAACAATTTAATAAATAAAACTGTAGTTAATTTATCAAATAGAGAAATTTCAGAGTCTGAAAAACTTGTTCTTTCTAAAGGTTTGAATTTTTCAGTTACACAAAAAACAATTCCTAAGTTTGATATCATTTGAGCAATTGAAGAAACGGCTCAAAATCCACCAGGTGATCAAAAAGATGAATTTAGAATTAGAACTAAAATTGCTCTTGAAAAACCACTTAAAATTAGACAAAATCTCACCCCCATAGAACAAAAAGCACTAAAAACACTTCAATCAGATAACACAATTAAAATTCTTCCAACGGATAAAGGTAATGCAACTGTTGCAAAAAATAACCTCACTTATAAACGAAAACACTTACTTGAAATTAAATAAAGATCCAACAGAACGCATAGAAAGACAAATATACACTACGCTTAAAAAACATAAAAACCAATTTATAGATATTGAACGATTTAAATTACCACCACACCACAGTAAAACACCACATTTCTATGGGGTACCAAAAATTCACAAACCAAACATACCATTAAGACCAATGGTAAGTAGCGTAAACTCACCGACACATCCTTTAGCTAGGTTTCTTTTAAATATATTAAAACCGCTAGTAGGTAACACTAATTCATATATTAAAAATTCACAACACTTCCTTGAGAAATTGTCTAATATTTAAATAAATATAAATAATACACTGGTAAGTTTTGATATCGTTAGTCTTTTTACAAATGTACCTGTAGTTAAAACTTTAAACATAGTAAGAAATAAACTTGAAAATGATAACAATCTTAGTGAACGTACATCATTAAACATTAATACTATTCTAGAATTACTAACTTTTTGTGTAAAACTTATTTTCAATACAAAAACGAATATTACCAACAAAATTTTGGCATGGCTATGGGGTCTCCTTTATCTCCTTTACTAAGCAATATTTTTATGGAAAACTTTGAGTTAAATTATATTCAAAATTACGATCATAAACCACTTATTTGGTGGAGATACATTGATGACATTTTTTGTATCTATGAACATGAAGATCAACATTTAAATAATTTTTTATATCATATTAACACCAAAGAACCAACAATTAAATTTACTATTGAAAAGGAAACAGACCATAACTTCCATTTTTATACATACTTATCAAAAAAGACATACACACTTTTGAAACAGAAGTATACAGAAAACCTACACACACAAACAGATACTTAAATTTTTACTCAAATCATCAAATCGTGGTTAAAAAGGGAGTTGTAAAAAGTCTATATGCTAGAGCAAAAATAATTTGCAAAGATCAAAATTTTATTAAAGAAAAATGAACGAAATGAAAGATGTTTTTGAGAATCCAAAAGACAAAAAAGTCCAAAATAGACCAATTACAAACCTCTTTATACCATACATACCTAATTTATCAGATAAAATAAAACGAATAGGTAATCGTTTTAACATCAGAACGATCTTTAAAACACAAAATACACTTAGAAGTAAACTTACAAAAACAAAACCTAACAATGAACAAGAAAATACAAAAAATGTTATTTATAAAATTCCGTGTCAATGCAATAAATTTTACAAAGGTGAAACCTCTAGGCCATTAGCCAAAAGAATTAAAGAACACCAAGCATACATAAAAAATAGGGAATTTCAAAAATCAAACATTTGCCAACATGCACTAGATAACAATCATAAAATTAATTGGAATGCTTCTAGTATTTTAGCACAAGAACCATGTTCCAAAAAATGTAAAATAAAAGAAAGTGCCTTAATATTATTAAATAAAGATAATTGTGTAGCATCTTGTTCCGTTAGTTTTAATAACACTTGGTTAAATTTGCTAAATACTGGAGTAAAAAAAGGACACCCCAAAATACAATAAATTAAAATGAACATACTCCAGGTACACATATTTCCCACCTTACTCTAACAATTAAAAATAACACCTTTAAATTGACATTCATTGACATTTTATCAGAGATTAGCCATTCTGGTTATATTTCTGATACGAAACATAAGAAATATTCTGCTTTTAGTATTTTATTTGTAGGTTTGCTGAAGACGGGGGTAGACTTTCCCCCGAAACGTCCAGAAAACAAACATTTTTCAGTGTCGTTCCTCGGGTACCTTCATAGTGGACCCAGAACTTAAGACTATCTATTCAATTTATAAGGTAAATATATTTTATTTTTTATTTTTTCCAATTTTATAAGGCGAAAAACCCAAAAAATAGTTTTAAACTACAAATATCATTTTTAGGCATTCCTATCTCAAAAAAGTTATAGGTTCTTGTAAATTCATCAGAAACTTTTGTAGAAAAATTTTCTTCATATTCCCTAAAAAATTCTAAGAAACAAAAATTTGATGCTAGAGGATGATCTATAAACTGAATGCGATGTTTGGTCTGATTAATGAGGATATCATACATTTCTTTTCTTTGTACAGAAAATAATATCGATGATGATTAAGCTTCTTTGCTGGTGAAGTTGGACCATAAATACGAATATTTGCAGACTGAAAAAATTAATATAGTAAATTCTTGCAATACGCATTTGTTATCGAAAATATGGTTAATTTAACATTTTTTCCAATTAAACTTACAATTTTACTATTTATTAAATAGTCACGATAACAATATTAATATTATAAAAATATAATTGTTAATATAACAATTAATTGTGTTTAGCGTTACTAACAAAATAGTTAAAATATATTTTACGATATATTTGTGTCATAGTTGTAATTTAATATTTTTATAACAACCTCCATTTTTGACAGTAGTTGTTGTCGTTATATTTTGCTATGTGATTTTAGTTAAGTTAACTGAATGATTTTGTTACACGACACGGCCAACTAGAATTTTTGAATTTCGCGGTTCAATGCTGCCAGGTCTTTGTGTCGATGTCGCGTTAAGCGTAAAGTTTCGATGCGCGTTTCCAGCTTCTTGCTCGTTACAGGCGTATCCACGGCGTACCTAACCTAACCTAACCTAACCTAACCTACTTCCAACGTTTGTGGATTTCCACAATCAGCCATTTTATTGTGTATGTTTTATAATGTACATTATACTCACTATCATACACTTTTTTCTACGCTCACTGTGTGGCAATGGAGAAAGTTAAGCAAATATTACATGAATGGAACCTAGGACACCTGTATAACATTTTCGAGGGTAAGTAATAAGTACTGTTTCATATGCTGTTCTAAATTAGATATGCTTTTTCATAGGATTCTTATCCACTTTCGATGCAAAAATAGAATAAAACTATTGTTTCAAAATTCATTGATCAGTGAATAATAATATTGCAAAGAGAATGCACTAAAAATAACGTCGGTCGACATTTGATATTTGCCCTCTAGAAATCAAATAAGCCTATTAAAATAAAATGTTAAGGTGGTTTGTTCATATAGCTTTCTTCTTTTCTTTCCTTAGTTTTAGAGTTAGCTAGTTAATTTATTAATATCTTTTACGGCTGAGGGTTAATAATTACTAAAACTTGGCCGATTCCGATTACGACTATCTGTGGACATTGACATTTGACATGTTTAGGAGGGAAAAATTTGAAAATTTAACACAACTATTTTGGTTTTTTAATTAGGTAATTTGTTTTTTTCTGCAAGGTAGGTAGTGTAAATTATCCAATATTCCATCCAATCCATTATATAAGAATAAAATTAGGTAGTCATTAATTTCAAGAACATGGACATATAGTTAAATTAACAATAATTATTTAACCATATGGAAACTAAACACACTGTAACGTTTTTTTGCTATTTTAACTGATTTTTTTTCAGTGCATTGTCAAAACTGTTCAAAAAATCTGGCGATGTCATTGGCACTATCATTGTGACAAAAAATTTTCAAAAACGTTCGTGAATTTGTCCAATTCGTTTATATCTTAAAATAATAACAAGTTGCTGTTGCTTCTTTGAACTGAAATATTTAACTGAAAAATTGACCTTCCTTGTATTTTGGAAAAATTCAAAATAGCCAAAATGTATTTTTTCTGTTCCAAAAATGTCTCGAAAAAAACACACTGTTTTTTAAATGGAATGATCGTTTTTTATACGATTTTTGGAAAAGTGATTTTTTTATGTCCGTTCTGATTAAAAGATTTTTTTGCGATAGTGCATTTTAATGTTTTCTAAAATTTTAACTGTTTAAAATATCGATAGGTTGGTATAGGTGTCAAGGTAAAATGACGTTTGAATGCTTTGTCAATAAAAATTGACATTATTTTATTATGTGACACAGGTTTTGGACGAGAGAAAAATTTTCAAAAATGCAAGTGAAGCAAGAAGAAGATTTATTGCAAATTTTCATAGAAATATATCCATCAATACAATTCTAAGGATAAAAAACCTATTTGAGGAAAATAAAACTTTACATGATAGAAAAAGAAATTCAATAAAAAATAATTATTAAATAATAAAATAAAAATAATAACATAAGTTTTTGTCGAAACAACATCGATAACCCCTTTGTAGCCTTTCTAAACTTGCTGTTACAATATGATTTTCCTGGTTAAGGCGGTTTATTTCATCGACAATTTTTCCCTTTAAATATATTATTTCCTTGCAAATGTTGTTTCATAGCCATGTCGATTTCGGATACAAAATCAATAAGCCCCTGTATATTCCTGGATTTAAACTTTGTATAGCGATTTTTCGTAACTTGTTGATTAAAGTTTTTTGTCGATTTTCGTTCCGATATCTGCAAATCATTTTTTAAACGAATTGAAGAAAATCCGTTTTTTTTTGGATAGATGAGATAGATCCCTAATACCCGCTTTTGTCCATTCTGTAGTTGTCTCATTGTTTGAAAAATTAAACAAGGAGAGCAAAATAAAGAATGTAACTTCTCACGCCCGCAAAACCCAGTTTTCTTATACTGTTTAACTTTAAAAGTGCGTTTTTAATAATTTTATTATTTGTGTTACAATCTTGAACTAAGGTAATCTTGGGCCAAGGTGGTCCATTATTTTTAATAATTACTCGCTGTTTGAAACTTATGTGACTTTCTTTAACAAATTCCACAGAACACAATTCCATTTTCTAACTGCTACTTGAAATAAAGCCAGCTTTTAAGAAAATATTCAAATTTTTCATTTGAAAAAGTTCTATGTTTGTGTAAGTTTTATTATTTTTTACTTTTTAGTTCAATAAAAGCTTGTTTGTAAAAAGATCTTTTTACGTTTATTTTATTCTTATGAATATTAAGTATTTATATTCCAGAATATCAATAAAAAAATGTTCCTTGAAGTGTATATTATAGGGTTGCCAATCATACTGTTCAGTATTATACTTTATTTCGCTTTTTAATACTGTTTACTGTTCTATTAAAAAAAAGTATGCAAAATACTGTTATTTTGATTGCTGGTATCCGGTGCCATAAAACCATTGCAGTACGAAACTGTCAATGTCAAATAGCTTGCAAGAAAAAGCAACTTGAATATTTTGGCAACATTATATAGCCGAAATCTTCCTCTCCCGAGAGAGTTCAGTTTCCTTTTTATATGAATCCAGGGCAAGATTTCCAGACGAAGCCTTCGTCTTCACAGATGCATCCAAGGGAGATGACGAACAGTGGGATTTGGTATACGGGGCCCCGGCTTGTCAATCTGTTCTGCTGAGATTTACGCCATCTTTACTGCCCTTAAACTAATAGAGAATTTTAGATTGACCAATGTAGTAATATTTTCAGACAGCGGGAGTGCATTGGACAAGTTTAGTAGCAGTTCTAAGCCCACCGATGATAACATTACAATCGCAACCAAGACAAAAATGGATCAAATGAGAAACGAGCACTTTAGAATATCTTTGGTTTGGGTTCCAAGCCACACGGGAATACTAGGAAACGAAAAAGCGGATAAATTGGTCGATTTGGGAAGACTTTTCAGAACTATTACGAATCATCTCCATAGACTCGGAATCGTCGATTGCGAATATCCTTTTCGAATGTCCCCTTCATCTTCAGACTTCCTCTCTCTCTCTTATACAATTCTTGTAGCTGAGAGTATTTGCAATTTCTTGAGAATATGTGGGTTGAAAGTTTGACAATATATATTTCTGTGAATCCTTTTAGCTTCAGCCAATAAGGGTAAGTGCCCTCTCTGACCCACTTTACTGTGGACCCTTGTTGCCATTTACACAAAAGGAGCCATCAAGACGTCCGTATAGTCACGGCAGCTTAAGGACGTTAATCGGAAGAGTCAGTCAGTCATTCGTTGAGAGACAAGCATGACCATACAGTCTTCCGAATTGCCTCGTCGAAGGCAGACCTCTGTGTTTTTAACATAAGTGGTTCCACGTGGTCGGTGTAGCTGCTTTATTTTAGGGAGAAGCGGGAGACTCAACCACTCAGTGTGGAAACAAACGACCCGGCTAGGAAAGGAGCAGACGCTGTGAACGTGTGAGGCCTAGTGGTTCCTGTATTCTATCCCGTTCGTCTGCCGCAGTTCTACATAGAATATTAGCGTAATAGCTGCTATGTGGCGGGAGTGGGAGAGGTAAGTGGATAGCTTGAAAGACAAGATCATGTCATGAGGCTAGTAGTATTCTCAAGGGGAATCTGGTGGAACCCAAGATGCATTAGAACGGTTTTATAAAGAAAAAAAAATAAAGATATTGAAATACACGGGGTGTACTGGGAGCTTAGAGCTGCAATCTAGCAAATGAACTAGTATCCGCGACAACAATCTAGAAACAACAACTGCAACAAGCATGAAGATAAACTTTTTGTAGTCGTTCAAAAATAAAATACTGTTTATTTTTCTAAAATACTGTTTGTTTTAGTTCTCCGACCTTAAAATACTTTATTTCCCTACGAGAAGTTGGCAACGCTACGTATATACCAAGATGATCAAACTTAAAAGTGCATATTTTTTCCGAAATAGCTGTATTATTTTATTGTTTTTGCTATTAATAACTATTAATTAATCCGAAACAAATCTAGGTAACCTATTTGTGAATGTAAAATCCTCTTTGATAGCCTACTTCCATTTACAAAATTCAAAGCATGTATATACTTATGCAAATTCCTCTTATCAAAAATTATCGATAGAAAAATATTATACCAGCGGTGAATTCTATTAATCTCGGATAAACATGCGACTTGTAGATCATATTTATTTATTTTTGATAGCGGTCTTATAATTTAAATCAATAAAATGGGAGACGTACAAAGAAAATAAAATCTGAGAAAACACTTGAAACACCGATTATGTGGATTATACTGTAATCATTTCGAAATTCTCTTGGAGTAGCGATATTAAAATTTAAAATTATATATTCCAGTTGTAAAGTGGTCAGGACTGGTCTTAGTAACATATAATAATAGTAACAATAATAATATTAATGATACTAGTGCCAATAATAATAATAAATATCCAGTAATACCACCAATCACCATCATCAGCCTTTCCCTCCACTGCGGGATATCCGCTTACCTCTCGGACTTATCTATGCTATATGGCTAAAATCTTTTACACATATACAGGATGTTTTTGAATACGTGTCCAATATTTCACAGGGTGCAAGAAAGCGTCCATATTCTCTAAGAGACCTGGTTTCAAATGACTAAACTAGAAAGAAGACACAAAGTCTCGGTCTCAGTTAAAAAGAATATAATGCGTTTACACATGTTTCGCCTTTTCAGGCATCATCAGACCTACAATTAATATAACAATCAAAAACTATCACTATAAATATACAAAATTCAAACAGACCTTCGACATTAACTAAAATCACAAGAACAAATCAAGCAACTATAACGTCACGTGTTAAAATATACATTGAGATGAGGTTAAGAAACTAAGGTATTGACACGCGCAGATAAAAGTTAAATCAACTAAAAGACAAAAAATATAAATAGAAAATGAAAAATATAAAAAAAGGTTATTGACATACCTAGGAATCCAACCCTAGCCTCCAGCGTGACAGGCTGAGATACTGACCATCACTCTACCACTAGGTCCAATGAAAGGTCTATACATTATCTTCCTGCCGATTATATTAGCTTACAAGGAAAAGAAACAATCAGGAGTTGACAGATTTTTTAAATTTTGTTAACTCCCTTCATAACAAAATAGATTTTACTCTAGAGATGGAGAATGAGGGAAGAACGTTATTCAATTTAGTTCCATTTCTCCTCACTCACACCAGTTTGCAGCCTTCAATGCATTTTTCTACCGCTTGTTCAAAATACCTATTTCCAGGGAAGCTTTCAATCGGGAATTGGAGATTGTAAAACAAATTGCTTTCAACAACGGTTTTCCTACCCACCCCATCAAAAGACTTTATTTTAAGTTTTTCAATAAATACAAACTTTCCTTTAATATTACTCACTCTAAACCAACACTTAAAAAAATGCTTCAAAGGTTTAACATTTTTTGGTAATATTTCAATGCAGGTGGCGAAGTTCTCAAACATTTAGATGTTTCAATTGCTTTTAAAACAGTGAACTCACTTAAGAGACATCTAGTAATGACCAAAGATAAGACCGAACATCTCTCAAAATCAGGGGTTTACTCCTTGGGTTGTGGAGATTGTTCTGCTGTATATGTCGGACAATCAGGAAGAAGTATTTCCACTAGGGTCCGGGAACATCTTAGCCTTTTCGATAAATATAAAAACACTGATATCACCGAGACAAAATCAGCTTTTGCTAACCACTTGCTAACAACTGCACACCATTTTTCTATACCAAACAATGTTAAGATACTACACTAGTGTCCAAAAAGTGTTAACGATGTCTTCAACTTCGAACCTCAACTAATTTTTAACAATCTTGGTACTAACAATAATCAGCAGGAAGATAATGTATAAACCTCTCATTGGACCTGGTGGTAGAGTGGTGGTCAGTATCTCGGCCTGTCACGCCGGATGCTAGGGTTCGATTCCTGGGTATATCAATAACCTTTTTTTATATTTTTTTTTGTCTTTTATTTGAAACATTTTCAATACCTTAGTTTCTTAACCTCATCTCAGTATTAGTTGTTATATTAATTGTAGGTCTGATGATGCCTGAAAAGGCGAAACACGTGTAACCGCATTATATTCTTTTTGACTGAGACCGAAACTTTGTGTCTTCTTTCTAATTTAGTCATTTCACAGGGTGATTCCTCAAGTATTTTTAAAGTAAAAAGTAAATATAAACGTGTGGTCTAAAATGGTTCGTTTTTACCAATGCTGAACTTGCCGACATACATTTTACATACGGACTTCTAATGGGAACCTTTATAGATGTTTGTATCAACAGCGTTATCCAAACCGCAGAACTCCTACTTCAAAAACATTTTCAAGGATCCATCTCCAGTTAAGGGAAACAGGAACCAAGGAAACAGTTCTTTATCTAGTAGGAGAACATCTGGAAACAAGTACCAGAAAAATATCTCTAACATTAAACATTTCTCATGTTCTGGTTTGGAGAATTTTAGTGGATAATTTGCTTTATCCCTACCACATTCAGAGGGTTCAGGTATTTTCCCTCGTGACTTTTCAATTCGTATCGACTTCTGTCGTTGGTTTCTGCAATCCCTAATTTAAAATTTTCTATTGGGTAATCAAATCCTGTTCACGGACCAAGCGAAAGAAGCTACGCAATACTATTGGCAATTTTCATAATAATCATTTGTGGTCAGAGGAAAACTCCAATGCAATAGAGAAATCGCATTTTCAAGAACAGTTCTCCGTTGAAGTATGGGCTGGCTATTTTCTTCTAATAGGTTCATTCTTTCTTCTGGGAAGATTAAAAGGCGATAGGTATCGTCAATTTCACGAAGAAGTCCGAAAGAAGTATCCGTTATGCTTCAAAATGGGCCACTTTTACTTCGAAATCAAATTTGGTTTATGCATGACGGTGCACCAGCACATTTTAGCATTCAAGAACGAGAATTTTTAAATCAAACTTTCAGTAATCGTTGGATAGGTCGAGGCCTCTTAGGTCACCAGACCTTAACTCCCTGGATCCCCCCTTTGGGGTCATCTCAAGACTCACGTTTAACAAACTCCGATTTAAAATGAAGAACAATTAAGGAATCGCATAATAGATTTCTGTCAAATGATTAGAAATACTCCGGGGATTTTTCAAAAGGTGCACGAATCGATGAGAAGAAGGTTGGATGCATGCATTTTGGCAAGAGATGGGCATTTCTAAGAATTGTTGGGATTAAAAAATCAATTGTTTTATTGTTTGTTGTTTTTTATTATTGTGTGTTGTTTTTTATTATTGTGTGTTGTTTTTTATAAATCATTATCTGAAATCTTTATGATGATTAAAAAAATGTTTGTGACTCCATGATATTGTTTCATATAATTCTCATAGAAATAAAAATCTCGAGCAACAATAAAGATTTTAATACGAATAACTTTTTAAGGTAATGATGATTGAGAAATTCATTTTTTTTACCAATTAATGTAATACAACGCCGTACAAAAAAGCTATGAGCATTTGAAAGTGAGAAAAGACATGTAGGTGGCGACCCCTACAAGTAAGAGCTAAATTAAGATCAAATTCAAATTTCCAATGTCAAAAAACCCTCATAATGCATTATGGATATCTTGAAAAATAATTCTTTAGATTGCCATTAAATTTCACATGCATCGATTATGTCAAATCCAAATACCTCGAAAACGGTTGCTCCTAGCGACTTCTAATGAAAAGACATTTTTCACGTAAAAATGATAAAGGAATTCATTTTTTTAACCGAACATGTAATACAAGGTCGCACAAAAAATTACGTGCCTTTGAAAGTGAGAAAAGACATATAGGTGACGCCCCCTACAAGTAAGAGCTAAATTAAGATCAAATTCAAATTTCTAATGTCAAAAAAACCCCAGGTACCAATTTTCATCCAGAAATCGAAATTGTTGAAGAAATTATGCAGAAAAAATAAAAATAAAATGTTGACATCCATGGCCTCCTAGATCACCAGACCTTAACTGCCTGGATTATTTCCTTTGAGGTCATCTTACGACCCTCGCTTAACAAACTCCTATTCAAAATCAAGAACAATTAAGGAATCGCATTAGATTCCTGTCAAACGATTAGAAATACTCGGGGGATTTTTCAAAAAGTGCACGAATCGATGAGAGAAGATTGGAATTGGGCATTTCTAATTGTTGTTATTAAAAAAATCTAGTGTTTTATTGTTTGTTGTTTTTTATTATTATATGTTATTTTTTGTAAATCATTGTCTGAAATGTTTATGATGATCAAAAAAAATGTTACTCCATGGTATTGTTTTATATAATTCTCATAGAAATCAAAAATATACTAGTAAGGATTAAATTAAATCAAATTTCTAGTGACAAAAACCTCTATAATGCATTATGGATATCTTGAAAATTAATTCTTTAGATTTTGATTTGGGAAAAAAGTCCTACATTTTGTTATTCAATGTCACATGCATCGATAATTTCAAATCCAAATACCTCGAAAACGGTTGCTCCTAGCGACTTCTAATAACATGACCTTTTTCACGTAAAAATGATAGGGGAATTAATTTTTTTGACCAAAAATGTAATACAAGCTTGTACAAAAAGGTTACGAGCCTTTGAAAGTAAGCAAAGACAAGTAGGTGGCGCCCACTACAATTAAGAGTTAAATTAAGATCAAATTCAAATTGCTAATGTCAAAAAAACCCCAGGTACCAATTTTCATCCAGAAATCGGAATTATTTAGGAAATTGTGAAGAAAAAACAAAAATAAAAATAAAACTTTGACACCTTATATCTCGAAAACGAAGCATTTTAGACCACAGGCTTATATTAACTTTTTACATTAAAAATACTTTACAAATCATCCTGTGAAATATCGGACTCTTGTTCAGAAACACTTTGTATATGAGACTTAAGTTTATTGCTGGATCCGAAAGGCACCAAGTTGAGCGCATTACTAATCAGGTTGCGAGGGCATTAAATTTATTACAAATTACATTGTACTACACTTGTAATCGAGCCATGAACTTTATAGCCATTGACAGAAACACAACCAATGCGCTACTTTCGTCATTATGGTACCTGTAGTTTTGACACAAAGGTCGAAACGTTAAACAAATACAAAACCTTAAAACGGAAATTTTAGTTGGTTTTTCAAATAAATCCTCCATTTTTACTCTAAGACTACTAAAATGTAAAAAACTTGAAACATACACAAGTCTCAGCCTTAGCCTCGTAGTGTTGGTGACACAGATGTCCTATTTTTGGTCACAGCTTCCCAGTTGCGTCCCGCGGTAAGAACAATACTCGCATTTTGTCTCCGAAGTCCTAAAACTGCCTGCGCAAATAGCGTTTACGTAATGTTGAACGTAGTAAGTTTCATAATTATCAGACTGACTTTTTTGGTTAGTCCAGGCTAGGCCGTTCTTTGGGTTGTCGTAAAACGAGTTTTATCACACATTCTGTCCTTATGGCATGCGGAAGTCACAAAATCGGTAAATTTGCTTCTGCACGTAGTGTTTTTAGTAACACATATACTACATTTTCAAACATTTTTATTGAGTGCCATTTTGTTCTACCATATTAGATTCATACCAATTACCAGTTTCTACCTACGCCACGCTTGATTTTTTTCGCCTTTTTGAATTTGTACGAAATTTGAAATCAACCTAAAAAGTAGTTTTTCAGGCTTCTTTTAATATTCTAGACCACCATTTGGATTAGTTTTTTAGCGATAATTGTTTTCACATTTCACCAGGCTGCCATTTTGTTCCGCCATATTGGATATGAAATATGTACGATGATTAAAAAAAATGTTACTCCATGGTATTGTTTTATATAATTCTTATAGAAATCAAAAATATACAAGTAAGGATTAAATTAAATCAAATTTCTAGTGACAAAAAACCTCTATAATTCATTATGGATATCTTGAAAATTAATTCTTTAGATTTTGATTTGGAAAAAACATTTACGTACATTTTGCCATTCAATATCAGATGCATCGATTATTTCAAATCCAAATACCTCGAAAACGGTTGCTCCTAGCGACTTCTAATAACAAGACCTTTTTCACGTAAAAGTGATAGTTGAATTCATTTTATTGACCAAAAATGTAATACAAGGTTGTACAAAAAGATTACGAGCCTTTGAAAGTAAGAAAAGACAAGTAGGTGGCGCCCTCTACAATTAAGAGTTAAATTAAGATCAAATTCAAATTTCTAATGACAAAAAACCTCAGGTACCAATTTTCATCCAGAAATCGGAATTATTTAGGAAATTATGAAGAAAAAAAAATTAAAATAAAACTTTGACACCTTATATCTCGAAAACGAAGCATTTTAGACCACAGGTTTATATTAACTTTTTACCTTAAAAATACTTTACAAATCATCCTGCGAAATATCGGACTTTTATTCAGAAACACCTTGTATATGAGATCTAAGTTTATTGCCGGACCCGAAAGGCACCAAGTTGAGCGCATTACTAATCAGGTAGTAGTTTGACACAAAGGTCGAAACGTTAAACAAATACAAAACCTTAAAACGGAAATTTTAGTTGGTTTTTCAAATAAATCCTCCATTTTTACTCTAAGACTACTAAAATGTAAAAAACTTGAAACATACACAAGTCTCAGCCTTAGCCTCGTAGTGTTGGTGACACAGATGTCCTATTTTTGGTCACAGCTTCCCAGTTGCGTCCCGCGGTAAGAACAATACTCGCATTTTGTCTCCGAAGTCCTAAAACTGCCTGCGCAAATAGCGTTTACGTAATGTTGAACGTAGTAAGTTTCATAATTATCAGACTGACTTTTTTGGTTAGTCCAGGCTAGGCCGTTCTTTGGGTTGTCGTAAAACGAGTTTTATCACACATTCTGTCCTTATGGCATGCGGAAGTCACAAAATCGGTAAATTTGCTTCTGCACGTAGTGTTTTTAGTAACACATATACTACATTTTCAAACATTTTTATTGAGTGCCATTTTGTTCTACCATATTAGATTCATACCAATTACCAGTTTCTACCTACGCCACGCTTGATTTTTTTCGCCTTTTTGAATTTGTACGAAATTTGAAATCAACCTAAAAAGTAGTTTTTCAGGCTTCTTTTAATATTCTAGACCACCATTTGGATTAGTTTTTTAGCGATAATTGTTTTCACATTTCACCAGGCTGCCATTTTGTTCCGCCATATTGGATATGAAATATGTACGATGATTAAAAAAAATGTTACTCCATGGTATTGTTTTATATAATTCTTATAGAAATCAAAAATATACAAGTAAGGATTAAATTAAATCAAATTTCTAGTGACAAAAAACCTCTATAATTCATTATGGATATCTTGAAAATTAATTCTTTAGATTTTGATTTGGAAAAAACATTTACGTACATTTTGCCATTCAATATCAGATGCATCGATTATTTCAAATCCAAATACCTCGAAAACGGTTGCTTCTAGCGACTTCTAATAACAAGACCTTTTTCACGTAAAAGTGATAGTGGAATTCATTTTATTGACCAAAAATGTAATACAAGGTTGTACAAAAAGATTACGAGCCTTTAAAAGTAAGAAAAGACAAGTAGGTGGCGCTCTCTACAATTAAGAGTTAAATTAAGATCAAATTCAAATTTCTAATGACAAAAAAACCTCAGGTACCAATTTTCATCCAGAAATCGGAATTATTTAGGAAATTATGAAGAAAAAAAAATTAAAATAAAACTTTGACACCTTATATCTCGAAAACGAAGCATTTTAGACCACAGGTTTATATTAACTTTTTACCTTAAAAATACTTTACAAATCATCCTGTGAAATATCGGACTTTTATTCAGAAACACCTTGTATATGAGATCTAAGTTTATTGCCGGACCCGAAAGGCACCAAGTTGAGCGCATTACTAATCAGGTAGTAGTTTGACGCAAAGGTCGAAACGTTAAACAAATACAAAACCTTAAAACGGAAATTTTAGTTGGTTTTTCAAATAAATCCTCCATTTTTACTCTAAGACTACTAAAATGTAAAAAACTTGAAACATACACAAGTCTCAGCCTTAGTCTAGTAGTGTTGGTGACACAGATGTCCTATTTTTGGTCACAGCTTCCCAGTTGCGTCCCGCGGTAAGAACAATGTTCACATTTTGCCTCCGAGGTCCTAAAACTGCCTGAGCAAATAGCGTTTACGTAATGTTGAATGTAGTAATGTTTTATAATTATCAGATTGATTTTTTTGGTTAGCCTAGGCTAGGCCGATCTTTGGGTTGTCGTAAAACGAGTTTTATCACACATTCTGTCCTTATGGCATGCGGAAGTCACAAAATCGGTAAATTTCCTTTACCTCGAACTTTCTTCGTTTTCTTTATCTCTCCTTTTATTAGAAATAGTAAAGTGTGACCCAATTTAGTTCTGCACATAGTGTTTTTAATAACACATATACTACATTTTCAAACATTTTTATTGAGTGCCATTTTGTTCTACCATATTAGATTCATACCAATATTTTACCAGTTTCTAGCTATGCCACGCTTGATTTTTTTCGCCTTTTTGAATTTGTACGAAACTTGAAATTGTTACACTTGATTTTTGTGCAAAGTTTGAGGTAATTTGGATTAGTTTTTTAGTGATAATTGTTTTAACATTTTACCTGGCTGCCAATTTGTTCCGCCATATTGGATATTAAAAGGGGTTATGTGGCTGTGTGCACGTAGAGATCCAATCGACAATGAAAACTTTGTATTTCGTCCAAATCTTTAACAATTAAAACATAGCAAAGCGCTTTCGTATTTCGCCATCTTCAGTGCTGCCTGTAAGGAAGGGAATAACTTTCTTTTAGAGATTTAAATTGGAGATTAATAAAAGTTAAGAATTGATTCAGGAACGTCTAACTGTATCAACCTTACGAATCTAATTTCTCCCATGTCAAGCCTTCAACAGTGTCATTTGCTTATATTTTAGTAAAATGGACGTTTATTTCACTCTTATTATATTAACTTGCTTTATATAAAACAAAAACTCGTTTAATAAAACTAAAAATTAAACACTAAATCTTTAGCAACCAAAGCAGGTATGAGAACAAAACAAAATCAGAAATTTCGTAATATTATAAACTATCTAAAATAGGTATATTCACTTATAAATTAAGTACCAATTGCTCATACAGACATCTATATACACATCCCCTCTATTTGAAAATATTACCATTTTAGTCTTTTATATTTAATAAAAAAAAGTTATATTTTGACAAAATTTTAAAACATAAGTTGTAATGTCTGTTATGTCTACGTTGGGCCCTTTTGTGAATGTTGCCTGTGCTTTACTTGAATGGTGAGTAAATGACTTTCAATAATTTTTGCAAATCTCTAGTTACTTTTCATTCAATAAAATCTATCTCAGTTTAAATTCTAACATTCCGATTGATTGATATCTGAAAATTTTTTTCATATTTGTAAGTTTAAACTTTTCTCAAATTTTCACATATATTTGGTTTATTTTTCTTAATCATTTACCAATTTTCACTATTCGCTATTTTGTCAATAAATGATCACTCGAGGCTACATTTTAATCATTTCACCAAATTTTAAATGGTGATTTTCTTTCAGTTTAGTAAAAAAAAACAAAAATTTTCTTCTGAATTTCTATTAATTTCCAATTTAAATCTCTAAAAGAAATCTAACCAGGTCATCTTCATAAGATCCTTAATTTTTGACCAAAATTTGAAGACCAAAGGGAGTTTTTTAGCTATGCCACAAATTGACAGACAGACAGGTCGAAGGAATTGAGAAAACACGTTTTTTGGCATCTAGAAACGCTAAAACTTGAAGCTATGTAAAACCTTGGAGAGGGATCTTTTCATAATTACAAACATTTTATTTGGCCGTCATTTCGTTCCATGGTTTTATGGTAATTTTACCAGTTCATCTTTATATCACATTTAATTCTTGCCCAAAATCTTAAATCAATATAATAGGTAGCTTTTTGAGGCTGATTTTTTCAATATTTTATTAAGCCGCCATTTTGTTTCGCCAACTTGGATTCATACCAAAATTTTATCCGTTGATTTCTACGTAATACTTGATTTATGTGCGAAATTTCAGGTAAATTAGATAAGTAGTTTTTTAGTAATGATTTTTTTTTAACTAAAACATGAAGACGTGTAAAAGCCTGGGAGGGTGATTTTTTCACGAATAGAATACTTAAACGAGGGTAATAATAACACAAAATAACGTATACGAAAATTCACGAAAGCATTAAGGATAACAAAATGCTGGTTCGCTACTTGCCTATGCACTTTTACATACTGGGACACAACTCTGTCATCTACAATCAAATTTTTCAGGTGCCGGATGCAACTTGGATGCATCCTCTCTGGTAACCGTTCGTTTTATAACAGGAATTATAAAATTACATAGAAGTGAGAGTCGACTTCCCGATAGATATTTTAGTAAAATGGATGTTTATTTCACTCTTATTATATTAACTGTGCTTTCTATAAAACAAAAACTCGTTCAATAAAACTAAAAATTTAACACTAAGTCTTTAGCCACTATTGCAGATATGAAAACAAAACAAAATCACAAACTTTGTAATATTATAAACTATCTAAAATAGGTATATTAATTTTCTACTCTTTATACTGAAGTAAATGCCACTTATAAATTACGTTCCAATTGCTCATACAGACATTTTTTATACACATCCCCTCTATTTGAAAATATTACCAGTCGTTACTACAAACCACACTGATTATGGTCACCAAATCGTTTGTCAATATCTGAAATCTAAGAAACGCGTTCTACACATCACCGCAAATCTGCTCAAACGTCAAGATTTTCTATCAAAATTAAGTTTCTTTTCAGGATTTTGACTGGTTCAGTAACAATCCACTGGCCGTTGTTGTAACACAAATCAGAATAGCATATTCTAATAGAATGGACCTATCCAAATTCGAAAATAACAAATAGAAAGTTATAGCACGTAGGGTTTTCTTGTTAGAGTTGTAGAACCATATCGAATGTTATGATACTTAATATCTATAGAAAAAATGATTTGAGAAAATTCTTAATCCTGACTTAATTGACTATGTTTACAGTTTTCGCCTACTAAACATACCATACATCTAAGAGAAAAGCAAACGAGAAAAATATGAACTTAAAACACGAATTAAACTTTATTTTTTCCGTTTATGAAGTGTCCTATCTTCTCTCTTCAAAAACCAACAGTAGTCACCCATAATGGCTGGATCCCATCGTCCTTGGTACCGAATTTCCATTGTTCTGATACCTTGGTGAAACCTTTCCCCCTGCTCGTCACTAACACTAACACTATATTCACAACGCAGGAGCATAACTACGGTACTCGATATTTAGATTCTTTTAGGATCACACAGCATAGGTCAGCAGCATTTCAAAAACCATTCAGCTTCGTCGCAGTTCAGATGTGGAATAATTTATCAAATAATATTAAACAACTTCCGTTACGCAGCTTCAAGACACATATAAAAAATATGTTGTTGCATTCGCAAACCTAATTTAATTTGAACCGATAAATTTTGCATTCCATGAATACTATTATTGCTTATTTATTTGATTAGTTATTGACAAGCACCTCTTCACTCATACTGATTTTTATATATTCATTCATTCATATTTTTTAATTATATATTTGTTTGCTGCACTCGCCCAGTTTTTAACAAATAATAGACTAATAATAACTATAATATTAGCCACGTCCTCTCAAGTGTCCGCCCGCGCATGCTTCCTGCATTCTGAGCCCCCTGGTGTCCGCTGTATAACTATAACATATTGATATTGATTTTGTTTCTTTTTGTTCTCACACTTCATTCTTAATATTCACTTTTTAATAATAAGATTAGTTTTAAATCTCATTATTATTTATAAATTATTAATCTCGTTGATATTTTTCAATTTTCTAAGGGCTGCATTACACTGACGGAAAACGTCTGAGTCTGTGCAACGGTTATTAAAATCGCTATGCAGACCCTGTTTGCCTATAAACATGAAATTTAATTTTTTATATTTTAATATTTTGTTAAATTTTTACATTCCAATATTTTGTATTTCAATTTATTTCTAATATTCTGTATTTCAATTATTTGTATGTCTTATAAGGCAAGTAAAAAGTTTTGAATTTGAATTTGAATTTAACAACTCCCAAATTTTTAGGAAAAAATGACAGTGGGTACGGAAGTGAATTTTTAATGACATTCTGGCACCAAGCGCTTTATAGGCATCTAAGAGTTCATGAACTAATTGTTCGTAATTTTCATTCATATTGTTGGCTAAAAACCCTCTTACTATATTAACAAATGAATTCCATGTTCTGAGCTCCTGCCTGGTAAGCTTTTCCGCAAAATTGACATCGCCCAGCAATTTTTTGATTTGTGGCCCAATAAAAATGCCTTCTTTTAATTTGGCATCACTTAACTGGGGAAATACTTGTCTTAGGTATTTAAATCCATCGCCATCTTTATTCAAAGCTTTCACAAAGTTTTTCATCAGCCCAAGTTTAATGTGAAGAGGAGGCAAAAGGATATTTTTGGGACCAACAAGAGGTATAAATTTAACATTTTGAGATCCCGGTTAAAATTCGCTTCTTTCTGGGCAAATTTTTGTTACGTAATGCTGATTTATTAAGCGACTGTCCCATAAACAAAGAAAACAGCAATATTTTGTAAATCCTCCCTGAAGTCCCACTAAAATCGTTGTAACTTTTAAGTCTACACATATCTGCCATTTATACCTACTGTAGTTTATTTTATCCAAAATCGTGCGCATATTTTCATAATTTTCTTTCACTGCAACTGAAAGGGCAACTGGTATAAAGGGTTTTAAATTTCCATTATGCAACAACACAGCTTTTAAGCTATATTTAGATGAGTCTATGAATAAGCGCCACTCACGGGGAGAATGTTCAATATCAAGTTCCTGCATTAAACTGTCTATATCAGTACACGCGCACGAATTTTCCATACTGTAGAATTCAGAAAACATAGCATTTCTTTTTCTGAAATTCGTAATTTTTGATTCTTTGGCCAATAGGTTCCATTCCTTAAGACGGAAACCCAGAAGTTCTGACTCTTGCTTGGATAACCCCAAATCACGTGCTAAATCATTTAATTCACTTTGAACAATCAAATGTGGCTCGCTGGAACTGGGACCTGTGGTAAAAGTGGGATCGGTGTACTGTTATTCTGAGCTTCCTGATGATGCGTTATCTCCATTATCTCCCAAATCAATAGCTTGCTAATTTAAAGGCGCAATCGGTACTGGCAAATTTGCATTATGAGGAACAGATCGTACGGCAGATTGCAAATTTGGATATTCTATATTGAGCTTTCTCTTTTTGGAATATCCTTCAGTCTTTGTCAGGCAAAAATAACAATCGGCAGAATGATTGGTGGGTTCTCGCCATAACATTGGAACTGCAAAAGGCATACTTTTTCTCTTTCCCTTCATCCACTGCACCAATGATACACTACAACTAACACAGCACACATGAGAAGTCCACCGCTTATCTTGATCCCCAATTAACACACCAAAATATTTAAAGTAAGCTCTTTTACATTTTCGGAAAATGGCCTGGCTTGTGATTTTACCAGAAATTCTCCACAAATATAACAACATTTGTGAAGAGAAATTTTTGCAACTTCGGCACGTTTGACTTGACATTCTCGTCTTCACATACACTTGCTTATCGATACACAGAGAACCACTCAATTCGAAACTCAACAGAAGAGTGATGATTAACGTTTATTTTATGTCTAATGTTGTAAACAACCCAGTCTAGGTAATTTTTCCGTTGTAAAATGGACCCATTTTAGCCGACTCACAATAAAATTGTTTACCTGTCAATATAAAGGGTTCTAATTAGGCTATTAAAAAATGGTACGTATTAGGGCTTTCCGAATATTTTTTTTATTATTGAAAGGGTATTTGCACTGTGAAAATAATGAGCTGGCCTGTCTTAGAAAAATCTTGTCGGCCAGTGAATTAATGAATATTGAACGTCAACCAGGATTCTGAGATTATGAACGCTACAACACATTTTTCAGTAATAATGAAAGTTAAATTAAAAACTACTTTTGTTCAGTTTGATATATAAACGGCATACAAGCCAGGGTGTAAGAGCCGCTAAGAACGAAGGTTTGCATACACTTTGGCTAAGTTTTATGATTCTCGAAAAACATATTTATAAATAAAGTGACAAATAAAGTGGAGTGATAAACACAGAAAATACCAACACGTGATGGGCCAATATAGAATATTAAAAGTGAAGCTCCTGATTCTTACTTCCCTCGTAAAACGGAAGTATGGTAATCGTGAAAAAATCACCCTCCGAGATTGTTTCAGATCTTTACGTTACAGGGTCGCCAGATGCAATATATATATATATATATATATATATATATATATATATATATATATATATATATATATATATATATATATATATATATATATATATATATATATATATATATATATATACTCACAGGCAAAATAATCGGCCACGCAATTTTTTGACGAATTTCAATTGCAAATAACTTTTTTATTTAAAGCAGGATTTTAATGAATTTTGAGGAATATTTTAGATGAACTAATTGAGAATCGCCCACATGTTAAACATTTTTAAAAAAATAGACCAACGTATATAATATACAGGACTAAACAAAAACACGTTTTTTACAATAAGTTTAAGAGACTGTATGAAGTGGAGTAATAGTAAATTGGTCTAAATGAAGTTTTAGTTTTAAAGTCGCATCTATTCTCACCATTTTTGTTTTTGGTTCACATCGATATCTTTATTTTTCTGGAATATATGAATTTTTTAAAAAAATGTTGCAATTTTTATTAATCTTTTTGTACGAACAACTAAGGTGAACTAAGGTATAAATCAAGGTGGCTATGACAGTTTCGTGAAATAACGTCATACCTGGAAATGTCATTTATGACTTTCAAAAGTAATCAAATTATTTTTTTTAAATAAGTGTGTGTTTTTTCGTGAGACTACTTCTTAATTTTTAAAATGGATATATCTCCGACTGATGCTGCCAAAGCGATTGCTTTAATCCGAGATGGACGATCACAGTATTACGTAGCAAGAGTTTTAAATGTCACAAGAAGTAAAGTACAAAGGGCTGTAAATCGGTTTAATCAGCATGGAGAATACAGCAGAAGAACTCACTGTGGTAGGAAGAGATGTACGAATGATCGAGATGATCGTTTTATTACCCTAAGTGTTTTACGTGATCGAAAAGTAACTTCTGTGGAGGTTAAAAAAAGATTGGAGTACGTACGGCAGGTCCAAGTAAGTGAAAGAACGATAAGAAGGAGGTGGTCTGATAATGGATTACATGCAAGAAGACCTGCAACTGCTTCCGAGTTGCTGAGAAATCATAGGGTTGAACGGCTTAGATTTGATAGGGAACATCAAAATTGGAGCCCTGATGAATGGAAAAAGGTTCTATTCACCGACGAATCAAGATTTTGTTTAAAATCACCGGATGGCCGTGAAAGAATCTACAGAAGAACTGGAGAACGTTTTGAGCAAAAGCATTTTTCGCCTAGGGCAAGCTATGGCGGAGGTTCCATTATGGTGTGGGGTGGTGTTCAGTTCGACGCAAGAACGGAATTGGTAATCGTCGATGGCGGAGCAATGACAGCAGACACATATATACAAGATATTTTAGAACCACATGTTGTCCCCTTTGCTCCACTTGTAGGAGACGATTTCATGCTAATGGATGATAACGCTCGACCGCATGTTGCGAGAGTCGTAAGCGAATATTTAGAACTGGTGAAAATTACAAAAATGAATTGGCCCCCCCCATAGTCCCGACCTGAACCCGATCGAACACGTCTGGGATAGACTGGGCAGAACAGTACGGGCTCGGGTACCTGCTCCAGCCAATTTGCAAGAGCTTAGTGATGTTCTCATTGAAGAATGGCAGCAAATCGATCAAGTTTTTATACGGAACCTAATTGAAGGTATGCCAAGGCGTATAGAGGCTGTCATTCGAGCACGCGGAGGAAACACTCGCTACTGATTTATTTGTTATTGTTTCTGTTATTGTTATTGTTAATAGTTATTGTGTTTTTAATTGATTTGCTCGTATAATATTTGTTCTTTGTGTTTAATAATTTAAGTTTTATAATGTTTTTATAGAAGATTAATTAAATCGTGTTAAAAATATTTATGTTTCTTTTTAAAAGTCTTATTTGTGGCTAAAACCGTAAAACTGAACTTAGTTGCTCGTACCGAAAAATTGATAAAAATTGCAATGCCTTGTTAAAAAATCCATATATTCCAGAAAAATAAAGATATCGAGGTGAACCAAAAACAAATATGGTTAGAATAGTTGCGGCTTTAAAACCAAAGCTTCATTTAGACTAATTTACTATTATTCTACTTCACAGAGCCTCTTAAACTTATGGTAAAAAACGACTTTTTTGTTTAGACCTGTATATTATATACGTTGGTCAATTTTTTTTTAAATGTTTAACATGTGGGCGATTCTTGATTATTTGATCTAAAATATTCTTCAGAATTCATTAAAATCCTGCATTAAATAAAAAAGTTATTTGCAATTGAAGTTCGTCAAAAATTTGCGTGGATCGATTATTTTGCCTGTGAGTATATATCATATATAAAACCCATTTATTTAATTAAAGTTTACCAAAACCACCCCTTTAATATTATATTTTGTATTTAAAAAACGGTTACTTCTTTGGAAAAACACTTGAACACGTGCTTTTTATTTTTTTTTATTACATATTTTAAGATTTTTTTATAAATTTATACAGGGTTTCTGAAACAATCGGGTCATTGGTTAATTTTTGCGATCTTTTAAAAACCATTTGCCGTAGAAAGCGTAGCTTGTGCAAACAGCTTGATTTTAGAGTACAGAGGTTCGATAAGAAGGGATTCATCGAAACTCAGTTTCCAAGGGGTGAAACTACCCCTTAAATGTTTATAGTGGACTCGAAAGTTGTCAAAATAAAACAGCTTCTTAGTATAAAGAACGAGCTATATTAACTCCACAAAATAGCACAGCAGATGAAATAAATCTAGCTTTATTGGAAAAAAATTACTGCTCCACAATTAACATACTACTTACTCAATACATGTAGTTATAATCAAGAAAATGCGGTTAATTATCCTGTCGAGTTCCTACACTCTCTAAACCCTTCAGGAATCCCCCCTCATGAGTTAAAAGTGGGGGCACCAGCGATACTTATTCGAAATTTAAAGCCACCAAAATTGTGTTATGGAACTCGGCTAGAGGTTAAAACATTACAAAACAATGTAATAGAGTCTACTATTATTTCTGACCTTGGTCTGGGAGAAACAGTTTCCTATTTTTCCTATCCTTTTCAGTTTAAACGTGTACAGTTTCCTTTAAAGCTCTGTTTCGCCATGACAATTAACAAAGCTCAAGGGCAATCCTTAAATAGAGCCGGAGTAAGCTATTGTTTTTCCCATGGTCAACTCTATGTCGCATGTTCTAGATTAAGTTCGCTTAGTAACTTGGCTATTTTATAGCCATTTTACATTATAAAGAGGTACCCAAATGAGGCGATTTAAGTACCTCTTTACATCACTTTCATTACAGTCATATATGCGAACGAAGTCGCGGGTACCGGCTAGTAACAAATATTTACTTTTAACCTGGAATACCCAGAATTTATTAATTGATAAGACATATCAGCAAGATGCATTTTCTAAGTAAATAGGACAATGGATTTACAGGGCCTTTAAAATCGGTCAGCAGGATATAATATTTGATTAACCAGGACAATAATAAGAAATATTTTGAAATGTAACTTAGTTTCTGTAATGCAGATCTAAGTTCGGAAACTTGTTGACTGACGCTATTGTTATCTGACTTGGGAGAAACATACTTACCCGTTTTTAAGATGAATTATAATGGATTCAGATTTTGGTGAGCAACGGAGAAGTGCATTTAAATAAATCCCTTCTATTACTTCTCCATCGTTAGTGTGATATTGTTTTGTATCTTATAAAAAAACGGTAAATTTCCTTTACCTGGAACTTCCTTAGTTATCTTAATTTTTCGACTATAATGAATAAAATATTATCTTCAACAATTAAAAGGAAGTAAATATTTATTTTTTTAAAATGACAAGATAACTTACACGCTGAAGATGTTCGTCAATACGTCTGAAACGATGAGCTGCAGACTTATAGTGTTATAAATTGTTTAATTTTCATATAATATACAGGGAGCTGAATTTTAAAACATTAAAAAAATGATTAGGGTACGTGAAACATTCCACAGTTGTTACTTTTTTTTAGGTTTAAAACTTGAGTATTAGACCGTAAATAGATTCAACCTCTATCTTTTTTTAGGCCCTAAGAAAATTTAAAATCTAATTTCTCCAGATAATGGGATAGGGTGTCTTATTTATACACCCCTTTCAGCAGTTAAACTGAGAGTTTAAATTACTCGTATCCTTTTAAGATTAATAAAAATCGAATAATCCACATATAAATCAACAACTAGCAAAATTAACGCTGAAAATACACTGTGCGTGCTATGAGAAGTTTAAAATTAAATGGAAGTATTCAATAATTGTTATATACGTGAATTTCATGAATACTCCAGTGAAATATAATTAACACCACTGTCATTTTGCTTTAATTTGTCGATCAATAATACTTCGCTAATAGATTTGTAATTTATAAATATTTGTATATTTATAATAACTAAAGTTTGCATTTGCTTATTATTAATGTTCAAATAAGGCTACCTAATCAAAAGCACGAGTGTCACCTTTTAAATTTCTCAGAAATATATACGAAATTTGCCACATATTTTGGTGCATGTATTCACAATGTTTTGATTTTGCAAATAATAATTGTGCTGTATTTATCATAATAACACTGGGCATGTGAGTTTAAATTCCGTAGGGTCATTCAGTTTTATATATTTCTTAGAAGAACTATCTGTTTTGAAATAGGTGGAAATCAGTATCGATTAAACAATCATACTACAAAAACATTTATTAGTAACATTCAAAATTAATTATTTTGCTAAAATACTGTTTTTACACGCATTTACTAGTGTTGACTAAGGGGCAAACTACCTAGGCATTGTGGTGTATTGTAAGGGATTGTGGGAAATTATCGCGCCTTTAGTGGGTATTACGTCGACCTTAATTCGCAATATAGAAGCGTTTAAAAGAATTTTTTTTTACAAGCGCGAGGAAAGCTTCACTTTTCCTCACACATTTTAGCTTGGAAATAGCTACTTTTCCTCACTAGTGCGGAAAAGTAAATAAGCCCATTTGATTTGAAATATTTAAAAAGATATTGATACGCTGATAGCACTGGTCGACAAAAAAAAAATCACTGGTCGACAAAAAAAAATATTTTTGTTGTAACACAAATCAGAATAGCATAATCTAATAGAATGGACTTATCCAAATACGAAAATGACAAATAGAATGTTGTAGTACATAGGGTTTTCTTGTTAGAGTTGTAGAATCATATCAAATGTTACGATAGTTAATATCTATAGAAGAAATGATTTCAGAAAATTCTTAACCCTGTTTATTGACTATGTTTACAGTTTTCGCCTATTAAACATACCATATATCTAAGAGAAAAGCAAACGAGAAAAATATTAACTTACTTCTCTCTTCAAAAACCAACAGTAGTCACCCATCATGGCTGGATCCTATCGTCCTTGGTACCGAATTTCCATTGTTCTGATATCTTGGTGAAACCTTTCACCCTGCTCGTCACTAACAGCTCCCAAATTTTTAGGAAAAAGTGACAGATGGGAATAGAGGAAGTGAATTTTTAATGACATTCTGGCACCAAGCGTTTTATAGGCATCTAAGAGTTCATTAACTAATTGTTCATAATTTTCATGCATATTGTTGCCTAAAAATCCTCTTGCTACATTAACAAATGAATTCCATGCTCTGAGTTCCTGCCTGGTAACTTTTTCCGTAAAATTGACATTGTCCAGCAATTTTCTGATTTGTGGCCCAATAAAAATGCCTTCTTTTAATTTGGCTTAACTGGGGAAAGACTTGTCTTAGGTATTTAAATCCATTGCCATCTTTATTCAAAGCCTTCACAAAGTTTTTCATCAGCCCAATGTGAAGAGGAGGCAAACGGAGATTTTTGGGATCAACAAGAGGTATAAATTTAACATTTTGAGATCCCCGTTGAAATTCGCTTCTTTCTGGTCAAATTTTTGATACATAATGCTGATTTATTGCACGACTGTCCCATAGACAAAGAAAACAGCAATATTTTGTAAATCCCCCCTGAAGTTCCATTAAAATCGCTATAACTTTTAAGTCCCCATATATCTGCCATTTATACCTATTGTAGTTTATTTTATCCAAAATCGTGCGCATATTTTCATAATTTTCTTTCACTGCAACTGAATGGGCAACTGATCTAGAGGGCTTTAAATGTCCATTATGCAATAACATTAAGCTATATTTAGATGAGTCTATGAATAAGCGCCACTCACGGGGAGAATGTTCAATATCAAGTTCCTGCATTAAACTGTCTCTATCAGTACACGCGCACAACGAATTTTCCATACTGTTTCTTTGGCCAATAGGTTCGATTCCTTAAGACGAGAACCCAGAAGTTCTGACTGTTGCTTGGATAACCCCAAATCACGTACTAAATCATTTAATTCACTCTGAACAATCAAATGTGGCTCGCCGGAACTGGGACCTGTGGTAAAAATGGGATCGGTGCACTGTTCTTCTGAGCTGCCTGATGATGCGTTATCTCCATTATCTCCCAAATCAATAGCTTGCCAATATAAAGGCGCAATCGGCACTGGCAAATTTGCATTATGAGTAACATTGGCAAATTACAAATTTGGATATTCTATATTGTGCTTTCGCTTTTTGGAATAACCTTCAGTCTTTGTCAGGCAGAAATAACAATCGTCAGAATGATTGGTGGGTTCTCTCTATACCATTGGAACTGCAAAATGCATACTTTTTCTCTTTCCCTTGATCCACTGCACCAATGATACACTACAACTAACACAGCACACATGGGGAGCCCACCGCTTATGTTGATCCCAATCAATCCAATTAACACACCAAAATATTTAAAGTAGGCTTTTTTTGCATTTGCGGAAAATGGCCTGGCTTCTGATTTCACCAGAAATTCTCCACAAATATAACAAAATTTGTCAGGAGAAATTTTGCAACTTCGGCGCGTTTGACTCGACATTCTCGTCTTCACATACACTTGCTTATCGATACACAGAGAACCACTCAACAGAAGAGTGATGTTTAACGTTTATTTTATGTCTAATGTTGTAAACAACCCAGTCTAGGTAATCTTTCTCTTGTAAAATGGACCCATTTTAGCCGCCTCACAATAAAATGGTTTACCTGCCAATATAAAAGGTTCTAATTAGGCTATTAAAAAATGGTACGTATTAGTACTTTCCGAATATTTTTTTTTATTATTGGGGAGGGTATTTCCATTGTGAAAATAATGAGCTGGCCTGTGTTAGAACAATCTTGTCGGCCAGTGCAGTTAGCAAAATGATTTAAGAACTAAATTTGCTAGAATCTTGCTATAATTTTAAACAAAATAGTAAAAAATATGTAAAACGTGTTTTAAAAATTTGTTTAATGGCTCTCGTATTATGCTTTATAAAATCAATGTTAAGCAATAACACATATCTTTTTTTTTTTGAGCAGTTTAAATCACCATAGACACAAAGTAAAAATACGCGTGTCATTCGGAGTAAAAGTGTTTTTAATGGATTCTTCAGACGAAGATTTGCCAGTCAGTGTTGGAAGCAGCTAGAACTTCAAACTTCAATCTGCTACCATCAAAATCCCGTTATAGGTATGAGAAAGAATATATTCTGTTTAAAACATGGTGTCAAACTAAAGGCATCCAAACTTGAAAGAACACGTTTTTTTGGCATATTTCGCAGAATTTTCCAAAACATCTAAGCAAAACACGCTTTCGTCCAGATACTCAATGTTAAAAAGATGAAAACATGGATTTAAGCAAGTTTTCCAATTTATCTCCATATTAAAGTAGCTCCTATGTTTGGTTTAGGGGCACATGTCGCTGAGAAGAACTAACAAAAATGTCATTGGATCATATTGAAGACAAAGGAAATATTTTATTAATAAATATTCCAGACACATAAAATTACCGTTCTAGAAACTTTGTACTATATCTGATGAAGCTGAAAGCGGAGAATATTTATAATTGGTCAGAAAATATGCGACTTTAAGAAAGCCATAAACCCCACATAGGCTTTTTTTTGTAAACTGCAAGGAAGGAGCTTGCACAGTACAATGCATCGGAATAAAAACTTTTGGAAAAATGCCATCAAATATTGCAGGTTATCTGAAGCTCCCAAATCCTGAACTATATACAGGACACAGTTTCCGACGTTCAGCTGCCACAATGATTGCAGATTCCGGAGAAGGAATAACAAATATCAAACGCCTCGGAGGTTGGAAGTCTTCAACCGTGGCAGAAGGTTGTTTAGAAAAGAATCTATCCAATAAAGTATTAAACTGCAATGCCATTCCTTCCACTAGTCACCAACTTCCACTAGTGCAGTCTACCAAATCGACCTCTTCCAACCAAAAAGTTACCGCCTCGGCGACAGTTACAACAATCAGTACTCGTGAAAGAGAACTGGAAAATCCAAACCCAACCTAGAAGTCCCCGAGTTCCTTGGAAAAAATCTAGCCTCTGCAATTAATTTACAAAATGCTACGAACTGCACGTTTACTATTCATGTTGTTAATAATAATTAATTTGTGAATATGTATTTGATATAAATAAACGATTCTTTTTAACTTTTGGGTTTTTCCGCACGCTTGTAGAAAAAATAGTGTGCAATGCATCGGAATAAAGTGCGTAAAGTGACTTTTCCACACGCAACTTCAATTGCGTGCGGAAAAGTAGCACTTTCCACACTTGTTAGGTAAACTATTATTTCAAATATTTGGCCCTGATTTCCTTGCGACGGAAATCTTGTCGATAAACAGTACCTAGAGGCATTTTATAGTGCAAACTATGAATTTTAGTCAAGATTTTAAAATGACGGCGCCAACATGGTGGACGAATTTTGTCATTTATGCACATTCTACCGAAAATCGTCTGGGGGTTTTTAAGGGAAGAATTATGAAATTTAGTTTGTGGAGATTCGACTGAAAATCAGTAGCTAAGGGTTATTCAGAGTGCAAATTATCTTATATATATAATATCAAAAAATTCAAAATAGCGGCGCCAACGTGGAGAACACGATTTGCCATTTGTACAAATTCATCTGAAAATATGTATCGGGGGTTTTTAATAGTACAAATTATGAGTTTTCAGTTAACTTTAAAAATTCAAAATGGCAGCGTCAACATCGGGGAAAATATTATCATTTGTGACCATTGGAACTGCAAAAGGCGTATTTTTTCTCTTTCCCTTCATCCACTGCACCAATGATACACTACAACTAACACAGCACATATGATGAGCCCACCGCTTATCTTGATCCCCAATTAACCCGCCAAAATATTTAAAGTAGGCATTTTTGGAAATTGGCCTGGCTTGTGATTTCACCAGAAATTCTCCACAAATCTAACAAAATTTGTCAGGAGAAATTTTGCAAGTTCGGCGCGTTTGACTCGACATTCTCGTCTTCACATACACTTGCTTATCGATACACAGAGAACCACTCAACTCAACAGAAGAGTGATGTTTAACGTTTATTTTATGTCTAATGTTGTAAACAACCCAGTCTAGGTAATTTTTCCGTTGTAAAATGGACCCATTTTGCCTGCCAATATAAAAGGTTCTAATTAGGCTATTAAAACATGGTAGGTATTAGGGCTTTCCGAATTTTTTTTTTATTATTTGGAGGGTATTTCCATTGTGAAAATAATGAGCTGGTCTGTACCTCGAAGTCTAATATTGGCAACTATTGTATAAAAATATATCAATCAACTTTAAAACTAAGAACGCCAGCGCTATAATAAAATGTCTGTTTTATGCAATATCATGTGGTACCCAGAAATAAAACTGCTGGACGTCCGGTTGTCTTATGACAGATGTAAGTCCACAGTTTAAAGAAGAAACCGAAAGACTACCTCTAAATCCTTTTAGGATAATACCATCGTGCTCATTCTGAACATGACTATTTTTCAAAAAAAAAATTCATTCATTCATTCTTGTTAACCACTATTTCCAAAATGTCTGGCCATTTTATGTTTATGCCAGTATCGGTTTCTCTAACACTTAAATTCGAAAAGGATAACTATTGCTCTTTAAACACTCCTGTATGTATGACAACTACATTTAAGTTTACTTCCTTGCAACTAATGATCTTCAAGAAACATAAAAAACATTTTAGGCAAGGGGAGGTCTGGATGGAAGTACATCTTAGATGTTTTCACTCTACAAAAGTGTGAATCAACTTTCGGAAATCTATTAACGTGCTTGTTAATTTTGAATCTCATATTTGCTTCCACATCCTTAGTTTCCTTGCTTCTCTGTCGGCCACCCCTCTTGTCCTTTTCCATTACACCCACTTCGTTTATTTTAACCAGCGCAGTTCGACACATTTTTTCACAGATACCAAAAGTCGATAGAAATAGTTTCTTATACACAACAACAGGTCTTTTGTCTGTGGTTAGAGTGTAAATTATGGTATTGAGTCTGAGAGATGTGTCTTTCTTTGTGGTCTTTCTTAGTGTATCCGTAACATTCAGGAGATGAGCTACAACAACCACAATTTGCTAAATTTTCAGGGTAGAATTTAGTCTGTCGCTGCATGACCTCGTGTACTGTAGATACGTCAGCTCTCTGCTTCAAGCGTATCACTGCCGTGATACCCTGAGAGGTACAGTTACGGCACTTCGTGAGATAGAAGTTGTGCCTGTTTTTATGATTTTTGTCAGTTACGTCTTCACGTGAGATAGGGAACGATATACATCCGACTTTCTTTCAGGGGCGTTCAGTCCATGGAAACAAGGGAAAATTACAAAACATCTTCTAAAATCTTCGGCTGTCGGTAATAGCGTTGAAAATGTTGAAGAATTTAGTAAGAAAAATGTGTGTGAATGTGTGGTGTGTGTCTTAATAATAAACGAATTTTCAACATTAAACTTCGCTGATAAGCTTGAAATAATTTCCAAAGAAAGGGCAAAACCGCCTATGAAAAATTTAACCACAAAAATGAAAAACTGTATTAGACATTTTTATCCCGAATAACAATTTTATATGGCTAACAGGGTGTGAAAATATAAGTAAATTATTATGTTTACTTTTTGAAAATGAAAAAGGTCTCTGGAATAAAACTGGTTTTTCCCATTTAAACAATTTCCATAAAGCTCTAAAAAGACGCATTATGTCCAAAGCGCATTTGCAGGCCGTCATAAAAGAAAAAGTCTTCGGCAAAACCAGAATTAAATACGACCTTAATAAACAGTTGGAAATTAGTCACCGCCAACATAATGAACTAGTCGATAAAAATATGCAAATATTAAGAAGACTTATCGATGTTGCTTGTTTTCTCGAATTGGGATTTAGAGGTCATGACGAAACAAGGGTTTCTTCAAATAGAGAAAATATTCAAGATTTACTTAGTTTAATGGCTAAATATGATGACTGCTTAAAAAATCATTTAGAGCAATATAGCGTTTTTCGCGGAACGTCGAATCGAATCCAAAATGATTTAATTTCCGCTGTTGCAACCATTATTCTAAAAAGAATTAAAATAAATAAATAAATAAATAAATAAATAAATGCATTATTGTCAAAAAAAATTTTACAATTTTGTGGACAAAGCTGTTGTAAAAAAATAGTTTACAAACATCAAAATTAGCAAACAAAACAAGACAAAAACACATCATAAATATTATAGAAAAATAATATTTAAATCAGGAATTTAGAATATTAATATTATAGAATCCTAAAAGAAGTACATTAGAAATGTACTTTGTCAGTCGTACTATGTTATAAACATTTTCATAAATATTATGTAAAAAGATAAAAAAGCAAAGTAAAAAATAAAAAAGTACGAAACAATTAAAAAAATACATATACAAAGTTCGGTAAAAATGGTTGGTAATGGCAACTATCACACTAGGGGTTCATAAGGATAAAATTATGTGTTGTAAAACTCGTTCACGGTGTAGAAGGCTCTTTCCAGTAAGAATGATTTCAAAGCCTTGCGAAATGAAGTCAGAGATATTATGGATTTGATGTTAAATGGCAGGTGATTATGCATTTTTTTGCATTGTAGATTACTGATCTTTTAATTAACTCTGAGTGTGGGGTTGGAAGATAGAGATCGTGCTCAGTATTTCTGAGAGGGTAGTTGTGAGAAGGTCTCTCTAATAGAGCAGGTGCGTGCTTACGAATTAAGCAAACCGATTCCAAAATGAATAAGCAAGGAAGGGTTAGTATTTTATATCTTTTAAAGAAATCTCGGCAGTGAGTTCTACTGTTAAGTCTCAGTAGGTAACGAACAGCTCTTTTTTGTAGTATAAAAATTCGATCAAATTGAGTCGCACAACATGTACCCCAGAATGGAATAGCATATCTGAGGTGCGACTCAACAAGAGCAAAATAAACAGTTCTAGAGGTAGAAAAGCTAAGCTCCTCGGAAACAGATCTTAACGCAAAGCAAGCAGAACCTAACTTCCTTGATAAAGCGTCGATATGTGGATCCCATTTTAAAGAATCATCTACAAGAAGCCCTAGAAATTTTACAGAGTTTACGACATCAATAGTGGTGCCATTAAGGTCAAAGGGTTGCAGCGTGTTTTTATAAGACAAGACTTTCGTTTTAGAGATGTTCAAACATAATCTCCTGATTAGAATCGCACCAGGATTTAATGGTGATTAGGTCATTAGATACAATCCTATGTAGGTCCGTGACATCTGGGTGGCTCCACGTAAAGCTGGTATCGTCCGCAAAGAGACATATTTTTCCACTAATGTTTAAATTAGCCATGTCGTTTATGAACAGAAGAAACAAGATAGGGCCTAGTACCGAGCCTTGAGGCACTCCATATTCCATTGGCCTACAAGAAGACATCCTGTTGTCAACTTTCACAACTTGATTTCTGTTGCCAAGATATGACTTAAACCAATTGAGAGGAGCCCCTCTAAATCCATAGTACTGCAGTTTGTTAGTTAATATATTATGATTCACACAATCGAAAGCTTTGGAAAAATCACAGAAAATTGTTGCCGTAGCGTGATGGTTGTTTAGGCTGGAGTAAACTCTATTAAGAAGGGAAAACATGGCATCGCTTGTGCATTTGTTACTTAGAAATCCAAATTGATGTTTTGTAAGTATTTCATATCTAGACAGAAATGATAAAAGCCTTTTTTTAACCAGTCTTTCGATGATCTTAGATAGCGTAGGGAGAAGTGCAATTGGGCGATAGTTCGAAGCTTCTTCTGAAACACCTCCTTTGTGAAGAGGTATGATTATTGCAGTTTTAAGGCAGCTTGGAAAAGTACCATTTTGGAAAGACATATTTATCAAAGTAGTCAGATGCTCTAGTGTGCATTCCGGCAGACTTGAATACATTTTTAAAGTAAGCCCATCAGTTCCCGAAGAAGATTTATTTTTGATATCATTAATTGTACTACGAAGTTCTGATAAAACTACTGGTGAAAAGAAGAAACTGCAGGAGATTGGCGAGGCGCGGCTCATTGCTATTGTGCTGGACGAAACAACTGATATCACTAATTTTAGCCAGTTACCTATAGTAATACGCTACGTTAAAACAGACGGAAGTATTCAAGAGCGATTTTTAGGTTTTAAGAATGTGTCCGAAAATCGTACAGCAGATGCATTATATACCGCAGTTTATAACGTTACTAAAGAAATTAATGGAGAGAAAAAATTAGTTGCTCAAAGCTATGATGGAGCTGCAGTGATGGCAGGACAATTAGGGGGTCTGCAAGCTAAAGTTCGAGAAACTTTCACAAGTGCAGTGTTTGTCCATTGTTTTGCTCATAAATTAAATTTAGTTTTATCACAGTCCATCAATCACATTAAAGAGTGTCAAGTATTTTTCGTTACTTTAAGTGGCATGGCTGCTTTTTTTTCCAAGTCAACAAAACGTACACAAGCTTTGGACTCCATTGCCCACAAACGATTACCCAAAGTAGCTTCTACTAGGTGGAACTATAATGGAAGACTTGTGTTAACAGTATCTGAAAATCGTGAATCACTGATTGAACTATTTGAGAATATAATAGAAAATAATGAAACGTGGGACTCAGAAGCAATAAATAGTTCGAGGAGGTTTTTGGACTGTTTGAAACGAGATTTTAATTTTAATTATTTGTTGAACATATTTTCAGAAATATTTGCATTCTCGGACAATGTTTTTAATATATTACAAACTAAAACAAATGATATCGCTTTTTGCCTAAAAAAAAATGGATGATTTTAGGTCCATGTTAAGCCAAAAAAGAGATGACTTTGACCTATTTTGGGAGAAAACGATGACGTTAAATGTAGAGCCGCAAGCCAAGCGTCTTCGAACAGACAAGGTGGGAGATGTTCAAACATCATACAGACGCCTCTTTTATGAAATAATCGATCAAATTCAGCAACAAATAAACTATAGATTTAAATGATTTTAAATTCCTCGAGCTTTGCAATTTTGATGCATTTAAAGGAAAAACTTTTCCAGAAGATGCGTTTAAATCTCTTGTTCTTCATTATGGCCAGTTCTTCGACCGAGTGTTACTGCGATCTGAACTAAAAGTGATTTACGAAACTGATGACATTAGCGCAAAAAAACAAAGCTAAAAAACTAATGCAAATTTTAAAAGACAAGGAGCTTGAAGATGCCTACACCGAAGTGTCGAAATTGTGTGAATTAGTATTGACAATACCTGCCACAAGTTCATCAGTAGAACGCAATTTTTCAACACTTAAACGTATAAAAAAATTCGTGAGAAATTCAACGTGGCAGGAGAGACTTTCGCATACATCGCTGTTGCCCATTAAAAATAAACTTCTGCGAATTTGCAAAAAATGATCGAAGAATCGAATTACATTACATATAGGTAAGTTTCTAAAAATTGCTTCCCTTTCTTAAAATTTCACCGCACGCCCCCGCTTTCTTTTTATAAACGCAATTAAATGTGAGTATTTATTAATATCCACATTTTTTCTAATAGACATCACACTCCGCAACATTGAATAGCATGCCCAAAGAGAGGATGGTTTTTGAATTTTGGATAGATCATTAAAATAGGCTAACAATGCGTTCTCACTGGAGATAGTTTTCATGTTCTTTTCTTCATGATGTTTCGGGCTAGAGAGAAAAGACATGATGTTTCGGGCTAGAGAGAGAAGACTAGAATTAACTCGTTCCGAACTTTGTGACAAATTGTTTGTTTGACAGCATTATTTTCTAATGTTTTCTAACAAAAACTTAGTTACTTGGTTGCTATGGTATAGTAAGTACAGGTAAAAGAGGTAATTTGTTTTTAAGTATTTGATAGGTAGTCTTTTCACAAAAATGTAAATTATATTATAACTCGGATGAGATTTTAAACGATCGTAGATACAATTTTGTTTTGATATATGTCATCTAAGTCCTAGAACAGACAAGTCAGACCTGGTCTAAGCCTTTTCTTTATTTTGGCTTTACAAGCAAAGTGATTTAGGCATGAAATTGTACCGAAAGATGGTCTAAGTTCTACAAATATTAGATATTCATATTTTACTAATGAACAAAAGGTTACATATTGATTTCTTAAATATTTTCTGCCCTAATAGACAAATATTATTATACTGTTTATTATTTGACATTAAAAATACCTCGTAATAAACAATTTCTCTCGTATAATTATTACTAATAATTAAGGAAAAAAATACAAAAACACGATAAAAGTTCTAATACTGTGCATTATATTATCATCAGATTTATCAATACACACTTCGGATTTTTATTTATTATAATCCGAACAAACAAATTTTATATAAGAAAAGCGATCTGTCTCCCACATAATTTTGGATAATTGGGTAACAACACTAGTAAATTCATAGATAAATTTGGATCTATTTATAAATATGCTGGCAATTAAATTTTAGTAGACGTCTTTGATATTATAATAATTATGTTTATAGATAAACCAACCTACCATTTTTACACATTTTTATGCTGCTATTAATCTGTAGTAATATTACTCAATCTAAGGTATTTTGCTGCTAAAACTTTTAAGGTATTTAACTTGGCAAAGAATACGCACAAACCATATGCAAAACCGACCTCAGTGAAGCCCTCTGACCCTTCTTAAGGAAGGTTAGTAGTGCAAAAATAGATGAAATATGAGTTTTAAGCACTCATTTCTGCGAGATTTGATTAGCACGACATTGTTTGAGATCATGTGGAAAATATGTTTCATTTTAATGAAACATACAGGGTGTTCATCGATGGCGTTATCTATAGGAGATCTAAACCAACATCGTAATAAAATTATGTAAAATTTAAAAACAAAACTATTTTTCACAATTTTTGCTCACTCTTATTAGATTTTGTTTTATTATTTTGTATGTACAGGGTGTTCCAGCGAGGACTGAACAGGGACCTATTTTCGACCTTGCTTGTATTTTGGAAAAATTCAAAATAGCCAATCGATGTATTTTTTCTTGTAGAATCCAAAAATGTCATCGAAAAAATATTTGAACCAGAAACAAAAGAGTTACGCTATGCATCAGGGGTTTTTTAAATGGAATGTATCGTTTTTTATACGATTTTTGGAAAGAGTGATTTTTTTATGTCCGTTCTGATTAAAAGATTTGATTTTGCGATAGCTGTTTATATTACATTTTAATGTTTTACAAACTAAAATTTTAGCTTCACCTGTTTAAAATATACGACAGGTTGGTATAGGTGATCAAGGTAAAATGACGTTTGAATGCTTTGTCAATAAAAATTGACATTATTTTAATTATTGTCGAAGTCTTCACCTAAAAAATATATATTTGACTCTGATCGAAATGAAATACTCTTTGGACGAGAGACTACAGATTGTTATGCTATTTTACAAGTGCCAAGAAAATGCAAGAGAAGCAGGAAGAAGATTTATTGCAAATTTTCATAGAAATATATCCATCAATACAATTCTAAGGATAAAAAACCTATTTGAGGAAAATAAAACTTTACATGATAGAAAAAGAAATTCAATAAAAAATAATTATTAAATAATAAAATAAAACTACTAATAACATAAGTTTTCAATGTGACCGCCGTTTTTCTCGAAACAACATCGATAACCCCTTTGTAGCCTTTCTAAACTTGCTGTTACAATATGATTTTCCTGATTAAAGCGGTTTATTTCATCGACAATTTTTCCCATGATCTCTTGAATATTTTCGTTTCGTTGTCTGTATACGACGTTCTTCAAATGGCCCCAAAGAAATGTATCCAAAACTGAGAGGTCGGGGCTATTGGGCGGCCAAGCATATGTTCCATTTTGCCCTATCCATTCGTTATGGCGCCGATTTAAAAATTGAACCGCATCATGCACGGCATGAGGAGGCGCCCCATCATGTTGCCAAATTAAATTCTGATATTCTGCCAATGGTAAGTCTTCCAAAAAATTTTCAATTTCGTTTTCTAAAAACTCATAATAACTGTGCCCATTTAAAGTCCCGTTAAAAAATATTGGTCCCAAAATTTTATTGTTTTTTATCCCACACCAAACATGAATAGAATTCCTCCCTTGAAATTTAATAGTCTGGAACTTTTTTGGATTTTCAACGGCCCAGTGGTGACTATTATGTCTGTTGAATACTCCCGATGTTGTGAAAGTAGCTTCGTCGGTCCACACAATATTTTTGAATAAATCAGGGTCTTCGTTTTCTTGCCGAATTACCATTTGAGAAACAAATTGGAAACGAAGTTCTTTTTGTGCCGGTGTTAGGTGCTGAAGTGGAAGGATACGAAAAGGCCTAAATTTATGAATTTTCAGAGTCCTGTGAACAGTCCCTCGGGTAACTCTTCTGCGCCTTACACCGCCACCGTACTGAACTTCCCGAACTGCATCCGAAATAGATTTGGTTGGATTAACTTGAAAATAATTTATAATGGCCTGGTCTCGATTTCTTCTTCTTTGTGTATTTCTTTTTCTATCATGTATATTTTTATTTTCCTTAAATAGGTTTTTTATCCTTAGAATTGTATTGATGGATATATTTCTATGAAAATTTGCAATAAATCTTCTTCTTGCTTCTCTTGCATTTTCTTGGCACTTGTAAAATAGCATAACAATCTGTAGTCTCTCGTCCAGAGAGTATTTCATTTCGATCAGAGTCAAATATATATTTTTTAGGTGAAGACTTCGACAATAATTAAAATAATGTCAATTTTTATTGACAAAGCATTCAAACGTCATTTTACCTTGATCACCTATACCAACTTATCGTATATTTTAAACAGGTGAAGCTAAAATTTTATAAACATTAAAATGTAATATAAACAGCTATCGCAAAATCAAATCAAACGGACATAAAAAAAATTTTTCCAAAAATCGTATAAAAAACGATAACTCTTTTGTTTCTGGTTCAAATATTTTTTCGATGACATTTTTGGATTCTACAAGAAAAAATACATCGATTGGCTATTTTGAATTTTTCCAAAATACAAGGAAGGTCGAACATAGGTCCCTGTTCAGTCCTCGCTGGAACACCCTGTACCGTCGTTAGCAAAAGTAACTGGGACAAAAATTACCCATTTTACTCTCCTGAACTATTATTCCAAGCTAACCTAGAATGGCAATGCCAATGTTAACCTAGGATTGGAATGCCAAAGTAATTTTTCTTTATTTTGACACTGTCTTTTGCTTTTGATTGGAAAGCAATATTTATCTTTGCCGAAGCTAACGGAAGAATAAAAGTCAATAATTCTTACTCGACTTCCAGATGGAAAAAAAATTAGAAAAATTGCAGCAGAAGTACATGTAAGCAAAAACACCACTTTAGCCAAGCAAAAAATTGCAGAATATGGTGGTATCATTGAAAGACCGGCGACGTCCAAAAGTTTCAACACAGAATCAAGATTATAAATTGGCGCAGTAAAGGCTAAAAAAGAAATCAAATACTGCAAGCAGAAGGACACTGTTATCAATCCTAAGGAATCGTGCTTAATAAGTAAAGGCGGTTGGAATTTGCAAGGGAATATGAAAATCAAGATAATTTCTGGAAGAATGTGGTATTTTCTGACGAGAAAACTTTTCAATCATGCTAGAATGGAACACTGCGCGTGCATAGACCTATTGGGATTAGGTATGATGAGAGATATACACGGAAAATAAACCAGAGTGATCGTTTTTCTGTAAACGTTTGGGGTTGGATAAGTACCAGGGGTCCAGGAATGTGTGAAGTGATTGAAGAAAGGCTTAATGCAGATGTTTACTGCGATATACTAGAAAACATCATGTTACCTTCTGTGAGGCCAGTTTTTGGAGACAACTTTGTATTTCAACATGATAATTGCCCTAAACATAGAGTAGGGCAAAATATATTGCGAAATCATAATATCGAAACTTTGCCCTGGATTTCAAAAAGCCCTGATATGAATCCAATTGAAAACGTCTGGGGGCAAATGACCAAACAAATTTATAAGGAAGGATTTCGGCCTCGCAACCATGATGATCTTAGACAATCAATCGTTCGAACTTGGACGAAATAATCCCTGAATATACTTGGTCTTAAGCATGCCTTAAAGATTGCGAAACGTTATCGAACATAATGGTTGCATGACAAAATATTAAGTTATTTATTTAAGTATTAGTTTATGGTTATTGGTTAAAAATTAAAAAGAACTAGGTCTAATTTTTTATGAATGTTTATGGTTAGGTTATATTTGTGAAATATATTTCTTAATTTTACGGCGAAAATATTGGTAATCATGGGTTTTATTTCAATTTTAATTTTAAAAATGTTTTTGGTCGAAAAGCATAAAAATGTGTGATTGGATTACTTTTCATGAGTGATACTAAAGGTGGGTTTATACAGCAGGTAAAATAAAATAACAATTAAATTAAATTGAGGATTCGGAGGTGGTTTATACAGTAAAAAAATTAAATAAGAACAACTGCTGCCAAACATACTTTTTGCCAGCTATTCAATCCAATACTGCATAAACTCAATGAACTCAATAATCATGATTTAACCTAAAATTCATAATTTGACAAATATTTGACAAAAAAAATCAAATAACAATTCAAGAGATAAATAAGGCTGTAACTCGTAAACAAAATAGTTTGTTTACAAACGGTTTTTTAGATTTTGTAGATTTATGTTTGGTTAATATTTTTGTGGTATGTGTATTTTAAAGGTTGCTTTGGTCTGGTATATACGAGGGATAACACAAAAGTATTTTTTTACACGAACTTTGTCAAGAGCAATATTATTTTGATATATATGTGTATGTGCTCAGTAAATGGTTTCTGAAGGAAAGAACTAATTTCTCAAAATTTCGTTATCTGATTTGTTTCTTTTTTTTATTCATTTTTTTTCTTATAATCCGCATTTATTTCAACATTTTTTTCTCTGAATTAAAAAGACTATTATTTTGATCGTTTTGGCTACTCCAAGGACGTTTTGAAAAAAAGTAAATATAATTTTGCCTTTCTGAATGTTAATTTGACTTCAGGGGCCTACTAATTATTTTTTTCGGGCCTCTTTCGTATTTTCTTAAATTAGACTTTGTCTCCTGAATTCCTTAAAGGGTATTTTTACTTTTTCTTATCGTTTTTGATAAAAGTGACTTCAAACCTCGGGACGGTTTTTTAATTTCATAGAATTATTGTTATTAAACTTAATTTTTTTAACAACTTTGCTGTAAATTACCAATTCTAGGAACTTTTTAATTATAATTATACCTAACTAAGTATGCTTTCTTCTTTATTAGTAAGTCTTCGTATATCGAGTGTTCAAAAAATATATAATTATTAACACCTTTATACAGGGTGGGACACAACTTGCCCATCCGTCTTTAACTACTGAACGGTACTTTCTTTTAAAATGAACCTTCCAGAATATATGCAGATCAGATAGATCTACATTCTAAGTTATTCTCAGGTATACAGGGTGCGTCAAAAATACGTGTCATAATAAAGTTACATTTTTTTTAATGAATTACGCTGTATTTTATTGTATATTTAAATTCCCCAATAAAAGTAAGGTTAAAGTTTAATTAAATAAAGGTTGCCTATACCGAATGACGGCATAACCATACTTGCTAAAAAATACGGAACCTATTAAAAAATTATTGGATTTAGATATAACTACAGAGCCCTAAATTGCAATTGAAAGTGTAATTTCTTAAAATTCATCCTTAATTTAAATGGTTTGCTTGCAAATGCTTCTTTATATTTTGTTATGTTTATGTTTTATTAATTTTTTTGTGGGATCTAATGTTTTGAACAAATTTATACGTAATGCATTAGTATCTTCAGTTTTTAGTTCAGTGTCGTTTATTCAAATCTAACAAAATATCGGTTTAGAAAATACCATAGAGCATACAGTATCATGTTTAAATTCATGTGATTGGTGATTGGGACCGAACCGTCGGAATAGAAAGTTAAAAAATACCATTTTGTAATGGTCAAAATTTGCAATGAAAATGTTAATTATGCAACACCTTAAACATATTTAGTAAAAAATTAAAATATTTCAGTTTTTTTTTTGTTTTCTACAGTCTTAAAAAAGTAAGTTTTACAATGCGTAACTTTGTTACTATTGAAACTTTTTTTACCTCTTACTTTTCTGCGAGATCTCAATGAGCATGAGAATCGGGTTTGCAACAACCTGTATAAAGTTTGTGTTATTTATATATTTTTTATACAAACGGTATCGAAAAACTAGTGATAAATAACATACACAATTAAAAAATTCCCTAAAATTATAAATTTAAAAAAATATATTGACATAACTGAGTTTAATAAAATATTGAAAAATTATTTTGCCTATGGTTAATATTTGCATTAAATTTAAAAAGCGTAATTTCAGAGAATTAATTAAGGTTGATTTAAAAAGAATGTATCGTTCAGTAGTTAGAGACAGACGTGTAAGTTGTATAAAGGTTTTAATGATTATATATTTTTGGGACACTCGGTATTCGAAAACTTACCAATAAAGAAGAACATACTCAATTAGGCATAACTTTATTTAAAAAGTGCCTAAAATTAGAAATTTAAAGAAAGTTAGTTTTTATGTCAAAAAAATTAAGTTTAAAAATAACCAAAATTACTCAGACTACCAGTAATAATTCTATGAAATTAAAAAAATCGTCCGAGGTCAATAGACCTAAAGTCGAGACGAGAATTTTCGAGATGAGACGAGACTGTTCGAGACGAGATTAAAATTTCGAGACAAGATTAGCCAAAGTCGAGGCGAGACGAGATGAACCCTTTAATTTAACGCTTTTTAAATGTTGTCTTATAAGATAATTCATTTTAGATGTTATCCTTTTTAAAATACAGACATTTTTGTTAACTTGATTGTCGTTATTGTCGAATGTCAAGACGAGACGAAAGAACAAATTTTATCTCGTCTCGCAGCGTGACTAATTGTAGCCCTCCCTGTGCGCCCACTTACAAGTTGCTACTGGTTAATTCCCTTGCCTTTAAAGTTGTATATGCATCACATTCCGCGGCAAAGTCATTTTGTAGTTAGCTATATATTTTTAGCATTAATTAAGCTCTTAATAGTGGACAATAATTATTATTATCATATATTAGTGTGAAATAGAACTGACGGTAATCATTCAAGGTTTAAAAAAATAGCTTAAACTTTAAACCTTAGATCTTGGTACTTTACACTTATATTTATAATATCGATATTTGACGTACACCGCGTACCTATATTTCATGTTGCTTATGAACCAATTAAATACGCCGCCGCGGTGCTATTGGTATTTTTTAAATTTCTTGTTTACTTGGAAGCAATTAGTTATTATTTACAGGAGCTTAATGGAAAATATTAATTATGCCCCTTAATAATCTATTTATTGCGTTACGTCAAGGAAAACTGTATAGGTAAATGGTTATACATTAGACTAAATCTGAGTTAATTTTCATCGCGAAGTCAATTAATATTTTCTAGAAAAAAAGTAATGCTTATAAGTACCCTATTATTTACGTTTTTTAATTGAAGTGTGTGAAAGATGGGTCAGTAATTAAGGACAAGTCAACGTGTTAGAAATAAGACATCTATAATATGAATGAGTTGTGAACCAACAAAAACATTATTTTAATGTTATTAAGCTATTTTCCGACGGTGTCAAACATGCAAATATTTTCTCGTAAATGCTAGTACTAAACACTAGAATAAAGTTACTCTCTCTAATTGAGTGTGAAAAAAATAAAACGCTTGCTTCTGGAAAGTTCTCAGTTTGCTGCAGAAGACAAGACTGACTGAAACTTTCAGTGTGAAAATAAGCTTTTATAGCTTAAATAAAGTTTGTTATGAATATGTTCTGTACTTTTAGTATTTTATTATTATTATTATGACTTGTTGTCTCACAGTATTCCTGTGGTTGTATTTTATACTGACGGGATTATACCAAGTCAGTAAAAAAAATAAAAATAAAACAAGGAAATGGCAAAAAAAACAACTATTGTGTATTAAGAAATGATCTAACTATGCTACATGTTTACAAAATGACCGATTTCTGGATGTTCCTGTGAATGTCTGTATTAAGGCCAAATTGAGCCAAATGCGGTGTAAACGTTGTTGGGGTGAGACCTGTTACTGATGTGACGAGAGGAACAATGATGACTCTTTCCTGTTTCCACAGCCTTTTTACTTCCATTGCCAAGTCGGTGTATTTGGGGATCTTCTCACTGTATTTCGCTTGGATGTTCTCGTCGTTGGGGACAGCCATGTCAATTAAATAAGTGATTTTATCTTTTTTGGATTGAAAGGTGACATCGGGTCTATTTGCGGGGATTGTTTTATCTGTGTGGATGTCAATGTCCCAGTAGAGCTTGTAGTCTTCGTTTTAAGGGTAGTAAGGGTCTGGGTTCTCCGTTAGTTTGTATGTTGTGGCTAATGCTTGATGAACGACCTTCGCTGCTGAGGTGTGTCTCGCGGTGTATTCAGTTCCGGCCATTACTGTACATCCACTCGTTACGTAATCTCTGCTGGAGACATCTCCTACACCTCTCGTCTTCAATGGTTGTGTCCTTGATGATGCGCTTCTGTTTCAGGGAACAGCTGCCCTTCTTGTAACCACGTATATAAAAGCTTTTTATGTATATGGTCTTGCTTTATGTGGTATCTGTGTCTTCCGTGAAATGTTTTTTCAGACCAGGTGTTCATCTTTTCTAGTCGTGATCGGATGTGACTGTGTGCGTGTGCTGCGTGGCTCGTTTGAGACAGGTCGAGCGGTGTAATTCTTGTCTGCCTTCACTATTGCCTTGTGGAGGTTAATTTGTTTGTTGTGGAAGAATTTTCTGAGTTCGTAAATTTGTTTTTTATTTAGCGATTGTATATCTATAATTCCCCTTCCTCCTTCTTTTCTCTCGATGGTGAGTCTTTCCTTGCATGCGTTGGGATGTAACTTCCTGTCTTTAGTGAATTCAGAGCGTATGAGAATGTGAATGTTTTCTATGTCTGTGTGTGACTATTTAATGATACCAAACGAATACGTAAGAATAGGCATGGCGAAGGTGTTAATAGCTTTCCTTAGATTTCTGGAATTCAGTTTTGTTTTTAGTAGCTTTGTGAGTCTGGTTTTAAATTCCGTCTTGAGCTCTGATTTGATATGAGTGTGGTTAAGTTATATATTTATTAAGTTAAGTTCATTGGAATAATGTGCCATTTTTACAATACAATATTTTAAAAAAATAAGTACTCAAATACTAACAAGAATGCAAAAGTGACAGATATCCAAGGTATTCATAGTAACCAAGCCAAACAATTGCAAATATTGTTGAATTTCAAAGCCGCTTATGAATAATTGGAAATTATTTTGTACGTACTGGAGCAAACCAAATATTTATTGTTATTAATTGAACCCAAACAGATAGATAAAAATAAATTTCTTGTTTCCGTAGCAACTTTTTCTTCTCGACAATTTTATTCATATTATCGCTTTAAATACTATTATCACACCTGATACCAACACAAATAAAATAATTATTCATTTTTTTTTTAAGTCTACGGTAAGAGCTAGATCAAAATAAATTTTGCGTTACCATAGCAACTTTTTCTTCTCGACAAGATAAACTAATCAGATTTTTGTTACGGCGTTTCGTTTTTGCGGAATCATCATCGAATATCACTGATGATAGTTTTTTGAGTCCGAAACGTCGAATAAATGCAAAGTGCGATATGTCATTGAATTTAGAATTAAAAATAGAGCTTATTAAGCACACAACAATTTTTTTCGACTATTTAAAAAATTAAAGTTGATGGTGGATGTGAAGAAACGAAACGTCAAAAACAATGATCCATCTTGTAGAGGAGAAAAAGTGACAATGAAAATGTAAAATTTGTTTTCCAATATTTTTGAAAATAGAACCAGAAAAAAATAAAAACGAAATCGCGAGTTTTCGGTTTTTTTTTAATTTAAACATCTCTGCATCTCTGCTAGTTTACGAGATTCCTGTAGAATTCATTCTTATCCGGGACACCCTGTATATGTATATATATATATATATATATATATATATATATATATATATATATATATATATATATATATATATATATACTTAACTACAGTGACCGTCTAAAGTCCGTTCCCCCCCTACTAATTTTTGAGCCAACTCGTATATCGCAACGAAATTTGGAGGGCTTAAATAGGAGATGAAAAGCTATTTTTGTATGAAAAAATGATAGCTAAAAGTTATAAAATGGCGGCTACGCGCCATCTTGAATTAATATTTTAAATACAACACCCCGCATATTATTCCATTTTCAAAATCTGCTCATTATTCTTAACATTTTTCTCAAATACACTTTATTCCTAAATGTAATTGTTTTCGAAATAATGACGTTTGAAAATTGAAAATCCGGTTTAAAATGAAGTAATGGTTTTAGTCACTTTCGATAAAAAATTCTGCTAACTAAATTTTTTAATTAATTTGTAGTAAAATCTTTTAATGAATTCGACTAATAAGAGGCGTAAAGACAGTATTTTAAGGATAAACAGTACCACTTACCGGAAAATCTTGAAGGTTCGTATTTGTTCTGTAAATTCACAAGGAAAACAAATTAGTTGGTAAACAAATATTTTATTTATTTTTGAATAACACTTATTTAACCCCAACAATAATTATTTTATCAAGTGTTCGATGTGGCCCCCTCCTAAATCTTGACAATAAAGTGCCCTATTATGAATAGCTTCTCTCACGTTGATGAAAGTCTGTTCATCTATTTCTTCACATGCTTCTCTTATTCGGCGTTCCAACTCTTCTATTGTTTGACATTCAGTGGCGTAGACTTTTAACTTCAGATATCCCCAAAGGAAAAAATCTAGAGGTGTAAGATCCGGAGATCTTGGTGGCCATTCTGTACTTCCCCTGCGACCTATCCATCGCCCAGGAAAGTTTGTATCGAGAAACTCTCTAGCCATGCGATAGAAATGGGGAGGTGCTCCGTCCTGCTGAAATATGATTTCACGATTTTCAAACTCTTCCTGATTGTTTAATACAATTTGTCTTATTCGAGGTTCAATTTCAGTTTCTAAAAGAATTCTGTAAAGATCTCCTGTAAGATTGCCTTTGATGAAAATCGGTCCAACAACGTGGTTGCCCAAAATCCCCGCCCAAACATTAACTTTTTCAGGAAACTGGGTATGCCCTTCTCTAAAAATATGCGGATTAGTATCGCTCCAGTATCGTACGTTCTGTTTGTTGACTTTTCCATTAAGGAAAAACGTGCATTCATCTGAGAAACATACACGTTTTAGGAAGGATCGTTCTCCTTCAATTTTTCTTGTTAACCACTCACAAAATTCAACCCTCCGGTCTGGATCATCCTGCGTGAGAGCATGCAGGATTTTCATTTTATAGGGATGAAATTTTTCATTTTTTAGTACTCTTTGGACACTTTTCGAACTTACTTCGCAGGATTCAGCAACTGCAGACGTCGACTGAGTAGGATTAATTACCATTTCAGCAACAATTTCAATTTTTTTTCTTCTGAAAGAGGTGGTCTTCTTGATCTTGGAGCATCTTTCATCGTACCAGTTGCTTGGAGCTTATTTAGAAGTTTGCGCAAATATGACCGCGAAATAGGGTTTTCGGAAAATCTATCGTTAAACATACGGACTGCTAGATGAAACTTTCTTCCAGCTTCTCCAAAAATCAAAACTGCTTCAAATTTATCGTGTAAACTGCGAGCCATGGTCACACTTTTCATAAAATAATTAAGATGCTCAACGGACTATTTGACAGTTAGTTATCAAGATGTTACCGCGACAACGATTTTGTTTCCAACGCAAACTTGATCGTATTTTTGATTGAATTTGAAATGACCAAAATGTCAATTTTCAAACGTCATTATTTCGAAAGCAATTACATTTAGGAATAAAGTGTATTAGAGAAAAATGTTAAAAATAATGAGCAGATTTTGAAAATGGAATAATATGCGGGGTGTTGTATTTAAAATATTAATTCAAGATGGCGCGTAGCCGCCATTTTATAACTTTTAGCTATCATTTTTTCATAAAAAAATAGCTTTTCATCTCCTATTTAAGCCCTCCAAATTTCGTTGCGATATACAAGTTGGCTCAAAAATTAGTAGGGGGGAACGGACTTCAGACGGTCACTGTATATATATATATATATATATATATATATATATATATATATATATATATATATATTATTTTCTTGGGCATAGGTTAACTCATTGAGAAGTAAAACTATAATTTAATCGACGTTTCGCTCATTATATTGAGCTTTTTCAAAATATTTATTTTCTACAATAAAAACATGTATAGTTAGCATTTAAATTGGTTAAAACATTATTGAAAAAACATCACTCAAAAAAACATTACATTTAAAACAAACTATGATCATGAAACAAAAATACATTTAAAACAACATTAATATTATACAGAGTACGTATCTTGGAAACATGTCATGTGTAACGAATGTTTTGCGATTGCAATAATTTCGACACGTCTGGAATTCTGGTAGATAAAACCAGAGAAATTTTTTCTTTTTTTTTATATTTACTTAGATGTTTATTGCCGTACCGAGTTTGGGTTTATGATCTTACTGAAATGTACAGGGTTTTAAGTATGGGGTAGTTTATTTATTTAGATTAATTTACTTAGATATCAGATTATAATAAATTTGGCTTAAGTTATTGATGTCTTTTTTATCGTTGACGGCTCCTTTCTCTTTTTTAATTAGAGAAAATGGACGTCAATTTAAATATCACCTTTAAAAATTAGTTTTTTCTTTTATTTTTTATGTTTTTTTTGTTTGTTATATTATTGATTTATGCTATAAAACTGTTGTTACAAACTTACCATCATTAAAAAACCCTATAGGTACTTTTATATAAGACGATATCGATATGGAAGGTATTCAATTCTTCGTTATCAATATGTAACTTTCAATTGGTTATTATTGTTATTCATGGCCTACTATTAAATTATGCAATTAATTTCAGAAAATTGTCCTTTATTTGCGTGTTTCTGAGAAAAAGTGCGTACTATTACATATTTTTGAAAAGGTAAAAAAAAGAGAAATTTTATAGTCTCTAAATATACAGGGTGTTCGATTTAAAAAATAAAGTAGGGTCCGATAACTTCTTGACCTGACCCTTTATACTAATTCCGAAGATGGACTTGGGAAAAAGTTATATAAGAAACAGTTTTTACATTTTCGATAAGTTATCTGTTAGTTGAGAAACGAGGGGTCCCTGACCCTGAAAATGCAATATTTTCAATTTAGCCCTGTATCTTATAGCATACTGTCGCGAAAACCTCAACTTTCTATCTATAAAAATAACGGAGATACCCCGCAAAAGTACCCAAAATGGGACACCCTGTACAGGGTGTCTGGATTTGGTTGGAAAAGCAGGATATCTCGCTTATTTTTAAAGATAGAACCTTGCGGTTTTCACGAACCTGAGCTAATTTTTTGTGAAACTCATAAAGCCGTAAACAAAATTTTCATAGCCTTCTTCGTTTATGAGATACAGGGCGAAATAGAAAATTTTGCATTTTGGGACCCCCCTCGTATCTCGGTTATCCTTTAACTTAACGCAAAGGGAAAAATTGCTGCTTATGTAGTTTTTTACGCTGGATCCAGTGACGTAGTCATATTTTTCATTTGAGTTGTTATTTTTTAGATATGACCCAAAGTTGTGTTTTTTTAAATGGGACACCCTGTATATTTGTCCAGAAATTGATTTGTCCTTTTAAAAGCTTCTCAAAAATATATAATAGTATGGGTCTATTTTAATAAACAACAACAAAAATCTTAATTTTTATAATTATCATCCCAAATTTTGCAGTAGGCCATGCAAAACGATGCCGTTTTCTTTTGTTTTCTTGGAAGCAAATGACATTTCCCAATTTTGTACGCGTATATAAAATATAGCGCTAGTTTTTTGTATTTATTTATGGTGTAAAAATATATTTGTATTATTATAGAAGAAAACAAAACTTTCGAACATTATGAAAAGTATGATATGTTAGCTTGTTTTATATTAAGTAATGAAAATGTTGAAGCGGCTTCTGAGATGTATTTTAACAGGTAAATAATTAATTTTTAGGTATGTTGAAATACTACTGCTCAATTTTTATTTAGATATCCAGAAAGGAGGCAACCTAATATATCCACTTTTTATCGGATAAAAAAGAATTTACTTAATGACGGATCATTTATCAAACCTCTTACGAAAACATATAATAAAGAAAATCGGGAGGCTGAGGAAATTACGGTTTTGGCTAATGCAGAGAACAAACTCTTGTAAGGCCAGTGAAAAGAGCATAGGGATTCCAACTAGAGTTCAAGAAATTCTAAAAAAGCACAAATACCACCCATACAAATTTAGGCTCGTGCAGCACTTACAGCCAGGGGATGCAGAGCGTCGGGTAGTCTTCTTCTGCAATTGGTTTCGAGAAAGATGCGATATGATTAGAGATTTTGAAAGTAAGGTTATATGGTCAGACGAAGCACATTTCAGTAATTGGTATGGGTGGTATACTCAATAGGCACAATAGTAGATTCTGGTGCCAGGAAAATCAATACCAAATATTTCCCACAAGACAGCAGGGCAGGTTTGGTCTAAATGTGTCCTGCTTCATAATAGGAACACATATAAAATTTTATATATTTGAGGGAAATCTAACAGCCAATCGCTATATTGACATTTTAGAGACAGCTATACCTGAATTACTTGACGATGTTCCTCTAGCGCAAATTAACGAAATTTATTTTCAACAGGACGGTGCTCCTGCACACAATTCTGGAATGACAAGATTATTTCTGGACAACAATTTTACCAATCAATGGATCGGAACAAATGGACCTATAAGATGGCCCCCTAGGTCCCCAGATTTGTCGATTTTAGATTTCTTTCTATGGGGATATCTGGAAAATACAATTTACAAAGACCACTATCATAATGTCCAAGATTTAGGAAATGCAATAAGAGAAAATTTTCGCTATTTACAAAATCATCCCGTTATTTTGCTTAATTCCCTAAAACGAATACGAAAATTGTGCGAAGCATGCATAGAACAAAATGGAAATCAGTTTGAACAGTTCTTTTGATTTCCTTGGTTAGTGTAGTTCTTATACGACAGTGGATTTTTGCTGAAAGGCTTGTTACATAATAATTTATTACTGTTTTGTTCTTGTGTTACATAAATCTAGGTACGTGGTACTTTTTTGGTGCGAAATTATCAATACATATTTTGATAAATAGATTTAATTACATATTTATTTTGATTTATTGTTAGGATGTAGATATTGTTAACGACAAATCAATTTCTGGACAAATATACAGGGTGTCCCATTTAAAAAAACACAACTTTGGGACATATCTAAAAAATAACAACTCAAATTGGAAATATGACTACGCCACTGGATCCAGCGTAAAAAACTGCATAAGCGGCAATTTTTCCCTTTGCGTTAAGTTAAATGATAAGCGAGATACGAGGGGGGTCCCAAAATGCGAATTTTTCTATTTCGCCCTGTATCTCATAAACGAAGAAGGCTATGAAAATTTTGTTTACGGCTTCATGAGTTTCACAAAAAATTAGCTCAGGTTCGTGAAAACCGCAAGGTTCTATCTTTAAAAGTAAGCGAGATACCCTGCTTTTGCAACCAAATCCGGACACCCTGTACTATATCATACCAAAAATTCATCCAATTACAGGGGAGCCATTTTCCATAACAATCGTGCGGGGTCGTTTGGTGATTTTACACAAATATATAATATTATTTTAGTTGAACAAAAATGCATCACACAGCCATTAATAATAATTTATATTTTTGCAGTGCATCGGAATTTTCGAATTAAATTTGTTTTTGCTTTCTAAATATTAATAATTATTAATCGGATAATTTTTATATGTTTATCTATAAAGGCAATTTGATATAACCAAATCCTACACTCAATATAAAATATGTCAAATCACAAATGAAATTTTGTAATTTATAAGTAAATATAGCATAATTCCCAGCTTATTTTCACCGGTCGAAAAGCGGATTTTGCATTTTAAATAAATGTTTACTGAAAAAGTGGACGTTTTAAAGCCAAAATTATCCTTTAATGATGATTCAACGCAAAGTGAAATCCATCGATTTCCATTTAAATACATTGTACTGATGTCTAACCCAGGATTACTTCAATCCCGTATTAACGTGGATTTGGATGAATATTGTATTGACGTTTCTGGTATTACCGCTGGCACCCATTCGATTTACCGCGAAAATTATTTGTGTGATTTTAGATGAGGTACCGGGTGGTCGAAATTGGTCTGTTTTAACAGAGAAAACCTATTTCCTGACTAGATAGAGCAAAACTGACTTAGGTGTCATGGGCGCGATTTCCGAGAAATGTTTAATGGCAAAAACCGCCTGCCGATATTTTCACTGCCAATTGAGATATAGGGCGTTTTTCAATTTTCGGCCATTTTGAAAATTGTCCATAACTTTTTTATTTTGCGGAATATTAACATTCTGCAAAGACATTCTAAAGGCACTTTTTTATGTGCAATCCAGTGGCGTACTCAGATTTTTTCTATAGTTGTCCGTTTTATCATAAATAGGCAAAACTTTTTTTTTCAAATGGAAATCATAGTTGGCTATAAATTATAAAAAATGCTCGCGTTTAGCCCTTTTCAGTGATATAAAGTTGTAGGTACTTATTTTCAAAAATAACGAAAATATTAGGTGTTTTTGGTTTACATCGAAGTAGGCCTTGGAATAATGACGCGCGTTCAATATTTTGAATATATTGCTGTCAGATTACTGTAGTCTGGTGTAATTATTGCGTTTTGGTGTTATCTTTATAAAGTTGTGTTAAGTTGCTGACAAAATATGTTTGAGAATTATGAAAAGTATGATATGTTAAAATGTTACATATTATCTAACGAAGTTCCTGAAGCAGCTAGTGAATTATATTTTAATACATTTCCCGAGCGACGTCAACCGGATAACCGAATTTATCAAACATTAAAAAGTAATTTAGTAAATTACGGAAGTTTTAAAGAGTTAAGAACAAGACATTATGAGCTAAAGGAAGAAAAGGAAATCCAGCAGCTAAATATAATTGGTGAGGTATTAGATCATCCTGGCACCTCCTCTCGAACATTGGCTAATATAACGAATGTTCCAAAGACCACCGTTTTAAAAATACTCAAAAAACATAAATTCAAACCGTACAGAACGAGAAGAGTTCATCAACTCCGTGAAGGGGACGCCGCTAGAAGATTGAGATTTTGTCAGTGGTATGAGCAAAAATTCATGGAGAATGAGAATTTTCCATTAAATATTATTTGGAGTGATGAATCCAGAGTAGATACTTCTGGTATATTTAATAGATATAATTCATATCACTGGTCCACTGAAAATCCACACGTAGTTGTGCAACAAGACCGGCAAGGTCGGTGTGGATTCAATATATGGGTGGGGATATTCCGAGGAAGATTTGTGGGACCTTATTTTTATGATGGAAATTTAACTGCAGATGATTATGTAAATATTTTGCGCACATATATTGTCCCTTTGTTGGAAGACATACCTTTAGCTGATGCCAGAAATATCTACTATCAACAAGATGGTTGTCCCCCGCACAATGCAAGGATCACAACTGATCTTTTAAACTTCGAATTTCGAGAAAATTGGATTGGTACGTGGGGCCCCATACCTTGGCCTGCTAGGTCCTGTGACTTAACTCCCTTAGATTTTTTTTTGTGGGGAAGATTGAAGGACTTGATATTTAAAGGAAGAACCTTTCACACAAAAGAAGAATTGCAAGAGGCCACTAGGCAAGCTTTTGCATCTATTAGCCCAGTTGAACTAATAAATAGTTGCAACTCGGTACGCAAAAGATGCTTAGTTTGTATTCAACAGGGAGGGGCTCAATTTGAACAACTTCTCTAAATATATTTATCAGAAACATATCTAACTAAATACCTAGATTTTCATAATTATTTTTTATTTTCACTTGTAGCTGTAAATAGTAGTTTAGTTTGTTAATTTTGTTCAACTTTGCTATGTAAACAAAAAAAAATAAAAAAAAATTAATAATAAATAATTAAAATAACGTTAGCTAGTGTTATTTAAAGTTGTGTTTAAGTTGCTAACAAACTATAAATCTTAACAATACATAATTGAGATATTGTCATCACAAATCAAAGCCTACTTCGATGTAAACCAAAAACACCTAATATTTTCGTTATTTTTGAAAATAAGTACCTACAACTTTATATCACTGAAAACGGCTAAACGCGAGCATTTTTTATAATTTATAGCCAACTATGATTTCCATTTGAAAAAAAAAAGTTTTGCCTATTTATGATAAAACGGACAACTATAGAAAAAATCTGAGTACGCCACTGGATTGCACATAAAAAAGTGCCTTTAGAATGTCTTTGCAGAATGTTAATATTCCGCAAAATAAAAAAGTTATGGACAATTTTCAAAATGGCCGAAAATTGAAAAACGCCCTATATCTCAGTTGGCAGTGAAAATATCGGCAGGCGGTTTTTGCCATTAAACATTTCTCAGAAATCGAGCCCATGACACCTAAGTCAGTTTTGCTCTATCTAGTCAGGAAATAGGTTTTCTCTGTTAAAACAGACCAATTTCGACCACCCTGTACAACGGATTTCAATTTGGCATGTAATTATTTGGAAAAGTTACATTGGAATAATGGAAATATAATATAAGTACGGAAGCGTAGAAGGGCCACAATTTTTTTTATTTTTCAATTCTGAGTTTAAAGTCGGGATTAAACAAAATTCTGAGTTTAAAGTCGGAATTTAACAACATTTTGAGTTCAAAGTAGGAATTTAATACCATTCTTGTTTGAATAATGGCAAATCGCTATGAATTGTTCCAAAACTACAGATAGTTAAAAAATGATTACAAAATAAAAGTTTCCTATTTTGAAGTGTTTCTGACAAATTAAACATATGTTTGAAAAAAAAAAGATGTAAGGGTGTCTCGCCAAACATAATGACAGATCTCCCCCTCTGTTTCAGGGTGATTCAAGTTGAGTGTCCTATTAGAAAATACCGCTCCTACCTCAAACCGGAGGCATCATCCGTTTTTTAGATGAAATGCCTTATATTTTATTAAATTTTTATATTTTTTAAAAAATCCAAGCACTTATTGAGTTACCTTTCTCATGCCTAAATTTAATAAAATTCTGAGTTTTACTTGCAACGAAGTGGAAGACACCAATATCAGGTTTGGCAGGAGATGTCAAAAATGCATTTCGTTAAATTCTGAATTTAACAAAATTCTGAGTTTAAAGTCAGAATTTAGTCCGTACGATTGCATAACAGACTGGAACCAAAAAAGAAGTTCAATATTCTTGTTTGAATAATGGCAAATGCGCTATGAATTGTTCCACCAAACTACAGATAGTTAAAAAATGATAAAAGGGGGAGGGTACAAAATAAAAGTTTCCTATTTTGATTTTTGAGTGTTAAATAAGTCCCTGACAAATTAAACATATGTTTAATTAGTTCATTTTATATATTTTAATTTATTTCTATTGCTGAAAAATAAAGCCAAAATGAATACAAGAAAACATATATATTAAAAGGTTCGCAAAATAAAAAAGGTAATACAAAACGGTTCAAATATGTTTCAACGATGTAAGGGTGTCTCGCCAAACATAATGACAGATCTCCCCCTCTGTTTCAGGGTGATTCAAGTTGAGTGTCCTATTAGAAATATCTGGAGAACCAACGAATAGGATGTTTTGAGAATTTGGCTTTGGCCATAGATGAACATAATATACCCTCGTTATAAAATATTTTAAATTGCGCGGTGTTACCGCTCCTACCTCAAACCGGAGGCATCATCCGTTTTTTAGATGAAATGCCTTATATTTTATTAAATTTTTATATTTTTCTAAAAAATCCAAGCACTTATTGAGTTACCTTTCTCATGCCTAAATTTAACTGTTTTCGAGAAAATGGCGCTTCAACAATGACAATTTTGACTCTTTGAAGCTCGGTAAATCTTAAACGAGTTTACTTGCAACGAAGTGGATTTCACTTATCTGTCTTAATATTTAATTATCTATCTCCTGACACCAATATCAGGTTTGGCAGGAGATGTCAAAAATGCATTTCGTTAAATTCTGATTTTAAACTGAGAATTTAGTTAAATTCCTAATTTAAACTCAGATTTTAGTTAATTTCTGACTTTAAACTCTGCCTTTCTGAGAGCACCATATTTAAAAACTGCAATATTAACCAAATTTATTATTTTGTGTGTGTGGGTATTTGACAAATAAACAACCAAATGTGGGAAACTACCCTAGAATTTCATACAGACTGGAACCAAAAAAGAAGTTCAATATTCTTGTTTGAATAATGGCAAATGCGCTATGAATTGTTCCACCAAACTACAGATAGTTAAAAAATGATAAAAGGGGGGAGGGTACAAAATAAAAGTTTCCTATTTTGATTTTTGAGTGTTAAATAAGTCCCTGACAAATTAAACATATGTTTAATTAGTTCATTTTATATATTTTAATTTATTTCTATTGTTGAAAAAAAAAGCCAAAATGAATACAAGAAAACATATATATTAAAAGGTTCGCAAAATAAAAAAGGTAATACAAAACGGTTCAAATATGTTTCAACGATGTAAGGGTGTCTCGCCAAACATAATGACAGATCTCCCCCTCTGTTTCAGGGTGATTCAAGTTGAGTGTCCTATTAGAAATATCTGGAGAACCAACGAATAGGATGTTTTGAGAATTTGGCTTTGGCCATAGATGAACATAATATACCCTCGTTATAAAATATTTTAAATTGCGCGGTGTTACCGCTCCTACCTCAAACCGGAGACATCATCCGTTTTTTAGATGAAATGCCTTATATTTTATTAAATTTTTATATTTTTCTAAAAAATCCAAGCACTTATTGAGTTACCTTTCTCATGCCTAAATTTAACTGTTTTCGAGAAAATGGCGCTTCAACAATGACAATTTTGACTCTTTGAAGCTCGGTAAATCTTAACCGAGTTTACTTGTAACGAAGTGGATTTCACTTATCTGTCTTAATATTTAATTATCTATCTCCTGACACCAATATCAGGTTTGGCAGGAGATGTCAAAAATGCATTTCGTTAAATTCTGATTTTAAACTGAGAATTTAGTTAAATTCCTAATTTAAACTCAGATTTTAGTTAATTTCTGACTTTAAACTCAGAATATAGTTAAATTTCGCCTTTAAACTCAGAATTTTTTAAAATTCTGACTTTAAACTCAGAATCTAGTTAAATTCTGACTTTAAACTCAGAATTTAGTTAATTTCTGACTTTAAACTAAGAATTCAGTTAAATTTCGACTTTAAACCCAGAATTTTGTTAGATTCCGACTTTAAACTCAGAATTTTGTTAGATTCCGACTTCAAAGTCAGAATTGAAAAATAAAAAAAATTGTGGCCCTTATACGCTTCCGTATATAAGGAATAATTATGTAAAATCAAAATTTCCGCTTATTTGATATTTAAGATTAAAATTAGTTTAATTTAAATCGATTTATCACCTACAAATTACTTTTTGATCAAATCGCTTTAAGAAATCATGATTCTTGGGATTAGATGGTGTCAAATGAGAATTACTAACCGACGTTTCGTCTTCGATTGCACGAGGCTTCTTCAGAGACCTTTAATCCACGCGTTTTGAACGCTGAATAAGCTCGGAAAGATTCAGGCGGGCTTTTATACCGACTTGTGCTCGCCGATCGGTTGCGCCACCACACTCAATACAGTCCACAGTATTTGATGAATTTATCCGCTCAATATGCGATATTCCCTAAACAATTAAAATGGGCAACTGTGATGCCACTATACAGGGTGTCCACGAACAACCTCTACAAAATGAAAAGGGTGATTCTATATAAAAAAATAAACGTGAAAAAATTTTCATATTAACCTAGGTCCGGAAATGCTTCGTTACGGAGATACAGGGTGTTGAAATATAAATTTTATTTTATCTTTTATTAAATATCTGTTGCAAATAATAAAATTTTCTCACGAAGTTGGGCATTCGGGATATTTTTTGGGTGAGGAATCATAATTTGGTATTAGATTTCATGTGAAACTTAAAGGGCGCTACGTACGCTACTATTATGTATGTAAATTTGCTCTAACTTTTTTGGCCATGCACTTCCGGGTTTTTTTACGAATAAATATTATTCTTGTACCTTTTTTAAGCAAAAAGCTATACTTGCTCAACAACGCTAGAGGCAACCGTTCTCGAGCAATTTGCAAGTTTAAGCGTCGATGCAAGGCAAACAAACTTTTTAATAATAATAAACTAAGGTGTATTTATTTCAAGACAATACAAATTATAATAAATGATCCACGTGATGACCGTTAGTTTGAAGGCATAATGTAATTCTTTTTTTTTTTCGAGGACATCTGATACGTCCATAAATATTCTGCATTTGTCTGAACTCATTGCATTCATTTTGAATTCGCAATCAGAGCTGCTCACGAGTTTATATTGGAACGGAGTACACATGGCATTTGAGAAAACTACATATACAAAAATCACAAGGATTTAAGTCTGGCGACCTAGCTGGCCATTGAACTGGTCCGCCTCTACCAATCCACTGATTTTCGTAAGCCTGATCCAGATATTGACGCACATTTCGACTAAAATGAGTCGGACACACATCGTGCATAAACCACATAGTTTGCCGAATATTTAAAGGAACTTCCTCTGGTAATGTGGGTAAAATATTCTGAAGAAAATTTAAATACTCTTCCCCTGTTAGTCGACCTGGCAACTCAACAGGTCCAATTAGGTTGTTGTTTACAATACCAATCCACACATTCATACTAAACCTATAGTGATGTTTGGTTTCTTTCACAACATAGGGATTATCCCCAACATATGCATAATGATGTGAATTGTATAAATGATTAATTCCGTCTCTCGTGAAACTAGATTCATCGGAGAATAAAATACGAGAATAAAAAGTTGGATCTTCCATTTTCTTATTTCTCATCCAATCGCGCAGGGAAATCACTTTCCATCAGAGCATGCACCTTTTCAAAATGAAACGGGTATAAGTTCTTCTTGTGTATAATATTACTTACAGATGATTTGCAAATTCTTGGATGCATCGCTGACAATTTTCGACAACTTAATTCATTCGATATGGTCAACCATGAGCTACTGTTGTTAAAGCGGTATCGTTATGGTATTAGATGACAGGCATGGAAGTTCATGGAGTCTTGCTTTAGTGGTATATCTTGTTTATTCCAATGACCTCATTTCCTACTTAAAAAATATATTTTAAGCTAATTAAAACAATTGTCTAATAGATCCAAATATTTAATTAACGACCATATTAAGCCCAGTTGTAACTCATTGCGCTTTTAGCCTGATTTACTTGAAAATATTGTTAATACGTTAAAACATTTTTTGATTTATAACAAATATTTGTTTTTGTGCAAAAAATAATTCACATTTAAATTTAGGTAACACAATTCGTAAGCCAATTACAGAACCTATGCAGTTTCCTAAAGGGCTTTATGAGAGGATTATATGGATCTTATAAGATCCAAAATAGAAGATCATAAATTGATAATATATTTTATTTTTCAAATTACCTTCATAAATCACCTCCCATTTCCAAACGCAAAACCTGTATTGTGTTTTCAGTTGACTTCATGAATCTCCACCCGGACGATATGCGAAAGATTTCGGCGCTTTTTCTCTACTGTTGCTACAGTGGCTTTTATATTTTGTTTTTAGATCGGTTGCGTCACGGAGGAATTTCCTATTGATAATTTCTGCGGTCGAAAAGCGCTAAGTTCGGTCGCTTTTTCCATATTCATTTGTGTGGTATCCGTAGAGATGGATGAAATAGATCAACCATCAACGTCCGGAGTTTCAGAGAGCAGAGAAACTCGTGTGTAAAATACCGGAAAATGGATTTGTAAAATACCGGAAAATGATAAACATGATTGGCTAACTGGGTGCAAAACGTTAAATTATTTTGTTGGCAATGTTTTTTTATATCTTGTTGAGCAACTTAACTTTCTTATTGTTTAAACTAAAATAATTATTTTTTTATCACTTTGTAGAATTTTCTTTTTTCTACAGTGTGTTCCAAAAAGCATGGTGTAATAAAGTTATATTTTTTTAAATGAAATATCTTTTATATTTCCAAGTTGTTTGAAAGAGCGTTAAAAGAGCATTTCAAAAGATGCGTATGTGTTACGAAATTTACTTTTACATTTTTTAAAACATTTGATTTCAAAAAACACAAACGGCCACAGAAATTTTTATTTTAAAAAATAAGGCAATAATTTAGAAACTTTAAACGATAAATCGTGCGGAAAGTACCACTTTTCCGCACGATTTTATTTTACCACACGATTTTTGAAATTATGACAGAATTTATATAAAATGTTCTAATTTGACACCCCTGTATATATATTAAAATAATTAAGTGCAGGTTCTGATTAAAATGTCAAATACTCATCATCTCATTCTGGAGCAGGTAGTAAATATTGTTGTATGCCTCAGCAACTGTCAAACAATCGAACATAGACAATCAACAACTGTAGCCTTTTTTCAGTTTCATCATTTTTGTGGCAAAATGGACAGCAAACAAGATATGGCATCTGCAATAAATCTACAGTATGCTAGAAATTGCATATTTAACTTTAATATTTATCTTTAAATTGGTTTTTGTTATCCTATAAAAGTGTTTATAAAAAATTTATGAAATGCACGTTTAACTTTAATATCCTTAATTTGTTCTCAATTCTCTATTCTTCTAGTCTAAAATAAAGATTTTTTTGTAATATTTATCTTTTTTACTATTTAGGTATAACTCTATAAAAAAATCGTGCGGAAAAGTAGCTTTTCAGGACTACTAGAACTGTAGTAACTTTTCCGGGCGATCTGTTAAATTAATGAATATCTTATCTATTTGCAGTTTATCTGAGGACTATATCGATCGTAGGAAAATTGTTGTACTTTACACATGCGGAAAGTTTCTTTTCCGCCTTTGGCGTCGCGTGTAGAAAATTACCACTTTCCGCACATGTTAGGTAAATAACTATAGCCATTATCCTAATCGCTTTCCTCACTAGATATTTCACCGCATCACCGGACGCCACTGCATATCACATAACAAAACTATTGGCTTATTTATTTATGACGGACATTGAATCTTCCAAACAGATGAAGATCTCATAGACAATTATATTTGAAAAGTAAAATTTGTGGTGGGATCAAGATAGCGTCCCACCCTACAATGGGTGAAGTGTATCAAACCTTTTAAAAAATATTTTAACAAACAAATGGAATATAAATACAGGCTTTATTTACTTTTCTTGCAGTGTTTTACAACATAAAGTATATAAAAATAAACCAAATATTGTAAATGTATTGCGCGAAAGCCTCATTAGGGAATTAAAATCGATTATTGCGTGGCTAATCCAATATTTAAAATGCGAATAATTAATAACAATAATTCATAATAATAATTAATAAATGCATAGAAGCAGAAGGAAATATATTTTAATATATTTTGTAGTTAGATTTTAGTAGACTTCATGTAGTTACTATAATTATTTAAGTTTAAGTAATAATTTAATATTTCATAAAAATGTATACTGGGTGTTAAAAAAAATCGGGCCACTGATTAATCACGATTCTGCTCAAACCGATTGACGTAAAAAGCTGATTTTTGGCACACAGGTTGATTGTAGGATGTGGAGATTCGATATGCGAAATAATAATAAAGATCCTTTTAAATCCTTGTCATTTTGCCTTGTCCTTTTGCATATCTGATGAGGTTTTATTACTCTATAGATTACATTTATGCCTCAATGCATACATAATAGGCTAGTACTTAATAGAGGCAGGTAACAAAACACAAATTATAAATACTTTTTAATTGTGTTTTAAACATTTAAGTATTTACTACCATACTATTAACAGTATTATACACTTCCTTATTTCTGTCTTTATTTAATCCGTTTTAAAAATATGTATGGTTCGTTTTAATACAAACAAAACAATTATGGCGAGTACAAACACTCAAAGTGGAAATATGGTGTAGAGCGTATAGAATACGTTATTGGTATTTGAGGTAACTAAGCTTAAAAATGTAATTTTGGACTTTGGTGTAAATAGTAATTATCATTAAATATCTTATTATAAAGAGAGATCTTTTTTTAACGTGATGATTAATTTGTATGCATTTTTAATCTTTGTAGTCACAAAAACAAGCATCATAGCTAAATACTAATAAAGTACGGGACACGAAAGAAAACCGGGCGGAGTCAATTGGTTTAGGAAGGTCGGCCAAGAAATCTTTTTTAACCAGTGGTGTCCCGTCGTTCTTTAAATAATATGGCACTTCTTTTTGACTATACGCACTTCAGAAAATTAAAAAATGTTACTATGCTTAATGAACCTTTATCTATATTTGTCTGTTTTTTATCGTGTACCGCACTTCTATATCTCTTTTGTGCTGCAAAAACAGCAAACTTTCGAATTTTAAAACGATTTAATTTTAATTTTTCTTGATCGATTTACATATAAATATATTTCTTCTTGAGTTCTGTCATTAACGGTTCCCGGGCTACTGCCTACGTCCAATATTATTGGACCACCCAGTATAGTGATACACGATTTACAAGTCCAGATTTTACGAGTGCAGCATCAGATCCAGTGAACGAGATTTATCAAAATTTTAATTTGTGCAGTTCGACTTTGGGCTACTCGGGTATGCCAAAAGTGGCCGTCTGTCTCCGTTTGTCATATTACTTAATGCAGGGCGTTTCCTAATTGCGGGCTGATGTTAAAGGGGGTGTTTGTATGTCCTATAAGTCTTAACTTTTGAAATACAGGATGGTAAAGTTTAAAAAGAAAACATTTTTTTTCATCCCAATTCTGATGCTATTGTAGATAACTGCATGAAATTTGATACACGTCTTCTATGCATTAAGGAGCATACGGATTTACCCAGGTTAATTATATATGCACGCCACTGGTAGAAATTTTAAAATTGATTGTTAATAAAAAATGCCCTTTAATGCATAAAAGACGAGTATCAAATTTCGCACAGTTATTTATCTATAATAGCATCAGAATTAGGATTTAAAAAAAAGGTTTTTTAAAACCCTGTATCTCCAAAGTTAAGACTTTTAGTTTCATATTAAACTTTTTTCTTAAATAGGTCCAAGAATAACCCCCTTTAACATTAACATGCAATTAGGAACCGCCCTGTATAGTACTTCACAATGACGCCCCATGTACAAACTAATATGACAGACGGAGACAAACGGTCACTTTTGTTATACCCGAATAACCCAAACTTGAACTGCATAAGTTAAAATTTTGATAAATCTTGTTCACTGGAATCAATGCTGGCTCCCCTACTATAACTACATTGATGGGTTAATTGTGGAAAGATATGAGTTCTGTAGTTTTTTAAATATTAATTGCAATATTACATATTTTTTAACACCCGGTATTGAACAGAAAATTAATTATTTTGAAGCAGTTTATTGACAGCTACTATGAACAATTTTACAAAATATATGAAAAAAAACTAAGCCATTTTTGAGGTTGACGGCTGTGATTCTAATAGTTCCATTCCTTCTAAATCGTTGTCTTCCTCTGAAAATGATGAGGTTTCGTCGTCACTACTTGAAGATCCCAGTGTGATAACTAAATCATCAATAACCATTTCAATTTTGCCATCTACTTGCCAGTATTTATCTTTAATAGAACAAACATGTTTAACATACGATTTCCAATTTATTTTATTTAAATCTTTAATTGAAAGTTCACCGGTGTTGCGCTCTCAAATATATTTTTTTACTCCTGCCCACGCAAGTTCAATAAGGTCGAGGTCGCACATGTATGGAGACAGCCTTAAAGGTGTATGACCAAGGTTACGTAAAAGACCGTCAATTTTATACTTTTTTTCTCTAAGCTTGTTGGCTAATTTTACTTTACTAGTTGGCACTTTATCTTCTACTTAAGAATGATAAGACGCATTATCCATTACGACGACTGATTTGGGAGAAATGTTAGGTAGAAGCTTCTCGAGCAACCACTTTTCAAAATTATTCATCTGTTCATGATAGTCTCCAGTTGTTAGTCCCGAGCGAAAAACTAAAGCAGCACCTGGACCAAATCCGGGTTCTGAACCAGCATAAACTATAATAAAGCGACTACAAGAGCGGATTCCCGGAACAACACCTGTAACACTTTCACTTTGTCAGCATTTGTTCACTGTCATATCATTATCATATCAACTACCCAGGTTTCGTCTAGAATCATAATATTGCGTTCTTCTTGCCTATATCGATAGATATTTCACCCGCCAGTGAAAAATATTTGGTCTCTCAATGATTAATTTTCGTTTATTTTGGCGCCAAACAAAACCATTTGATCGTAAAAGCCGATTTATGGTTTTATACCCGTACGGAAAAACTATTTTGTTCTTTGCAGCACGAAATAGAGGTTTGCCGGTCGGAACCTTCGTCAAGTTTACATAAACATCCTCTATTGTTCGTCGAATTACTTGAAAATCACCATCGTCAATTTTATCTTTGTTTGATAATCGGGGTCTTTTTTTACCAGAAGATTTTAAAGGTGAAGTAGAACATGAGCGATCATAATGTTCTCTGTGAATTTTGCTTACACTACTTTCTGAAACACCAGTGTAAAATGCAGCGCGTTCTGTTCGATTTTGAATTGGAATAGTCAAACTATTATTTTCAGCTTCTCTAGTACAGGCCTCTATAACGCTCGCAATAACTTCACGTGCACCGCTTCGAATTGTTTTTCCTCTTTTGCTCGCCATCGTTACTTCGAAATAATAATTCAAATTCAACGCAACGCATTTATATAGAAATGAAAACAAATGCTCGAAATGTATAGGCGCCACTGGAAATAGCTTGAACGTTCTAGCGGCAAGTGCATGGAGACTCTAGGCACATCTCAATTACAAGTGGACCAGTGCGAAATTTACTAAATCCTCGATTAATTTTCCGTACCGCTTAGCTGGCGCACTTTATAGGTGAAGCGGCAAACTATTACAACAAAGAAAATTACATAAAATTTATTTGCGTACACAAATTTTATTTTTCCGCTTGCTTAAGACTATGAACTTTTATTTTAAGGACGGCCCGGTTTTAGGTTGTTTTGTTCAGGTATGACATAACCATTTTCTTATGGTATGTGAAGCCGTTGTGAATCATTTTAACTTGTTACTCGTAGACGATAATACAACACATACACAACTAATTAATAGCTGTAGACCATATTACAATGGCTTTATAGGAACTGTGGCGACAATAGATGCCCACCTGCCAAATTGATGCAAAATTTCTTAAGGTTTAAATGGGGGTAAATATGACTAATTAATCTACTTTTTCGTAAAATATGACTAAATTAATCTACTTTTATATTGAAACCCTCTGTCAGCTCAGTTGTAAATGTAGGGTTATGTTGATGTTTTACTTTAATAATCTCTTCGAACTATCTAGTACAAACTTACTTTTTCATTTAGATTTTTAACCAATCACAGTGTTTGTGAAAGCGATTAATGAGAATTGTCTGTCAAGTGAATTTAGTAATGTAATATGTACCGAAGAAGGCCTACACAATAAAGTTTCTTTTATGCTAATCTTGGAGAGCTTCTTGATAGAGGTGCTGAATGAAGTAAAACATACACTAAGATATGAAACATTATTGTCTTTTACAGCAAAATAAAATCAAAATATAATAATGTGCAATATATAATAACTTTTCTTGGAGTAAACTTAAACTTAAGACATTTACGTTCATAGTCATTTACACAATCATTACACACTTTATAATTACAAGCAAAAAACAGGTGAACTAGGCTTAAATACATTTCTCTATATAGCCAATGGCTGAGAACTTCTTAGTTGAATCAGTATTCATTTTAATAATCACAAAAACTAATAAAATGAGACACTAAAACAACAAACCTCATAAGAAAGCCACGTAGGTGAAAAGTAAACAAAACGATTTTAGCACCAATATGGCCGAACCAATCAAAAATTGGTTACTCTATTGTTGCCACTGTCATTATAAAATCACCGACCGAATCTCGTACCAGCGCCCCCTATCTCCGAAATCCCAAGTACAAGAGGTAATAGTTTACTTGTAGTAAATAATTACTGTAATTCTTACTTCTAAGTTGCAACAGAAGAAAAACGACTGGTAATAGCCAGTTTAAAGTAGCAGTAGAACTTTTTCTACTCTGCAACAACTCGTTTTACTTTATAGTAATACGTTATAGGAGTACATTTGAATGTAATGGAGTAGTCTCTGCAAAGTTCAAGAAGATACTGATACTTAAAAGTTGTAATTTAGTAAACAGATTAGAAACAGTAACTTTGAATAATTACTATTATGTCACGGAAAAGAAATGACGACCTTGGAGTCAATTCCTTAAGTAGTTGCTTGGTAGTAGTTATTATATAATTACTTTACATGGAAAATTACTATAAAATATTATTCGCAATAACAAATACATATATAAAACTTAATTAGGATTATTAGTAATAAATACGTAAAAACTCTATAAGAGTAGTAATGGAAACAGTTGTAGCTACTTTCGTGCTAGCTGGGAGGTCAAATGGAACTTCCCAAGAAAATTCTAGGAAGAACAGCAAAAGTGCAAATGTGCAATTCGAAGGAAAGTGCGCTCTTTTTATTTTAAGAAATACCGACTCTAGATAAAATTTTGATGGAGCTAGGCCAAGATAACAGATTCCTTTGACAACATTAAAAAATATGGATTTTACCTGGGAAAAGTAAAACTAGGAAGCACTTTTACTGGAAAGCGATGAAATTGATTACTGGCGATTAAAGCAATACCGCAGGGAGCAAAAAAATATAACCAGTGTCCGCCAAGCTTTCATCAAAGGCCTGTCAACGGGTATTAAACTACCTTTGGGAAAAGGAAAAAAACTAATAAACTGGTCGACAAGATTTTTCTAACACAGGTCAGCTCATTCTTTTCACATTATTTCACAATCGAAATACCCTCCCAATAATAAAAAAATATTCGGAAAGCCTTAATACGTACCATTAGAACCTTTTATATTGGCAGGTAAACACTGTTATTGTGGGGCGGCTAAAATGGGTCCATTTGCAACGGAAAAATTACCTAGACTGGGTTGTTTACAACATTAGACATAAAATAAACGTTAAACATCAATCTTCTGTTGAGTTTCGAATTGAGTGGTTCTCTGTGTATCGATAAGCAAGTGTATATATGAAGACAAGAATGTCGAATCAAACGCGCCGAAGTTACAAAATTTTTTTTTATATTTGTGGAGAATTTCTGGTGAAATCACAAGCCAGGCCATTTTCCGAAAATGTCAAAAAGCCTACTTTAAATATTTTGGTTTGTTAATTGGGGATCAAAATAAGCGGTGGGCTCCCCATGTGTGCTGTGTTAGTTGTAGTGTATCATTGGTGCAGTGGATGAAGGGAAAGAGAAAAATTATGCCTTTTGCAGTTCCAGTGGTATGGCGAGAACCCACCAATCATTCTGACGATCGTTATTTTTGCCTGACAAAGACTGAAGGTTATTCCAAAAAGAATGCACAATATAGAATATCCAAATTTGCAATCTGCCATACGACTTGTTCCTCATAATGCAAATTTGCCAGTGCCGATTGCGCCTTTAAATTGGCAAGCTATTGATTTGGGAGATAATGGAGATAACGCATTATCAGAAGAACAGTGCACCGATCCCACCTTTACCACAGGTCCCACATTTGATTGTTCAAACTGAATTAAATGATTTAGTACGTGATTTGGGGTTATCCAAGCAACAGTCAGAACTTCTGGGTTCCCGCCTTAAGAAATGGAACCTATTGGCCAAAGAAACAAAAATTACGAATTTCAGAAAAAGAAATGCTATGTTTTCTGAATTCTACAGTATGGAAAATTCGTTGTGCGCGTGTATTGATATAGACAGTTTAATGCAGGAGCTTGATATTGAACTTTCTCCCCGTGAGTGGCGCTTATTCATAGACTCATCTAAACATAACTTAAAAGCTGTGTTGTTGCATAAGCGAAATTTAAAACACCTTATACCAGTTACCCATTCAGTTGCAATGAAAGAAAATTATGAAAATATGCGCACGATTTTGGATAAAAAAAACTACAATTGGTATAAATGGCAGATATGTGGGGGGATTTACAAAATATTGCTGTTTTCTTTGTTTATGGGACAGTCGTTCAATAAATCAGCATTATGTAACAAAAATTTGACCAGAAAAAAGCGAATTTCAACCGGGATCTCAAAATGTTAAATTTATATCCTTTTGCCTCCTCTTCATATTAAACTTGGGCTGATGAAAAACTTTGTGAAGGCTTTGAATAAAGATGGTGATGGATTTAAATACCTAAGACAAGTCTTTCCCCAGTTAAGTGATGCTAAATTAAAAGAAGGCATTTTTATTGGGCCACAAGTCAGAAAATTGCTGGACGATGTCAATTTTACGGAAAAGCTTACCAGGCAGGAACTCAGAGCATGGAATTCATTTGTTAACATAGTAAGAGGATTTTTAGGCAACAATATGGATAAAAATTCCATTCCATTCCCATCTGTTATTTTTTTGGGAGCAGTTAGCGACGAGCAGGGTGAAAGGTTTCACCCGGTTATCAGAACAATGGAAATTCGGTACCAAGGACGATGGGATTTAGCCATGACGGGTTACTACTGTTGGTTTTTGAAGAGAGAAGATAGGACACGTCATAAACGGAAAAAATAAAATTTAATTAGTGTTTTAAGTTAATATTTTTCTCGTTTGCTTTTCTCTTAGATGTTTAATAGGCGAAAACTGTAAACTTAGTCAATAAACAGGATTAAGAATTTTCTGAAATCATTTTTTCTATAGATATTAAGTATCGTAACATTCGATATGGTTCTGCAACTCTATCAAGAAAACCCTACGTGCTACAACTTTCTATTTGTCATTTTCGTATTTGGATAGGTCCATTCTTTTAGATTATCATAATCTTTTAGATTATGATTTAGATTACCATGAGGATAAAAATTCGGATGTTTTCGAAGACTATTGTGGTGAATTGACAACATATCTTCCAGCTGATTGAGTAGTGGTTAGAGATAACGCATTCACGGTGCACAGAGCAGACACCAGCCTCATCTTGGAGAAAACAAGACAAACGCTTACTTTAAAGTCGTCGTTTAGTTGTCACAGCATCCACCATTTTTTACTATAAAGTTGTGGCCTCATCTAGGTAGTCAGACGTAGTAGATACACTGTCCCAGCCACTATCAGATTTACAATGAACTAATAATACTAGAAAGTAGGTAGTTAATTGTTTTAGATAAGGTTTCTAGTAGGATTAACTCTATTGTAGTTTATACTACAAAGAATAATTTTTGGTGACCAATACCAAGTTTTAGTAACAGTGTCAATAGACATCCATTTTTGGAACTTAATTGCTTCTTGGGTATACTCTAACATATGCCGAATCCTTATTTAATAAAAACATAATAATAATAATAATAATAATCGAAATTTATTACTTTTCATTTACACCATATTATTACAGGAAATTAACTATGTTATATATATACAAATACATATTAGTAAATGAAAAATAAAAGGTCATGTCATGGCAGCTTCCTGGTAGATAACCAGGCACTGTTTAGGCCTTACATAGCTGAGAGAAAAAAATAATTGAAAGCACCTCAGTGTCGGCAAAAAAAATCTAAACACAATGTAATGTTAGGCTACAGTATATTTAATAAATGTAAAAAATGCAAGCTAGATAGAAGAAAGGAAAGGAATAGGGAAAGGGTATATACGAATGTAAACTAAGCGCAAGAAAAGAACATGTTAAAAAATATTGATATTTATTCAGAGGTAATTATTTACTGGCAAGAGAGCAGAAATTGTTTTATTTTTTTTTGAAAGGCAGAACAGGACTGATCAAATGACGCGATGCCCAAAGAATTTAAATTAGAAGAAAGGTTATATGAAAAACCTCTTTTAAAAAGCTCTTTTCTATGCCGTGGAATAGTCAGCTGATGTAAGTTTCTAAGATTACGATGATGATTATCCACCATGAAATGTACTTTGTCGTATAAATATTGTGGAGATTTAAATTTGATTATTTTATAGCTAAGAGAAATGGTGTGTAGCTTCCTGCGATCAAACATATTGAGCCACCCAATATCTTCGAGCTTATGTAATATATGATTTCTACGGCGGATTCCAAAAATAAGGCGAAGACACGCGTTTTGGACTTTTTGAATTCTGCGAGAATCAACTTGATCCAAGCAAGGGCCATATACGGTGTCGCAGTGGTTAAAATTAGACAGGACCAAAGAATCGCATAGAACTTTTTTTAATTCTTGACTTAGAAATTGTCTTTGATTATATATAAGTTTAAGAGCGCTATAAGCTTTTTTAATTTGCCGGTTACATGCTCATGAAACCGAAGATCAGAGTCGATGACCAGGCCTAATGATTTTGAAGTATTAGTAACGGGAATAGTGATGTTAATCACATGTATATTAAGTTCTCTGCTTACTCTCAATCTAAGGTTTTTGTCCTCTCCGAATATAGTAATTGACGATTTTTTAGGATTTATTTTCAAGTGATGATCCATGGAGACTTGAATTATATCTTGTAGATCAGAATTTATGTTTCTGTTAGCAGCTTCTATATTGTTTAGGTAAAAATGATAATAAAGTTGCGTGTCGTCGGCATATAAATGATAGAGACAAAATTTTAAAAAATCCTTGAAACGACTTGCGTATATTGTATACAGTAATGGCCCTAATATACTCCCTTGAGGAACACCTACTGATAAGAATGCGGTGTTAGATTTTAAGCCATCCAAAACAATTTGCTGCAGGCGAGCATCCAAATACGATTTAAAAAATTCTAAAGCAATACTTGAAAAGCCTATATCATGTAAAATTGCTAAAAGAATTTGATGATTAATTAAGTCAAATGCCTTCGTGTGGTCTAGTAAAATCAGTGCACTAAATTGACCCGCATCCCAAGCTCGAAATATAACATCAGTGACTTCTGCCATCGCTGTGACACAGCTATGCCCTTTACGAAAACCTGATTGCTTCAGTGGCAATAATTTATTTTCGTCTAGAAACAGGCGAACTTGTTTATCTACAATTTTTAGCTTTAGGAACCTTAGAAAGGGTTGGAAGGATGCCTATTGAACGCAAGTCTTTAAATTATTTAGGTTGGGGTATTTTTGGTAAAGGCGTCACATCCGTACTTTTAATCGAGAGAATAATTCTCATCAATTCGTGTTCAGTTACTTCTTTTAGGCTAAAACGATTAGGAAAGTTGTTTTTTAGGTTATAATTATAGTAATTCAGTAAATTTTGACTTGGCTGTTGAGGATTAGTACATGTTGATGTAAAATAATTGTTAATTTCGTCAACATTAGATAAATGTGGCGGAACACTTTTGTTTGTTTTTTTAACATTCAATTTTCTTAACTCAGTCCACGTTTCCTTACTAGGTAGGTTATTATTGAACTTAGTCCTCAGATAAGCCTTTTTTCATTGCGAATAGCCGCTGTTGTAAAATTACGTAACTGTTTATAGTATGCATAATGCTCTGGGCTCTTTATAGTTTTATATTTATGTAATGCTTTGTTTCGTAATTTCTGGAGAAGTCTTATGTTTTCAGTTATCATGTTTATTCTATAAAAATCGGAAAGTTTGAAATAATATTTTCTGAATAAATAAAAACCGAATAGTATCAACAAACAGTACTCTTTTTTTTTCGAAAACGTAACAAAATGGCAAAAGGGCCAATATAGTTTTAATTAAACACTAATGAGTGTTCGACCCTGGTGTTTTAACGAGTTAGGACTCAAATTTCTTTAATTTTCGTGTTAAGCAAGAAGTTTTCCTGTGAATATCAAGGAGGCGTGCGTTTACGCAAAAAAAATTGTTAACTTTAGTATCATCCTTAAGATTGGCCGGACCTATTTGACAGCAGATATTAAATATTAATAAAAAAATTAAGGCCAGTTTGTGGTCAGAATAGACAGATATTTTTCTCCATAAAAGTATTGTCTGGAATGTAGCCTGGTTGTATATAAATATAAAATATTTACATCACTCTCCATATCTGATTTTAAGTTGAATTAAATAAAAACAACACGCGTGTCTGTACTTTGCACGTATGCATACCTATATATCGTCTTAATTAGATACCCAGCCGTAAACGCATATTTAAATATAATTATTGCTAATTATTTGAGAGTAATACGTTAAAAGAATTACACTTTACTTGTTTTATGGTACTGCTATTAGAAAAGTGTTCTATCGTATTAAATATCCATAGAATTGGTTATTAATGAACTTTGCGCGTCAGAACGCGAATAACAACGACACTCTTCCTGGTGCTCACTTCCTGCTTTTTGTTAAGCCTTTGATAAACACAGAATGGCTCAAAATTAAACGTGAACCTTTAGGAAGCGTATAGCTCTGATAATTATCAAAGTACAGGGTAATTTCTTTATTTCAAAAGGTATTGAAAAATGGTAAAAACAAAAGTTCTAGGGATTTTAGAGAGGAATAAGGGCAATTTGTCATATAAACAATGAACATCAAATAAAAAACTACGCGAAAAAATTATATTTATTTCGCTTATTTCAAATGGAACACCCTGTAGATTATTAGTTATAATTATAAACACACTTTTGATATAAGATGTTACAGCTTTAAACCAGTGGCGGCTCGCGGGTGAAAAAGTAAGTGCAAATGAAGCAAGAAAATATCGCAATTATTTTTTTTCCAGAATTTTTTTATATGTGGAGGGGGTAAAATATTTTTTTACGACTTACGTAAATTTTGTATACTAAGTCAATTCTCCTATCTTTCATAGCAGCAAATTTATTTATAACATCCCCATAAAATGGATGAGTTACCCTAATCTCCTCCAGAAAAAACGGGCCAGTCGGAAAATTTAAACTATATTCGTAAAATTTAGCAGAACCTGCCAAACATGAAAATGTAAGTTTTCACAGTCTTGAAACTTTAGTGTCATTTCCATTAAAATATGGTCCAATATTTCATAAAAAAGGTTCTATACTTAGCCCTAATTTCTTCAGGTGAAACTTAGCAAGCTCACGTTTATAATGATTTATTTCTGCAAAAGCATTTGCTTTATGAAACATGGTATTAAAAAAATGTCTTTTTTTACAGAGCGCCTCACGACAACGTTTTATATTGGATATGCAAAGATGAATGTCAAGCGATTTTTTTTGAAGAACGTCAAATAGTATGTCCGTGATTGAGAAAATGTCATTAAACACTAATGCCAGAAACGGGAATTCAAAATCGTTCATCTCAACTAAAAATCCTTTCGCAAGGCGGATTGATTTTTCATCAGATTTGTCACAGTTTGTAATAAATTCAAAGACGTCTTTTAATTTATTCCAGTCTTGAACAATCACATTTACTAACTTCGAATTTGAAGTTGTAATAACACTATAAATAAATATAACACAAAACAGTCAAGTTAACCGCAAAGGAACTCACCGGTTGCACGAAATCCGCGAAAATAAAAGTAAACAACCATGGCAAACTGAACGACACGTGGGTGTAGTGTACTGCGTCTCCTCTGCAATTCACCGAGAGCGTTGTATAGCGCTGGGCGTCATCGGATACTCGTTGTCAAAGCAACATAGTAGGAAAATCGTAAACTAAACATAGCACCTCCAGCAAAGTCAAAGCGGTTTGCGCCACTGTTATAGTTGTTATAATAAAGTTCGATTGAAAATTTTAAAAAGACATACCGCCAACGGTCAAGTAAAATATTTATTCGAGATGTACAGTTTATTTTTTACCAATTAGGTGAATAAATGAATGTAAAAACTAAAATTTTAAGAGATATATACTGCCCTGCTAAGACCGGAAGTCGTATCTGAAAATACAGAGTTTTGAGATATTAAGCATTTTGTAAAATATGATATGCCATCCGCGTGATTTTATCACTAATTCTTTTTTAGCACCTAAATGTGGAATTTATATAAATAAACTCATACGATACAACCTGAATATTTTAATTAGCCAAATTGAAAAAAAAAAGATTTTTGCCAGATACGACATTTTGTCTTAGTATTCCTATACTAAAATAAATTACTATATTAAGACAAATTGCCGTAAAGTAAGTATATTTTTTATAAAAATTAAAAAGAATAATATTAATATAATTTTAATATGTCATATTAAAATATAATACTTAAAACTATAAAAAAAAACTAGTCATTATCAATGGTTGCTCCTTCTGCTACAGGCAGATATTGCCAAAATTGTATCAGGTAACTTTTATAATAATTTGGTCTTCCTATCTTTGTCGATTTTTTTAGGAGCCAATCTGAAAGTAGGTTTTGGTAACCTAATTCAGATCTTTTAAGTGTTTGGCCAGAAGAAAGTTGAGTTCTACTAATTCTCGACCAAATTACTTTTATAATAAAGATTCTTAGAGCCCCTTGTAAAATGAACTTCAACAAAATTGGCTAAATAAGGTTTCGGCGTAATTTTATTAATTTTGGATCGCGAAAAAAATCTATAAAATTGTGAAAGTTATTAAGATTTGTCTCAATCACCTCTACCATGGAATTATTAGATTTTTTTACACACAATTTGCAAACCTCAAAATCTAGTACCTTCCCTGTTTGTTTTAATAACTTTTCCACCTGGTGGTTCTGACTTTCATTAGGTTATTATAATCATCAATTTTAGTCTAGTACTTATTTATAAATAGGATACAATATTTTCCTCACCCATACCATGTAAAAAGGACCAGGATATTAAAAAAAAGATATCCAAATGAAAAAATGTCAATGGCGTACCTTTTTTTCTTCAAAAATTTGCAAAGCAAATCCCATTCCTTAACATGCACTCAACAATCACCCCCTATCGCATTTGTTTTGAATCACCCTGTATATAATATATAATTATTGCCTTTGACCATTTTCTGATTGGTCGGCACGGGTGCGGAAATTAATGTATACTTTTAGAAATAGGCATATCCAAAGGAGTTTTTGTATACGACTGGGCGTTTTATTTTATCGCCCGATTACTATATAGTGCTGTTTTACAGCCAATAAGTCCATAAATATTTTTACATATTATTGCCAACAGAATTTAAAAAAAAAACAAAAAACTAGTGTAAGTAATCTTTTACTTCTATCCAACATTTGCAAAAAACAATACGTAAATGAACATAACTTTGAAACTTATCGGCACTGTTGAAAAACCTCATAACTATTCTGCGTTTATATCAAGGGTATTATATTATAACATTAACATACTCAAACACTAGAAACTCCAAACAAACCACTAAAACTGAGAGCAGTCAATGCTAAACAGAACACAACAATACTCATAGAATACAATAGAATTCTAACCTCACTTTTATAATTTTGTGTCCAATGTGTCACCGCTTCCTGCGAGATACCGAGTCCAAATGTCGTAAATAACATATTTTATTGCAGATAAGACAAAGTGACCTAGTACTAGTAGATACTACTTTTTGACCTGGTAAACAGTCAATTTTTGCAGATACGACAAATAAGTGTTACTGAAGATCATTATTTCTAATACAGAGACGACTTCCAGACCTTGTCTACATAATAGAGAGTGCCTGAGTGTACCAAAATCCGGTTTAACCTAAATAACACAATTTTTGCAGATACGACTTCCTGTCTTCTGAGGACAGTATAATAAATATAGTTAGATGTTTGCTGGCTTATTTTTCCAGGTGAAGTAGCACTTGACGTTCGTTCAAAAAACGTATGGCCACTTTTCGAAAATACTAGAGGTGCATTTGAAGTTAAGAGACCGGCTATTTTGACTAGCTGTGCAATTAAAATGAGGTTTTTCAGCAGCGTTATAATGAAAAATATGTCTATTCACATTTCTATTTTTTGGAATGTTGTTTTGGCAGTAAATAACACAAAGAATTCAGCAAATCTTGGCTCGCTTTGAATTTGTTGCTGTGCCCAGTGACAAAAATCTAGTGAGTCTTATTTTTACAGATGAACTATCAAAAATACAAATATGGATTGTCAAGTAACGCTGGTGCTCGAATTTTGTATCAAAAAGGGTGCCCCGTTTTCGTTGGTTGTATGGGGTATCTCTCTTATTAGTGAAGATAGAGGGTTCTGGTTTTCTCGACATGGTGATATTTTTTGTGAAACGAAAGTTGACCCAAACAAAGTTTGCATAGCCCCCTTCGTTTTTAAGATACAGTGTGAAATTGAAAATGTTGCAACTTATCGAAAAGGTAAAAACTGGCCCTGATACAGTTTTTCACGTAGAATTTTTTATGTGAGTATATATCGTTTTTGAGATATAACATAAACTTTTAAATAGGACATCCCATATATTTTTATTTTATATTTTATATATTCAGCTCGTCGAAAATATATAATAGTATATACTTTTCTGTTCGAATCGCCCAGTAATTTGCATTTTTTATAGATAAACTTAGTTTTCGGTAGTAGGCTGGGATTGCCTAAACAAAACAAAAGAAAATTGTTGTCATGTTAAATATATTACTTGTCAAAAACCTCTGGTTCGCTTTGAAGCTAGATTAGATAACCGCAACAATTATTTTAAATTTTATAATAAAAAATGGCTAGAAACCAAACGTTTTCTAATCAAGAAAAATACGACATGTTGCTCTGCTTTGCACAATCTGACGAAGAAGTTAACGAGGCCTCGGAACTATATTTATTAACGTATGCTTAACATTCGTCGTATTTTATAATAAATACATTTTTATAAAGCGAAGCTGTTGGCGTTTTAAACATCCAGAACGAAGACCACCCTGTGATATCGCACTTCTTAGAATAAAAAGAATTTAAGTTGATTTCGGGCAAAACCCATAACAAGGAAAACGAGAAAGGCGTAGTTAATGTTCTGGCGTCCATTGATGTAGAAAAATCCATCAGAATGTTAGAGTTCCAAAAAGCCTGGTACAAAAATTTTAAGGAAACGAGGTTATAAACCATTTAAATTGAGCAGAGTAACACGTTGTATTTTTCTTCATTAGAAAACGTTCGGTTTCCAGCCATTTTGTATTATAAAATTTAAAGTAATTGTTGCGGTTATCTAAACTAGCTTCAAAACGAGCCAGAGGTTTTTGGCAAGTAATTTATTTAACATGACAACAATTTTCTTTTATTTGGTTTAGACAATTCCAGCCTACTAGCAAAAACTGAGTCTATTTCTAAAAAAATGCAAATTACTGGGCGATTCTAATAGAAAAGTATACACTATTATATATTTTCGAGAAGCTTATTGTGAACTGAATAATATAAAATAAAAATAAACGGGGTGTCCATGTAAAAAATTATAAGTTTGTGTTATATCTCGAAAGTGACAGCTCACACATTTTTTTACAGAGTTTTATATTGGATATGCAAAAATGAATGTCAAGCGATTTTTTTTGAAGAACGTCAAATAGTATGTCCGTGATTGAGAAAATGTCATTAAACACTAATGCCAGAAACGTGAATTCAAAATCGTTCATCTCACCTAAAAATCCTTTTGCAAGGCGGATTGATTTTTCATCGGATTTGTCACAGTTTGTAATACATTCAAAGACGTCTTTTAATTTATTCCAGTCTTGAACAATTACATTTACTAACTTCGAATTTGAAGTTGTAACAACACTATAAATAAATACAACACAAAACAGTCAAGTTAACTGCAAAGGAACTCACCGGTTGCACGAAATCCGCGAAAATAAAAGTAAACAACCACCGCAAACTGAACGACACGTGGGTGTAGTGTACTGCCCCTGCCCTGCAATTCACCGAGCGCGTTGTATGGCGCTGGGCTCGGCGTCATCGGGTACTCGTTGTCATAGCAACATAGTAGGAAAATCGTAAACTAAACATAGCACCTCCAGCAAAGTCAAAGCGGTTTGCGCCACTGTTATAGTTGTTGTAATAAAGTTCGATTGAAAGGTTTCGCGACGTGTTGATACTTTTTTGTGAAACGAAAGATGACCCAAACAAAATTTTCATAGTCCCCTTCGTTTTTAAGATACAGTCTAAAATTGAAATTATTGCAATTTTGGGCCCCCCTCGTATTTCGGTTGTTGTTTAACTTATCGAAAATGTAAAAACTGGCTCTAATACAGTTTTTCACGTAGAATCCAGTGGCGTAGTCAGATTTTTTATGTGAGGTGTCGTTTTTGAGATATAACACAAAGTTATGATTTTTTAAAGGGGAAACCCCATATATTTTTATTTTATATTATTCAGTTCACAATAAGCTTCTCGAAAATATATAATAGTATATACTTTTCTATTCAAATCGCCCAGTAATTTGCATTTTTTTAGAGATAGAGTCAGTTTTTGGTAGTAGGCTGGGACTGCTTTCAAAACAAATGAATTTTTCAGGCATTTTTTATTTATAGTAACAAGAATTTTTTAAAAAATGCTACAATAAATTATTACCGTGTATATCCTTGTTTTATATTATTTTACATGAAATGATTACAATGAATACAAATTTTAGCGATTTAATAATTCAATAATCGTAAGGTAAAATGTAAGTAGATTTGTAATAACTATCATAGCATTATTCATCTTACATTGTTATAATTTTAGCACGTTGCCTTGAAGAAGGTTCAAAATTGGACCAAAAACTCGGTTTTATAATAAAAAGAATTTTTATTAACCTGTTTTTCGCTGCTAAACCCGTGAATCCATCAATCTTGAAAAGTATTATTTTTTGAATAAAATGAACATGTTAATAATTCTACCTCTAATACCTCTAAACAGCAACTAACAACAACAACAACAACAAAAACGAATTCTACCACTAAAGATCACTAAAATAAACAGAAAACTAAATCTAAACCCTAAAGGGCATTAAGGCATTGAAAATACTAACTGGTCGTTGTTGCATTTCATTGAATGCCCTTCTTGTGGGATTTATTAAATCGGCTAAGGTGTCATGTCTTGTCCTATATATTTTGTTTTCTAAAGTACCCCACAGGATATTACCCAAAACCGAGAGATCTTTCGATCTCGCCGGCCATCTTATAGGACCATTGGTCCCTATCCATTTTCCAAATACTGCCTTATTCCACCGGAATTATTTATTATTATATGTTTATTTTTATATATATCGCGTAAATAGGCCAAAGGCAGATCATCAAGTAATTCCGGTAGAATAAGTTCCAGTATTTGGAAATACCGATCTGCATCTAAGCTCCCCTAGTATATAGGATACATTATTTTTGAACCCAATATGAAATAAGAATATTAAACACGCTGTTCGCGAGGAAATATTCGATGCTGGTTTTCTTGCGACCAGTACCTACCCTGTAGTTCGCGAGGAAATATTCGATGCGGGTTTTCTTGCGACCAGTATCTAGAATTATATCGCATTTTTCTAGATACCAGTTTACAGAAAATCATATGTACCAATAAATGGTTTATAACCTTGTTTCCTTACAATTTTTTGTACCCGGCCTTTTGGCACCCCAACATTCTGATGGATTTTTCTGGAACAACTTGATCTACATCAATGGACGCCAGAACATTAACTACTTCTCCCTCGTTTTCCGTTTTCCTTGTTGAAATCAACTCGATTTCTTTTCATTCTAAGAAATGTAGTATTACAGGGTTGTCTTCATTCTGGATACCTATGTTTAAAAGGCCAACAGCGTCATACAAATGTATTTATTATAAAATACGACGAACCTAACCATACCTTAATAAATATATTTCCGAAGATTCGTTAACATCTTCGTTAGATTGTGCAAAGCAGAGTAACATGTATTTTTCTTCATCAGAAAACGTTCGGTTTTTAGCCATTTTTTATTATAAAATTTAAAGTAATTGTTGCGGCTATCTAAACTAGCTTTAAAATGAACCAGAGGTTTTTGACAAGTAATTTATTTAACATGACAACAATTTTCTTTTGTTTTGTTTAAACAATCCCAGCCTACTAGCAAAAACTGAGTTTATCTCTAAAAAAATGCAAATTACTGGGCGATTCTAATAGAAAAGTATATACTATTATATATTTTCGAGAAGCCTATTGTTAACTGAATAATATAAAATAAAAATACACGGGATGTCCCGTTTAAAAAATTATAAGTTTGTGTTATATCTCAAAAATGACAGCTCACATAAAAATCTGACTACGCCACTGGATTCTACGTGAAAAACTGTATCAGAGCCAGTTTTTACCCTTTCGATAAGTTAAACAACAACCGAAATATGAGGGGAGGGGGGGCCAAAAATGCAATTTTTTTCAATTTTACACTGTATCTTAAAAAAGAAGGGTCTATGAAATTTTTTTTTGGGTCATCTTTCGTTTCACAAAAAGTAGCACCATGTCGCGAAAACCGCAACCGTTTATCTTTATTAATAAGAGAGATACTCTATAAAAACAACAAAAACGGGACATCCTGTACAGTTTCTATTGTAAGACGCAAAGATAAATTTGATTGATTTATGTGTTATGTCATTACTACGCTACTGAAAATCCTCACTATATTCGCACAACTAGTCAAAATTGTCTCTTAACGTCTGGGGTGGAATTGCTGGAAATTTTGTCACCGGTCCGGATTTTTTTGAAGAAAGACTTATTGCATACCCATATTTCCAGTTTTTGAGATTTTAGAACACTATTAAACCATATCCCTATTAACGTCCGTGATAAAATATGTTTTATGCATGGCAGTGCCCCAGTTCACCATACGGATGACATTCATGCATTTATAAATGAACAATTTCAGGAAGATGAGGACTAATTGAGTGGCCGCCTAGATTGCGCAACGATTGCTCCGCGCTGACAAAAAAATTGACTTAATTTGTAACGTCATTTCTCAGTCAAACGATGTCCAAGTTTCGGTTACCAGCGTTAAAAAGTTCTTTGGATCTAATTTGAGTCAGAACGTTTGTCAGCTTATACAGGATGTTTAAATTACTGTTGCAAATTAGTCAAATTAAACTTAAGCATACCTGGAGAAATTTTTATGATTTACCTAATTTTATTAAAAATTAAAAAAATTAACTTTGTCTGGGCATCTAATCCTTCTGATATATTATTCTGAAGACAGTCCATTAGAAAATAAAATCAAATTCTGATTTAAATTTTTGTATCAGCTATACAGGGTGTCCCAAAAATGAAATATATTTAAACATTTTATGAAGCAATTCGCATGTAACCGGTTAAGTAACGAACGTACCATTACAAACTTGATTAATTTTTTTGTCGTCGCGAAGATATTGTTGAGTATTTTGTTTACTCAGATTTATTCACTGTGGATGGTTTGTTAGAAAATCTCACACTTAAGGGGGAACTGCACGCAGTATTATGGATCATTTGCAAGCCTTCCGCCGCTGCAATATTATGTTAAAGGTGTAAGAGATATTTATTAACTTCAAGGTGATTTAATTGGGGAAATATGTATAGTTGGGCGCGAAATACGATTTTTTATGAAATAATTAAAACTAGAATTATAAAACAGAAGTCGATTTGTCCATTTTTGACCATTTTTTGACCACTTTTTGACGCAAATGCCATCGCATATAATTGTTTTATCCACAAAATGGCTCTTTACCGCCTTGCATTGATCCTTTGTCTACGTAACTGCAAAATTTGAAATAGTAAATCGCACTCACGTCTTTGTATTTCTGCAGCGCATGAATCCTTTTGAACCCATTTTTAACCGAAATGTAATTTAAATTGCCTATAGATAACACATTTTTTTGAAGTCGAACTCGCAGGAAGTTTTTTCTAATACATTGGTACCATTCATCTTACTTTGAACTTGACTAGACCTTGTCGCTGATTTTTCATTTCTTGCGTGCAGTTCTCCCTTAAGGGTATATTTGTCATTATACAGGGTGGCTAAAAAAATGAAGTATGGGGCAATTTTAATTTTTTAAATAAGGTACCCTCTTTCTTTTTCGAATTTTGGACTCTGCTCCAGATTCTAAGCATATTTCATGACTAACTCTTAAAAATGGATAACTTCTAACTTTAACGGGTTGTAAAATCTAAATAAACTGCTCAAAAAATTAGTCGACATAGCAAATTTTTTCCTCATTTTTAGGAGACTGCATCTCGGAATTAAAAATTAAAAGATTCTGAAAGGCCATTATTTGTTTAATCAATTGCTTGGAATAGTTTTTGATAAAAATATTTTTTTTTGTGTTATAAAGGGTGTGTCTCTGCACCTTTTGCAATAGTTATTCCAGAACTTTCACCCTAATCACATTTATAAGCTTTGTTCTATATCTCGGGCCCTATTTAATGGCTTTTTATTATTTGCTTAGAAAAAAAGATACAGGGTATTTTCAAAAAAATCCCAGTTTCGCTATACCCAGAAGTATAAAGGTTTTGCATTTTTCTATTTAGAAAAAAAAGTTACAGGGTATTTTCAAAAAGTCTGTATTTTTTAAAATTTCCAATTTCTATGTTTTTATTTAATGTGTAACTCTCGGTGAGTGTCGGTCTATCTATCAGTTCGCGGTGTAGCTGAAAAACTACTTACCTGATTGACTTCAAATGTTGATCAAAAATTAAGGGTCACCTATGGATGGTGTGGCAACATTTTGGTAAAAATCCTCTAATATAATATATCTCAAGAAAACACTGTCTAGATGGTCTAGATTTTATATATGCTTTTCTTTTTGTCATTGATAAAACGCTCTTAAAAAAATAAACGCGCTTTTTAGAATCGCAACAAATTTATTTACAAAAACTAAAACAAGTCCGAAACATGCCCTCTGTTCCAGTAGCAATATGGTATACATTAGGCAAAACAGTCAAAACTGAAAACATTGAAAACATATTTAATGAGCACAAAACACTAACTACAACGAAACATCTATAGGCGCTCTGTTTGGGTATTCATTATTACACAATTCGTTTTGGGTACGCGTTCTATCTCCATAGCCAATCATCATTAATATTTTTATGCGTTCTCTTTCACTTAATCGTACCATTTCACAGTTTAAAAAATTACTTTTAATGGAACAAATGTTTACTTTTGACAATGAAACAACGTCAAAATTACGTGAAATATGTAACAGGTAACAATATCATTAATGTTTCTGCTTTAGGTAGATTTGAGTTTGTTTAATTCTCAATATGAACTGGGTTCGGATGTGAGGGGAACCTAGTGCTAAATTTTGCAACTTTTAGATAAAAAAATATTTAAGGAAGCGCAAAAAGAGTTGGTTAAACTCTTGTGTGACAAAGCATAGCAGGGGAAATTGGTGCAAATTGAACTTTTTAATACTTTCATTTATTATTTCGCAATTAAACCAACACTAAATTACTTTTTATTAATTTTTCATTACATATTCTTAGAATTTTGTTTAGATAGCATCTATTTTTTGCGCTTTCTGAAATATTTTTTTTAATCTAAAAGTTGCAAAATTTAGCACTAGGGACCCCTCATATCCGAATGCAGTTCATATTAAGAATTAAACAAACTCAAAGCTACTAAAAGCGTTAACATTAATAATATTGTTACCTGCTACATATTTTACGTTCGTGAATATTTAGATACTGTTTTCCCTAGTAGGTGGATTGGTAGACGGGGTACGATAGAATGGCCTGCCAGATCCCCTGATTTGACCCCGATAGATTATTATCTGTGGAGTTGCCTAAAATCTACAGTGTATGTTAACAGATCCCACAATATTGATGACCTACCTGAAAGACCGAATAAGACAGGAAATTAGATTGATAAAAGCTCAAGTAGAGCACAATGTTTTACAAGAATTTGAAGATCGCCTAGGATATTATCAGGAAGCTGCAGGTGATCAGTTTTAACAATTTTTAAATTAATATTACATAATTTTGTCATTTAGACATTTATTATTTAAAGTTATGCCTTTTTTTAAAAAAATTGATTTTTTATACAACTTAAGTCAGACATATGTAGATTATGATACATGAAAGGTGATCAAAAATTTCCGTAGAATCCGAGAATAAAATAAAAAATGGGATATTCCATTTAAAGTAACTATGTTAACTGTCGTCACTTGCTTTTGGGTCACTCTGTATACATAAAATTATAATAAAAAAATGGCAATTAAAAAATACCTGATTTTTAAATGAATTTATTCCAACCTTTTCGTCATCACGGTTTCACCGAAAATGACTCCAGTTTCAATTTTTTAAAAATGAATGAAATGACTCCAGTTTCAATTTTTTTAAAACACTCTGTATATTTTTACATTTTTGGATTCCTGAGACAAGATGTGACATTTTAAAAACTTTTTACGCCTACTTGATTTTTTATAGCCATTTTTAAAATTGCATCTAGGTGGCCATGACCGGAAGCAAATTAGTCTAAGGACCTGAAATTATGACAGAATAATACAATCGCTAAGTTTTAGTGATTAGTCTGATAGCTAGGAACAAGAGAGTTGATAAAATTAAATTTTTGTGTCTAACTATTTTTTTTCAAATGGCGACCGATCTTTTTTGCGATTGAATTAAAAATGAGCTCAAAAATTAAATATTTACTTATATACTTTATACATAAAAAATAATAAAAGTCCAGGGTTAGCCCTTAGAGAATATTCGAGGGAATATCCTAATAATCGAGTTCCCTCCAGAACTATATTTTTTTGAATTGTGGGTGATTTGGAAAATGGTGTCCTTAAAAACTCTAAGAAAACTCGTCCCAATTTTGTCCTCACTGAGGAAAAACAACTGGAGATTTTACTTTATTTCGAGGAAGATGATGAAAGATCCCAAAGAAATGCTGACATTGCAGGTGTCAATAGAGGAAGTGCTCAAAAAACACTGCAGGTGAATGGTTATCATCCTTATAAATTTCTTCCAACTCAATTATTATCACAATTAGACTTTAATGAAAGATTGACTTTTTGTTGTGATATTATGGACCGGCAGTTCGAAAATGTGTTTTTTTCAAAAGTGCTTTGGACTGATGAGGCCTCATTTAATACGGCGGGTATTTTTAATCGAAAAAACACTCATTACTGGTCTCAAACTAATAAACATCTAATAAAAGCAATTAAAAAACAAGGCCGTCAAACCGTACATGTGTGGTGCGGAATTATTTGCGACCGTATTATCGGACCAATATTTTTTGACAGGTCGTTAAATGGCGAAAGATACTTGGAGCTGCTTAGGAATGAAATCATGCCCCTTATCAACGACTTGCCAGCAAATAATCGAGAAAATATCATTTTTCAGCAGGATAGCGCCCCTTACCACACGGTTGCACCGATAGTAAATTTCTTTAATCAACATTTTCCATTGTGGATAGGAAGACATGGTTTAATATCCTGGCCACCATGAAGCCCTGATTTAAGCCTTTTAGACTTCTTTTTGTGGGGTGCCCTAAAAAATAAAGTTTATAAAAATGGATCTAATAATAGAAATGAGTTAAAAATAAAAATCAGGGAAGAGATCAATAGTTTTAATGCATCTAATTCGGTAAGGAACGCTATTCGAAAAATGGAGGCTATTTAAACTTCATGTATCGCAATGGACGGTGGCCATATTGAAAATTTTTTATAATCTGTTTTAATCATGTTTAATACTCAGTTAGTTATTAGTTATACCGTGTTGCACAAGATATTTTTTTGTCTCTCCCTTATTTTCGTAAACATTAAATATTAAGAACATAAATTACATAATATTTCACTTTTATTTGTATTTTCTAACATTATTTATAGTCGCTATCTGTGTTAAGGAAATGAAAATAAGGCTTAGTTTACGACATTTTTATTTTAGCCCACTTCATCTGTTTACTTATATTAAAAAAAAATAGTCAAATCAGAAAACGGCTAATAAAATCGAAACTCTTGATTTTAGGCATAGAACATATATATGAGTAATGATAGGTAATTGAACGCTGAATCAGTTGAAATAAAAATATACAGGGTGTTCCACTTGAAACACAGGAGATTTTTACATTTAAAGTTCTGTTTGTTTTGCTCTCCATTTTTAACACCCTGTATATTAATTGGTAAGACCAGCATGGAAACTCGTTGAATTGAACCCTTAGTAATGTATGTTTAGGATATTAGTCAGTTCCATTAAAGTTTTATAGGTAAAAAATTTATTTTTAAAAAATATGTTTTTTTAAAAAAATCTAAAAACTCAATTTACTCAAAAACGATAAAGAATTCAAATATAGATGTTATCATAAAAACTTTCGCAACTTAACAGTAGAATCGAAATATGTAATAATATATAGGGTATCCCATTTAAATTCTAAAATCTCAATTTACTCAAAAACGATAAAGAATTCAAATATAGATATTATAAAAAAACGCAAGCAGCAACAGCAGAATCGAAATATGTAATAATATATAGGGTATCCCATTTAAATTAAGAAAGTTGACATGTGTCACGTCAAAACGAAACACCCTGTATAAGCAAAAGTGAAATAAAATAAAAATTTAATTGAATCCAAACAACCTTTTTATTTAATTTTTTGTCGTAACTATTACCGTTCATAACATGGACAAGGAAAGTATGAAAAGGAAGGAAATAAAATCCATACTACAGAGTTCATTTCATGCCCATTTTGTATTACTGATACCTTACTATGCATTTAAATAACTCTCCAATTTTGTATTTTTCATAAAGGCATTCATATTAGTAATAATACCAGTTGTGATCATAGGATATATTTGATATTCGATTCCAACAAAGCCTCAGTAAAATAAATTTTCCAGTAAAAGCTCAGTTAAAATTAAAATTAATCACAAGCAGCTAAAATTCCAAATGAAAAAAGGTTTAGTATTATAATTTTGCAGATTTGGGAATGCTGTTTTCGTAGCGGAGCAAATATTGTTTATAAATAAGCGATATTGGTTATTGCTGTTGTAATAAAGGTGAGATTAATACGTTTGCTGAATGTAAAACCTACAGTTGGCGTCACAAATCCTTATAGCTTAAAGGCAATTTTTTGTTAATTTTTGGCGGCTAAATGCGAAAATGGTGGTAAAAACTTAAGAAATCATGGAATCACTTTTTGACGTTTCGCCTTCGATTGTACGAGGCATCTTCAGGGATATCTACTTTACTAGATCTGAACATTCAGTGTTCTGATCTCGTGAAATAAAGATCACTGAAGATGTCTAGTGTAATCGAAGGCGAAACGTCGGAAAGTGATTCCAGTTTGTAAACTGCTCAAACAAATTAGTCGGTACAGCATTTTTAGGAGACTGTATCTCAGGAATGCCTCAGCCGATTTTTAAAAATTAAAAATATTCTGAAAGGCTATTATTTTCTTAATCAATAACCTGAAGTGGTTTTTGATAAAAATCATTTTTTTTGTGTTATACAGGGTGTGAAAAATATAATGTAAAAATGACAAATTTAGAGATCTCCAAAAAACATACATTTTACTATAAAGAAACTAAAATACTTAAAACGGAATTACATTTAAAAATATTTTTCGAGATGGCTTAAATACAAAAAAAACAGAAATGCCATAAACGATAAAAAAGACAACAACAATCTAAACAATATATATATATATATATATATATATATATATATATATATATATATATATACAGTGTGTATCAGCCAAATGGAATAAATTCGATAATAAATAAATGGGGGCGCGTTCGGAAAAACGCTTGGACCCGTCGATTGGTATTTTTAGTTGCTCATTTTCTCCAATAAAAACTTTTTATACAGGGTGTGTCCTGTAACAGTGGTCAATGCCAACTTTCTTATTTCAAATGCAACACCCCGGATATTATTTAATTTTTGGATTCTTTAGGAGATTCTAAACATATTTTATGTTCAATGTCCTATCTTCAACTATTTCGGCAATATTAAGTGTTTTCAAATTTTTTGCAAAAATTAAGATTAAAAAAATAAAATTATTTATTTCTTCATAATGTATAAACAAAAGTAAAAAGTTAATTTAGGAACTGTTGAATATGCTCGCCGCGAACGTCTTGGCAAATTCCTAATCTTAAATAGAAATTTCTTCTAACGTTATTTAGCATCTCAGGCGTGACCGATCTAATCGCAAGCGTTATTCGTCTTCTTAAGTCAGCTAAGTCGAGGGGTTTAGTTTTGTATACAACATTTTTAATATGTCCCCATAAGAAAAAGTCTAATGGCGTCAGATCAGGGGATCGCGCTGGCCATTCTATCGATGCTCGTCTTCCTATCCACCGATTTGGAAATATTCCGTTGAGGTACTGCCGGACATTAATTTGGTAATGGGGCGGTGCTCCATCTTGCTGAAACCATATCATATTCGCTGGAACTTGGGGGTTTGCTGGATCCGGATACAAATTTGTCAAAGTTGGCACGACATTATTTTGGAGCAGTGCTAAATAATTATCGCCATTCAAATTGCCGTCAATGAAAAAGGGGCCTATGATATGATCCCTAACAATTCCTGCCCAAACATTAACCTTTTCAGGATATTGAGTATGTTCTTCGCTGATCCAGTGAGGATTTTCCCTAGACCAATAGCGGCAATTTTGACGATTTACATGACCGTGAAGTGTAATGGTGCACTCATCCGAAAACAAAACATGTTCTAGTTGAATAACATTGTTATCTAACATAGCCATCATTTGTTCACAAAAATAAGTTCTTCTATCATAATCGTCTTCCATGAGCTCCTGAGTTGGTATCACTTTATAGGGATGCATTTTATTTTCTTTTAATGTTCGAATAATCGACGGCTTGTCGACTAGAAATATGTGGGTTTTCCTCAAACTCAAGCATAATATCCAATTTAGTATCATCATTTATTGAATTGGCAGCTGCTTTTTTTATCTGCCTCACATGTCCAAACTCGCGAAACTGCTTTTCTATTTTACTAATTGTCCCTTGGGATATATGCGGCAAATTTGGAAATTTTTCATGAAATAAGCGAGCAACTTCCACTTGTGTTCGTGTGTTATCTCCATAACCAATCATTTATAGAATTGTTATTTTATGCATTTCTGTTAAATGAACCATTTTTCTGATATTAGGTATTATGCAGTTAACGAAATTCAAAAGACTATGACACTGACACTGACAACTACTGTCTTGCAAAGAGAAAGGCCAGGCATTTTACACAAAAGTAAACAAAATTTAAAAGTAAACAAAACTGGCTCTTTTTGTTCTATATCAATAAAAAGAAACGCTAAAATGGTTTTTGCTTACATTCTTAATATGAAGACCTAAATGGTAAATAAGTATTGAGGGTGTTGTAGCGAATTTTTGTAATCAAATAAATAGTTCAGTAACCAGAGCCACTTTCATGATAAATTCGAAAAAATTAAATTAAAAATAAATTTGAAAACACTTAATATTGCCGAAATAGTTGAAGATAGGTATAGGACATTGAACATAAAATATGTTTAGAATCTCCTAAAGAATCCAAAAATTAAATAATATCCGGGGTGTTGCATTTGAAATAAGAAAGTTGGCATTGACCACTGTTACAGGACACACCCTGTATAAAAAGTTTTTATTGGAGAAAATGAGCAACTAAAAATACCAATCGACGGGTCCAAGCGTTTTTCCGAACACGCCCCCATTTATTTATTATCGAATTTATTCCATTTGGCTGATACACACTGTATATATATATATAGATAGATATATATCATTATTGGAACAGTAATATCCCACATTTCGTGGTATATATATATATATATATATATATATATATATATATATATATAATACGCATCAAAATTAACGCATCACTATAAATTGCACAACATTTCAATGTGGATTTTCTTGTGAACCGCTGAACGGATTTTGATGATTTTTTTTTAAATGTAGATTTGTTTATCGCTAAAAACGCCGCGGTGTGAGTTTTTATTAAACCTTTAGTTTTGAGCATATACAGGGGCCAACAATGAGAGTAATTTTTATATATATATATATATATATATATATATATATATATATATATATCATTATTGGAACAGTAATATCCCACATTTCGTTGTATATATATATACATATATATATATATATATATATATATATATATATATATATATATATATATATAAAATGTTAATTGACTTAGTCAACGTTTTCAATAACTTTAAAATGTCGGTAATATTGTCTAACGTGGTAGTAAATATGTATATTTTTGTGTTTTTAACTAAATGACCAGATTTGCGTTCTAGGGTAAGTCTTTTATTTTGACCATATCTTCATATATTATATAAAAATGTGCTAAAAGTACTTTTAGGTTTAAAAAAGACAAAAACAATATATTTGTAAAAAAATATATATAATGAAATGACCTTAAGCCTTAATATATATATATATATATATATATATATATATATATATATATATATATATATATATATATCATATAATTAGCAACAGCAAAATATCATTTGTCATTATCTAAGGTATAATGAAAATTGAATATTCAATCCAGGACAAAGCCTCAACAAAATATATTTTCCACTATTTTCCATGAAAAACTGAATGTTGCTAAATGAATATTAAAGGTAAATTGCATATATATATATATATATATATATATATATATATCAACTGATATTAAGTTTGCTGCTAATTTAATCTTGTAATTTACAAGAATATTTATATAGTAACCAGCATAGAAAAATGTTAATTGTCGAAAAGTTTCTGAAGAATAGCCCGAGGTATTACAAAACTATGAAATATTATTATTATTAGGCCTCTATACCCGATTTTAACGTTTTTCGAGTGTACGAATCCCCACGTTTACGCTGGATTTGGAAATGTATTCTTTTTTCTTATCGATGTCTCTTAGTTTTTGTAAGAAGGTTTAACGTATTGTTCGATTTAAAAGCTGTTTTGATGTTAAAATGCTTGACTATTCTCCAAATATTTTCAGTTGTTCCCTTAATATAGGGTACTTTCCCATACCTATCTGCAGCCGGTTTCCAGAAATTAGTTAATGAAAACAATGGCTGTGAGACGCCATGATAGTTTGTTTGACAGACTTGAGCTTCTGATTTTAAGTCAAAGTTAAAATGGAAGTAAATAAATCGAATACAGTTATAATGAATTTTCTTATTCTGCATGGTCAGTGTGATAAGATTATCAAGAGAACGTGTAGACAATTTAATGAAATGTATCCAGATTTACCACAAGGGACTATCAGAAAATTCATTTGAACCCAGAACAATTTTAAAGATTTTGGTTCAGCTTTAAAACCGCGAAGAAATTTAAAATGATAAATAATAAATCCGAAATACAAAAATTAAATAGAAATTTCAAATATTGTCGCTACACTGATTTTTTGAGCAAATGTTGAAAATGTCGGCCACTAACCTCTAAACACTCCAATAAACGAGTATTGACATCATCCGTTGTAACTTTTCTTATTTCTTTGATATCAATATCCTGAAATGCTTGAGTGACTCGATGTAGTAGTTCTTCTTTGGTATTTACTGGAGTGTGGAAACTTTAGTGTACCCCATAAATGAAAATCTAAAGGAGTTATATCAGGCAATCTTGGGGGCCAATTCCACGGTCCTAGACGTCTAAAGCATCGGTCATCGAACATTCGATCTAGCTCTGCAGTCACTTCCACCGTACAATGTGCTGAAGCCCCGTCAAGTTGATACCAACAGCTTCGGTAAACCTCAAGTGCAAGACCATCTGTAAAATCCTCGACCACTGTTGTTGGAATATCTAAGTATTTTCTGAAAGTGAGTTGTTCATCGTATATTATATACCTAATTTGATTATCCATTAACAAACAGAAGACATTAAAACTAAATTTTTCCTGAAATCCTCTCTCTGTTGTAGAGTGCGGATTTTTATTGGCCCAACAGTGGCGATTCCGAATATTAAAAATACCTTTCCTCGAAAATTTTGAGTCATCTGTCCGTATAAATTTTCTTAAAAAAGAGGATCTTCCTGTATACGTGTCGGTAACATTTCACAAAATTCGACTCTTTGCGGGAAATCGTGTCATGCATATTATGTTTTTCTAAAATTCCAATGACCAAATCTTCTTCAGCGCCACGTATAGAGGAGTGAGGATATGCATAAAAGTATGCCAACACGTTAATTTCATTTTCTTCATTGGAAGTCACCAGTCTGGTGGTTTTAAAGCTGAACCAAAAATCTTTAAAACTGTTCTGGATTCCAATGAATTTTCCTCGGAATTTTCTGATATTCATTTGTGGTAAATCTGGATACTTTCATTAAATTTTCTACACGTTCTCTTGATAATCTTATCACACTGACCAAGCAGAATAAAGAAATTCATTATAACTGTATTCGAGTAACTATTATTCACTTCCAATTTAACTTTGATTTAAAATTACAAGCTCAAGAATGAAACGTCTGTCAAAAAACTATCATGGCGTCCCCTCGGGCGTCTCACAAAAATTGTTTTCATGGCACACTTCTACTAGAATCATTGAAAATGACACGTTATTATGATATTTTGTAAGAAATACTTATAAATCAAAAACGTGAAGAGTTATGTAGAGGCAAAGTATACATTATTAGAAAGCTACTTTTATCAACTTCTTAAATCAGTATTGATATAAAGGGTGCCTCATTTAAAAAAATCGATTTTCTGGCGCTTTTATAAGTTACCAACATACATTTATTTCTAGAGCACCCTGTATGTTTCAACTAAGATATGACAAAGTAATCAAATACCTAAAGGTATTATTTAACCGTAGTCCAAAATTCAGATTAAAATTGTCTTGTCTAAGGTTCCATATATATATATATATATATATATATATATATATATATATATATATATATATATATATATACAATGAGGGCATAAAGTCTGGAAACCTTGAGATATGTCAAAAACTATACAAGTTGGGTAAAAAAGTTTCATATAAAAGTTGTATAGTTCCTTACGATTTATGATTCAAGAAATGTCTTGAAATATACAGGGTGTTTTAAAATCAAGTTACACGCCAAAACTTCAGAATCTCTAACGGAACACCTTCTATATTATTTCATTTTAAGAATCTACATGAAATTGTGATCATGATTTATTAAGCATACACTATTCCTAAAGTCAACTGTTTTTGAGATAAAAAAATTAGAAAACTGTTTTACAAAATTTTTTTAATAACGATTAACGACGATAGTCTAAAATTATAAATGATGCGTTTTAACGTAATAAATGCTGGAACTGTTGTCCGTTCACTTCCTGACAATATCCTAATAGATTGATGAACTCTTGTTGTAGATTTCGAATGAAAGTAGATCGGATTTGTCGGATTTCATCTCTTATACGATTTTTCAGCGCATCGATATTAGGAGGTCTGTTGAAATAAACTTTGCTCTTTAAATATCCCCACAGAAAATAATCTAGGGGAGTTAAGTCCGGGGACCTGGCCGGCCATTCGTAGGGACCACGACGTCCTATCCACCTGTTAGGAAATATTTCACTGAGATACTGCCGAACAGGTAGCGCGTAGTGAGGTGGTGCTCCATCTTGTTGGAACCACATTGCTGCAGTAGGCATATCGGGCTCATTACCTGGATACAATTGAGCTAAGGCAGGAATCAACTCGAGTTGTAAAAAATCAAGATAAATTTCGCCGGTTAAATTTACGTCGAAAAAGTAGGGACCTATAATTCTATCTTGAAATATTCCAGCCCAAACATTGATTTTCTCGGGATATTGCGTATGAGCCACTTGATCCCAATGTGGATTCTCTGTAGACCAATATCTACAGTTTTGTCGGTTGACAGTACCATTAAGAAAAAAGGTGGCTTCATCAGAAAATAAAATATTTCTACAAAAGAATGGATCCAGGTTGCACCGCTCTTGCATACTTTCGCAAAACTCAAGTCGGCGGTCAAAGTCGTCTTCATTTAATTCATGGATTAATCTTATTTTGTAGGGATGATACTTTGCCGTGTGCAGAATATGTTTTACCGATGATTGACTAAGGTTTAAATCTAATGCTACCTGACTTGTAGGTAAATGTGGATTTTGCAATTGCTTGTCTCCGCTCGGGATTCACATACTTCGTCAAGATTTCTTTGGCTATCTCCCCATCCAAACATCATAAGAATCTCTATTCTTTCTCTTTCTGAAAGCATTTTTATAAGAAAAAAAGTAACTCTCCAACAATATGTTAAAAATTGACACAGTTTATTGTCAGTACATGACAGTTTCTATGGGAGTTCTAAAATAATCCACCAGGTTTCACTATGTATAGGGAAATGAGTTAATTTTGTTTAAAGCCAAATTTCCATTTTCTCATTTTTTTATCTCAAAATCAGTTGACTTTAGGGATAGGGTATGCTTAATAAAATATGATCAGAATTTCATGTAGATTCTTAAAATGAAATAATATACAGGGTGTTCCATTAAAGATTCTGAAGTTTTGGCGTGTAACTTGATTTTAAAACACCCTGTATATTTCAAGACATTTTTGAATCATTAATCGTAAGGAACTATACAACTTTTATATGAAACTTTTTTACCCAACTTGTATAGTTTTTGACATATCTCAAGGTTTCCAGACTTTATGCCCTCATTGTATATATATATATATATATATATATATATATTATATATATATATATATATAATACCGCCTCTTTTTCTACCATGTATGATTTAAAATGAGCATCTGGAGGTAGATTACAAATATTTAATAATGATATCTAGATCTAAAATTTCATAAAAAACACACATTGATCCAAATATACACACTCACATGTACAAGAGTTCTCTCTTAATAAATTTACAGATATGTAGAAATGGAACGCCATTGAAACAAAAAATAAGCTTTGGCAACATTAACTGTTTGATTTTAGTTATGTTTTAAGAACCTTTAAAGAAATCGTTTGATAGATGCAACTAGTTCAGCTTGAATTTCACTAAAAGAGCCGAAATAGCTACACAAACAAAACCGCATTTAAAAATTCAGTAGCCATAATTACATTGATTGTTAATTACTTTTATGGATATCACTATAGCCCTAAAATATAATTCTTTAATAAATAATTATTGTAATTAATTCTAATCGAAGAGCGCCTCCCTTCAGGAATAGGTGTACAAATTTTCAGGAATCCTAGGAAATACTTCGGAAATGTCTGAGGAATTTGAGGAATTCGTCGAGTATTAGTATACATACATTTCAGATGTTTCTTTTTCAATTTCCATGTAGGTATTGGCTCAAAGTAGCTAATAGGTCATTGAAAAAGTACGACAGGGCGATAACAACGAACTCAATGCAAATCCGTCATTGAGTTTTTGTTATCCTCTTAAGCTGATATGTATAGAATTGCCAAAACTTCCATTTTTCTACTAAAGTAGAAAAAAACTCGGATTTCCTCTATGATGCCACCAACATTTCCATTAAAAAACACTTGAGAGGAAGAGCACGAAAATTTCTGTTAGGTTGGCTCCATTAAAGCAAGAACAAGGCGACATTTTAGACTTATTTTTATACATTTGCTTTAGTTTATTAAATATTAAATTTCAAGTGCATTATAAGTTGTTAAATATTTTATATTTTTCTGTAAATGAACGGATATTGTGTTTGCTACGTTGAAAATCTGTTTGCAAATAAATTTCCATTAGGTTCCCTATGATATTAGGAATGTTTACTCCTTTTTTAGTATGTATAACAAGGGGAGCAACCCCTTCCTTTAAAAAAGTTGAGGGGGGGCGATGCACCCCCTGACCCGTACTTCCGACCTGCTTGTATAGCCTTGAAATATAATTCATTATTGTAATTAATCCTGATGTTTTATTCAAACTCAAAACTTGTTTGAAAATATTCTATATTGTGTCCCAAAAACTTCAAATATTTTTTAAAAGCTTATAAAACACACATTGATCTAAATATAAACACTCACATGCACAAGAGTTCTCTCTTTGTTAATTTACAGAAATGTAGAAATGTTTGATTGAAATTATGTTTTAACAACCTATAAAGAAATCGTTTGATAGATAAATCTGGTTCAGCTTGAATTTTACTAAAAGTGCCGAAATAGCTATCACATTTAAAAATTCAATAGCCGTAATTTCATTGATAATTAATTAGAAATTAATTTAAATGTATTTTTTAAATGTATTTCCAGAGGGATTTCATATTGAGTTTTATCTGGTTACTTATTTATAAAAAGCAATAGTGCAACTCTTTGGGGATAGAATAAATTAAGGTTTAAATTGTATCATAGAATGTTAAGTAGGTTTTATTTTGGCTCTGGTTTGGGCAAAAAATAGTGGAATTATTAATTCAAAAAAGTAGAATATACATTTTATTCAAACAAAAGTTATATGTATAATCCTGTACAATATTCTAGTTGGGTGTTGGACAGTGGTGTATCCAGGATTTTTATAGTGGAAGGGCCAATGCGGTGGCACAAGTTGTAAGTGGAGGGGGCGGCAATATTTTTTTCTAGTTTTCTAAATTTTACTGAGGAAAATTAAATTCTGTGTTGGCATTAGCCATTTTAAAAGTTTAGTAGGTTTATATTTAATTATTTTTTAATGAATTAAACAATATATTAAACATAATTATTATAATAAAAAGTAAATACAAAAGTCCTAATTTGATAGAAATTAAGCTAAATTTAGAAAGTAACTTGGTAGATACAAAAATTTTAGAGAATTAAATCTAATCTTCTGCTTCCAGAAGCAAAAATATCGACATTTCTATCATAATCCAGTTTTTTTGTAAGATTTTTTTTTATATTAAGAATGGCTAGTTCCTAAATCCTCTCATCAGTAATGGTATTTCTGAGGTATGTTTGAAGTTTTCTCAAACAGGAAAATGAGCTTTTACAACCACTGCTTGAAATGGGCATAACCAAGTAGAGATAATTTGTATCTTTCGCAACAAGCAATTTTGAATTTTTTTAAAAACATAACCATCAACTGAAACATGTTGTCAATTTTAGTTTCACTGTCTTTTTCAAAATTCAAGATACTTCTTGGCAAAATTTTGATCTCAGATTTTATTACAAAAATGTACAAATAAATAGATATTTTACATAATAAATTCCAAGAAAAAATGAAGAGAGCTTTAAACTGCATTTATTTTATTTGTTTAAAGAAATATATTTTTTTTGATTGTGCTAATAGCAAATAAAGCAAATAAAATGTAAAGTAAAATATATTAATTCGGATATAAGTTCTAAGTGGGGGGCCAGTGGTGGGCCGGACAAACGTACGGGGGCGGGCCCCCTGGCCCCTCCTTGTATACGCCACTGGTGTTGGATTTTTACTCTGATTTTTATAACTTTAATCTATAGGTAAATATTCTTTTCATAACTCTTTTGGCATTGGCATATGATAATGTTACTTTTATAAAACATTTCACCACTTGTTATTTCTGTGTTTATTATGTATATGAACTAATTCAATGTTTATAGCAAAAATTAAAAAAAATAACTGAAACTACAGAATTGAACTCGAAATTAAAGTTTTTTGGGACTTACTCTGATCTTATATTTTGCCAAAAGTATTTATCGTAATACAAAAAGAAATTAACTAATTTTTTTGTTGAATGTTGAATATAAAATTTAGATATTTTGAATATAGATTATATAGATTAATAAATACAGTATTATGCATATGAAATTATTTGCAAAATTATACAAGTTAAAAAAACATAAATATAATGCAACAAATAATATATTATTTTAAGGTTTTTGGGAAGTTGTTTCTACTTTTGTAATTGGTCATAAGATTGAGTTTTGGAAATTTTTTTTTAATGCAAGAACATATATTTTAACTAGTATTCATTCTGGTACTATTGATAACTTAAACTAAATTTCAAATAGGGAGGCGGATTTGACTAATGTGAATTTTAAATTAGAAAATATATTTGGCAGTTTCTAATAAATATGATTTTTCTCCCGTCGATTATAGTTTCAACATTTTATTGGCAATATTTTTTGTTGTTTGCATTTTATCTTATGTCCGATCGGCTTTTACATAATTTAAAAATGAGATTATTTCTTCAAGAGCTTTTACATTAACCATTTGGTTTCTTATATTATAGAATATTATCCATCTAAAATGTCAATCTATTGTTATTTATATAATATGTATATTTTGTTTTTAATTCGGTTTTTTTTTGTTTTTGATAAACTAGATTTCATGTGACATTTTAAAATATATAAGATATTGTGTATGAACATGCACCTACAATAGTAAGTTTTTCGTTCGTTTGTCTTTATATTTCAAACGAAATTTGAGTTCGCATTTCGACAAATAACAGTAATAATCGTCCCTTAGTCATGGCAACCATGAAAAACCATAATAATTAGGACGACATTGTTAATATAATTATTTAGGGCGCTATCCAAGATAGTCTGATAGATTACCTGAGTGGTGACTTCGGAGATAGGAGCCCCCTTAATGCTGGCAGCCACCCAGGCTTCCGCGAAAGTTTCCATTGCACTTTGGAAGTCCATTGCCATCGCTCGAAAAAAAAACCGATTAAGTTGGTAAACACAAAAAGTCCTGCGAGTCTATGCTTTGCCCATTACGACAACAACGTGACTTCGCGTTTGGCAAGCGAACGCGCGAATGTCACTCATACGACGGTTAAAACGATACTGAGCGCGCGAATCCGCGGAGCTGGAGTCACCGGAATCGAGAAGGAAACGACGGTGGTGGCAGCGGACAGCTCCGGAATTCGCACCACCCCCGAAGAGTTCCCGTGTTGCCAGATCGCGTTACCAACTAGAACGTATATAAGTTTTGTTTTAGCTTATGAGTAGAAACTAAACTGCTTCTGAAATCTACTCTCTGTCTCTCTCTCTCTCTATATATATATATATATATATATATATATATATATATATATATATATATATATATATATATATATATATATATATAGAACATTTCGAACAATTCATAAAATAATTTAGTCTTTGTAGAAAACATTTCTTCAAAAATTCCCCATTAATTTACATTTACTATTTTTATTTTCCTTCGTCCGGAGTAATTATTATTAAAATCTTTTCACTAGCTTGCATCATCCCCTAAATTTAAAGCAGCCAACTCTTGCAGTTAATTTATTAATATTTTTTTTTGGACAAGCTGCCATTTCTTCGGGAATGACAGCAGAGGCTTCAAACTTGGAAGTTGTAACCAGGGTCGGAAACCCTTCAAAATAAGGTTTCACTCGACCCCCCTTTCCATTTAACATTTTGGGGGTGAATCTTCACCCCCGCTCAGAGGGTGATGTTGCGAAATTGAAAATAACGCAAAAATGTTTCCCCCTCAAAAGCAAAATCGACGGGTCCAAGCGTTTTATTTTTTTTTGTCTTACTTGTTATTTGGGGTGGATAGTTTTGGGAACCCTATATATATATATACAATGAGGGCATAAAGTCTGGAAACCTTGAGATATGTCAAAAACTATACAAGTTCGGTAAAAAAGTTTCATATAAAAGTTGTTTAGTTCCTTACGATTAATAATTCAAAAATGTCTTGAAATGTTGAATGTTTTAAAATCAAGTTACACGCCAAAACTTCAGAATCTCTAATGGAACACCCTGTATATTGTTTCATTTTAAGAATCT
>JAUTXW010005492.1:1372500-1465759 GCA_030620095.1 Kuschelorhynchus macadamiae
CTTCTCTTTTTCTGCTGCTGCTATATATATATATATATATATATATATATATATATATATATATATATATATATATATATATATATATATATATATAAATATATATATATATATATATATATATACAGTGTGTATCAGTTAAATGGAATAAATTCGATAATAATTAAATGGGGGCGTGTTCGGAAAAACGCTTGGACCCGTCGATTGGTATTTTTAGTTGCTCATTTTCTCCAATAAAAACTTTTTATACAGGGTGTGTCCTGTAACAGTGGTCAATGCCAACTTTCTTATTTCAAATGCAACACCCCAGATATTATTTAATTTTTGGATTCTTTAGGAGATTCTAAACATACTTTATGTTCAATGTCCTATACCTATCTTCAACTAATTCGGCAATATTAAGTGTTTTCAAATTTATTTTTATTTTTTTTATTTCGAATTTATTGTTATTCATGAAAGTGGCTCTGGTTACTGAACTATTTATTTGATTACAAAAATTCGCTATAACACATATATACTTATTTACCATTTAGGTCTTCATATTAAGAATGTAAGCAAAAACCATTTTAGCGTTCCTTTTTATTATATGGAACAAAAAGAGCCAGTTTTGTTTACTTTTATATTTGTATGCTTTTGTATAAATACCTGGCCTTTCTCTTTGCAAGATATAGTTGTATATATAGTGTCATAGTCTTTTGAATTTCGTTAACTGCATAATACCTAATATCAGAAAAATGGTTCATTTAACAGAAATGCATAAAATAACAATTCTACAAATGATTGGTTATGGAGATAACACACGAACACAAGTGGAAGTTGCTCGCTTATTTCATGAAAAATTTCCAAATTTGCCGCATATATCCCAAGGGACAATTAGTAAAATAGAAAATCAGTTTCGCGAGCTTGGACTGAGGCAGATAAAAAAAGCAGCTGCCAATTCAATAAATGATGATACTAAATTGGATATTATGCTTGAGTTTGAGGAAAACCCACATATTTCTAGTCGACAAGCCGCCGCAATGTTCGATATTAGCCATTCGTCGATTATTCGAACATTAAAAGAAAATAAAATGCATCCCTATAAAGTGATACCAACTCAGGAGCTCATGGAAGACGATTATGATAGGAGAACTTATTTTTGTGAACAAATGATGGCTATGTTAGATAACAATGTTATTCAATTAGAACATGTTTTGTTTTCGGATGAGTGCACCTTTACACTTCACGGTCATGTAAATCGTCAAAATTGCCGCTATTGGTCTAGGGAAAATCCTCACTGGATCAGCGAAGAACATACTCAATATCCTGAAAAGGTTAATGTTTGGGCAGGAATTGTTAGGGATCATATCATAGGCCCCTTTTTCATTGACGGCAATTTGAATGGCGATAATTATTTAGCACTGCTCCAAAATAATGTCGTGCCAACTTTGACAAATTTGTATCTGGATCCAGCAAACCCACAAGTTCCAGCGAATGGAACCACATAACTTGTCAAACCTGTAGAGGGACCTCTTCCAAGTATGTAGTCAAATCCTTTCTTAAAAAATTTAGTAAATTTCGCTCGTTAAAGTGCCTTAATTACTTAAGCTTGGATCAAGGCTAGTGTTGAAAAATATGTGATATATTGCTATTTGTTTTCATATTAACGTTGTTAGTTAATTGTGACATAACTCTTTTGAACTTGTTTGTATTTGAGTGTAATATTCTTGTAATTGTGATGGATTCCATACATTGTAACAATGTCATTATTTGGAACTAAAATTATTACTATTATTATTATTATTATTATTACTGTAATGTAATGTAATAAGGTGTATAAAATATTTCTCAAAAATGGTTTATTTTCAATAACTCGCGTTTGAAAATCTCTACAAAAGTTTACCCTATTTTGGAAATCATCCCCATGGAGTTCTTGGTTCAGACAGAGGTGATAAGAATGATACTTATGTTTTCTATTAATTCCGGATACTGTGCTCTGCGAAATATTCTGATCATCTGCTGCTGAATAGGTACTTGCATTTGGATTGTCCACTATACTCAAAATAACATTGGTTTCATGTTCCTCCCTTATTATGAACTTTTTTTTTCTTTCTCGTTATTACCGGTTGTTCTGAAATGAAGCAATACTTTGCGAAATACCTGACGGCTTGGTTCTCTTCTATCAGGAAAATTCTATTGATAACGACGTTTTGTTGATTTAATTTGGCTACGACATTCCCCAATAATTAAAATCATATCAGTAGTTCGTTTAAGGAAAACTGTTGGTTATTATTCATCTTTAATTATGAATGTAGAAAATAAACAACTCTTGAAACTAGATAACTTCGATACTTGACAGAGATAGGTAAACAAAAACAAAAGAACAACCACCATAGTTACGCACATGTTTAGCCTACTATTATTAATTATCACAGGCTCATGTTAAGACGTCTTTTCGTGATAGACAGTGACGACACGTAAGGAAATATTTTATTCGATTTCGAAACCATGTCCGGGGACGTTTTAAAAGCGTTTTGTAATGGTGGGTTATTTCGATTGTTTTTATTAACGTTGAGGACCGTAATATTGGTCTAAATTTGATAGGATAGTCAAATAAATTTAAGAGCAGAGGGGAGTTGGACCCCAAAACCCCCCTTGAGTGTGCCAATGATAACAGTAAAGTTTGACGCAGCAATTTACACGCAAATTTACTATAATAGTATGTTATACAAAAAATATCCAGTATTGCAAGCTGAATCCAAAAATGAAATAAAAAATACAGTGTTACCTTTAACTCTCTTGAACCACTCTGTATAGTGAACGCTCCTCACAAAATAAAGTTCGCTAAATATTAAAAATATTTTACATAAAGTTTTTTTTCTATTCTCAGCTATCATAGAAATGAAGGGGGGTCTCACTTGCCAGACTTAGCCTGTAGAATATGTTATACAGGAGAAGTGCTAACTTTTGAACTCCTTAAAATTTTTATATACGGGTTTCATCATTATATGTAACTTTAAAGGTCTAAAATATATATATATATATATAATATATATATATATATATATATATATTAATTAAATCATATGATGGTCTAAAAACTAATAAAAAACGTAAAAACTTAGACAATATCGAAAGTTTATAATTAAATCATAGCCCTAAAATGTAAAAAAAAAATATTACTAAAACTGGATGAACTGGTAAAATTTTGATTCGTTTCAAACTTGTACCATAAATAGATTAGAACTGTGTCTCAACAATTCTGATTTAGAATGCCATTGGCGTAGATACTCAGTTTTTTATGGGTTTGAAAGCATACATATTTTATATTTTGAGAACGCCAATAGATTATAGTCAAATTGAAAATAGATATAGTGGGGTAAATGTAACACTAAAAAATTGCTGGACTCATTGTCGCAGACTCTTACTTTTTTTTTCGATTATACATATTTAAAAAAAAAGAGGTAGTATTTTCAAAAACTGTGAAATATGGCAAATTTATTTCATTTTTTTGTATACATTGTAGTAAACAAATTTTTTTTTGGCTTTTTCGCAACTGAATAAAAATATTTAACTTTAAATTGATTCAAGCAAATATTTAATAAAATTACATATCTCAACATGTAGACTAGTCTGGCTACAGAATGTTTCGATACATAATATAAACAATATTATTTAAGCAAGCATAAGAAATTATGTCATTTACCTTAAGTTTTTATAGACGCATAGTAGTTGTACAAATACTTTCATCCTATCGGGACTCATCAGTGCGCCGATCGTAAGAGAAAAACATTAAATAATAGAAAGGAATTGATTTCAAAATTTTAAAATATGTCAGTTTTGTATGTATTTTCATTACCTGACTTGAACACAGACGTCAAAAATAATATATCAAGAAAATCAGTTGCATTTGTGTCTCTAAATTTTGTGTGATATTTCTATATCATTTAGCTTTAATGAAAGTAGTTCTGAGGGGGTTTTAACCCCCAAACCCCCCTTTATATACGCCACTTGAGACAGAGCTCTATTCTCGAGCCTTTACATTTTATTATTTACATTAACGACTTGTTTCATCATTTATTTCCCGATAGATGTTTTAGAACGTTACGGTTTGGAGTACCAACATTTCGTGTGGGCTCATTGACTGACCATTAAAAACGGTTCTTGCCATAATATGTTTTTCCTTTATATAAGGTTATTTTATTTTTTTTCAGTTTAAGACGCCGAATTTCATTTTTTTAATTTTTTTTTCAACTTTTTCAACTACACTGGATGATACTAGAAACAAAAACAGTTGTCGAAACGAAATATTTTGTTTTTATTTCAAGAGTTATTAGGTTAGTAGATATAACTAGAATTGATTGGAATGATATATTAACGCAACTTCTAATTTAGAAGAATAGGAATACGAATTTTAACAATTATATTATAAAATAATAAAATATCCGAGTTTAAATTTGTACAAAGTGGTGTAACACAGGCAGCGGTGTATATAAAAATCGCTTCTGAGGGGGGGGGGGAGTTAAGACGATGAACATTTTCAACAACAAAAAAAGGCCTTCAGTTTTAGTTTTTTACCTAATTGAGGGTAAATAATATTATGAACAAAAAAAGCTCATTCCTTTATTTTTGTTGTAGGTAAAACTGACTCTGGAAGGGGGGGTTACCCTCCAATTCTGAAAAAAAATTTATTACTTTATTCTATTTCTATCATTTTAGCCTTAATAAGGGGGTTTTAACCCCCAAACCTCCCTTATATACGCCACTGGAGACAGGGCTCTGTTCTCTGGCCTTTACCTGTTGTTATTTACGTTAACGACTTGTTTTATTATTTATTTCCCTATAGATGTGTCTGCTATGCGGATGATACGACTTTGATTTCTTTTAACAGCGAATTTTATCTAGAGCGATCACAAAATGATCGAAAATTTAATGGCAACAAAACTCAGGAATTGTCTTCACTACAATTGCTGGGTATATATTTGGATGACTGCTTAGAATTTGCATGTATCGTCCTTACAAAATAAGTTGTGCTTATCTATTTCAGCTATTAGACAACTTAGTAGAAGCATTGATTCAAATACACTTCTGTATATTTTTCACTTTTCCATTCACGTATCTCTTATGGTGTCCACCTCTGGTGAGGTTCATCTATTACAACGAAGATTTTCAAGCTACAAAAAAAAAGTTATTCATATTATCTCAGGGGTTGGACTTGGGATTAACTGCAAACCTCATTGTATCAGATTCTAAGTTCTGTATTTTTATTTACTATCAACTTTTAGAGATCATCGAAATTTTGGCAGTTGTAATACGAATTCAGATTTTCACTCTTATAATACTCGATCTGCTAATTTGATAAGGCCCCTCTAAATTTATACAATAAATTGCCCAACTCCTTAAAGTCTCTCCATCTTTAAAATTCATTTTATTCCGTAACATACATGAGTATGGCTGCTCCTATTTCAGTATGTCTTTAAATATTTTTATGCAGTGTTATATTTTTATTAATTTCATATAGGCAACTGTTACTGTTAGCTAATTATTTTAATTATGTACTTAAGTGTGTGTTTTTTATTAATGTACGGTTTTTTATCATGTTTTTGTCTTTTTTCATATATTCATATCAAGATTAAGAGGTGTTTACTCCAAAATTAATTTTATTCCATGTTAGAGTATGGTTGCTCCCATTTCAGTAAATCTTTAAAAATGTTTAGGCAGTGTTATATTTTCATTATTTTTATATAGACAACTGTTACTGTTAGTTAATTGTTTTACTTATGTACTTAAGAGTGTGTTTTTTTATTATTGTCCGTTTTTTTTGTCTTTTTTTATGTATTCATATCAAGATCAAAGAGCACTTACTCCAAAATTCATTTTATTCCTTGTTAGAGTATGGTTGCTCCCATTTCAGTAAATCTTTAAAAACATTTATAAAGTATATATTTTCGTTAATTTTATATAAGCAACTGTTACTGTTAGTTAATAGTTTTAATTATGTACTTAAGTGTGTATTTTTTTTTATTATTGTACGGTTTTTTGTTATGTGTTTGTCTTTTTTTATATATTTATATCAAGATCAAAAAGCACTTACTCCAAAATTCATTTTATTTCGTGATAGATTATGATTGCTCCCATTTCAGTAAATCTTTAAAACATTTTATTCAGTGTTATATTTTCATTAATTTTATATAGGCCATTGTTATCGTTAGTGAATAGTTTTAATTATGTACTTAAGTGTGTGTTGATTGTTGATCAGAACGACCTCAACAGTTTGTAGCGAGAAAAAGTGACAATGATCTGAAAGTTATTTTCATCTGCCATTTCAACTAAGCCTACAGTTTTAGAATAGCAATAAACAAAAAATAACTTTTATGGTTTTTCTATCATTTTTGGCTTAGTTAAAATGACAGATGAAAATAATCTTCACTCCATCATTGTCACTTTTTCTCGTCTACAAATTGATTCCAAAAGAGTTATACAGGGTGTTATTTAATTGTCTACTGAAAATGCAGGTAGTATTTTTTTAGCTCAATTTTAGGGCTAAAAGTTTTTATAAACATGTGTTCGCGAAGCCTTCGTTTTTGAGATACAGGGTGCTAAAATTTTAATTCTTTTAAATTTTTGTCATGGACCTCGTACATTTCTGGAAATAAATCATTTAAATGATGCACTAGATGCTGTGAGAGATGCCTTCGAAACTGCTATAGCAAATTAGAAAAATCTACAGGGTGTTACCTTTTTCCCAGATTGCGACACCCCGAAATTTGTAGTGCGCCGCGACTGGCAATTTTTGCAGCAAATTTAAATTCCTTATTCTGTTCTATAACTTTTCAGTCTCTTAGATTTTTTCGATATTATGTACCGTTTAGAATTTATTTAGCAAAATGTCCATCCACGCATGGTCATGGCATATGTATCACAGAAAAAAAGGGTAAATTGTAAATGTTTCTAAAATTAATATAACACAGAGGATCTCACTTGCTTTGTAAGTAATACTCATAATAAATTATATAAAAAAAATGAAAATGTTAAAATATTTTAACTGGTGTGTTGTTATTGTTATATTTTGTATAGTTTTGTAAATTGTTGTACTTGTTAATTCTGTATACGTACATGTATTTACTTATTTGCTTATTATCCTATGTATTTTTTAGCCTTCTGAAGATGGTCTAATATAGACCGAAACGCAGATAATTAAAATGATTTAGATCTTCACAATTTATAACTTTGTTGTTGACCTACCCCAACCTCTCATTATACTCGAGGTCCCTAAAAACAAGAATTAAAATTGTAATGTTAATGCATTATGACCTTAAAATTAGGTAGACATGAATGAACACAAAATATTTTCTAGACGGTACAAAATACCGAAAAAATCTAAGAGACCAAAAAGGTAAACAACAGAATAAGGAATTTAAGTCTGGTGTAAAAATGGCCAGTGGCAACACAGTAAAAATTTCAGGGGGGTAAAAGGGATCGCAACCTTGGAAAAGGTAACACCCTATAGATTTTTCTAAAATGTATTATAACCATTTCGATGGCATTGCTTATAGCATACAGTGTATAAAATTTGAATGATTAATCTCTAGAAATATAACTCCAATGCGAATTATAGTAAAATCTATAGAATACATTCGGTGAATTCAAGTTAACTTTTGTCACACCCCGTATCCAAACTTCTTAATATTAATGATAGCGATATTATAACAACTGATCATAAAGTAGGTGATAGAGATTTGTTTTGTATACAGGTTGTTAGGTTACCGCTCCACTTGTACGAAGATGTCAAAATGTTCGCCGAAATGCTGTATATAGCAAACAAATGAAAATCTCAAAAATCCCTAGATATTGTTTTTTTTTGAAATTTGGGAAAGATCGAGTTTATTTACTAAATTATTTTTTAAGCTATTGCCAAACAACTATATGAAACGATAAAATGGGTTATTTCTGTACTGGAATAATTCTGTTCGAGCGAAGAAGTGGGTAAAGCAGAATTTACCGATTTTTACTTCCCTCGTAAGACAGTGACGGCTATTCAGGTGAAGTGCTACTTCACCAGGAAAAATAAACAAGCAAACATCTAACTATATTTGTTATATATCTCTTAAAATTTTAGTTTTTATATTCATTTATTCACCTAATTGGTAAAAAATAAACTGTTCATCTCGAATAATTATTCTACTTGACCGTTGGCGGCATGTATTTTTAAAACTTTCAATCGAACTTTATTATAACAAAAATAACAGTGGCGCAAACCGCTTTGACTTTGCTGGAGGTGCTATCTTTAGTCTACGATTTTCCTACTATGTTGCCATGACAACGCGTACACGATGACGTCGAGCCCAGCGCCATAAAACGCTCTCGGTAAATTTGCGGTGGTTGTTTACTTTTATTTTCGCGGATTTCGCTGCAACCGGTGAGTTCCTTTGCAGTTAACTTGACTGTTTTGTATTATATTTATTTATGGTGTTGTTACAACTTCAAATTCAAAGTTAGTAAATGTGATTGTTCAAGGTTGGAATAAATTAAAAGACGTCTTTCAATTTATTGCAAACTGTGACAAATCTGATGAAAAATCATACATACTATTTGACGGTCTTCAAAAAAAATCGCTTGAAATTCATTTGTGCATATCCAATATAAAACGCTGTCGTGAGGCGCTCTGTAAAAAAAGAAATTTATATTTTTATTAATACCACGTTTGATAAAGCAAATTCTATTACAGAAATAAATCATTACAAACGTGAGCTTGCTAAGCTTTCACCTAAAGAAATTAGGGCTGAGTATAGAACCATTTTTTATGAAATATTGGACCATATTTTAATGGAAATGACACTAAGATTTCAAGACTGTGAAAAACTTACATTTTCATGTTTGGCAGATTCTGCTAAATTTTCGGAATATAGTTTAAAAGTTCCGACTGGCCCGTTTGAAAATTTGTTACAGTTATATGGGGAAATATTTTCAAAAAGTCAACGACTTAAAAATGAGCTTGGTCTTATTTTTGCCAATGACAGTAATTGCAATATATTGCTGCAAGAGCAAGTGAAAAACATAAATAAAAAAATATGACAATACCGTCGACAAGTGCTTCAGTGGAAAGAAGTTTTTCTTGCCTCAAACGTGTAAAAACTTATTTAAGAAATACAATATCTCAAAAAAGACTTACTTCTCTAGGCAATATTTCAATTCAAAAGGAATGTCATTATGAGGATGTTATAAATAAATTTGCTGCTATGAAGGATAGGAGAATTGATTTAGTATACAAAATTTAGGTAAGTGGTAAAAAAATATTCTACCCCTTCCACATATAAAAAAATTCTGGAAAAAAATTATTGCGATATTTTCTTGCTTCATTTGCACTTCACTTACTTTTTCACCCGCGAGCCGCCACTGCTCCAAGGTAGCTTCTAGTTTTCGCGTTTGTAGGTGCCAAAAAACATGTTTTTTCAATTCCTTTGGTCATTCTGCCCGTCAGTAATTTTTTTTGAAATGATCGTCTGGTGGAGGAGACCTTTGAGCACTATTTTTATATTGTAAATGTATACAGGGTGTTTCAAAAAATCGTGTCACTGATTAATGACGATTCTGCTCAAACCGATTGACATAAAACGCTGCATTTTGGCACACAGGTTGACTGTAGGATGTAGAGGTTCGATAAAAAGGAATTTTTTATAACTGAAATTTCTAGGGGGTGAAACCGCCCCTTAAATATTAGAAGATTTTTTATTTAATAAACGGTTTTTTTTTTTTTGGAAAAACGCTTAAACTCGTGTTTTTTATTTGATTATTTTACATATTTTAATTTCCTAAAAGTGTATACACGTTTCTTCTCAAGCCGCTTGACGTAAAAAGCTGAATTTTGGCATACAGGTTGGTTGTAGGACGAGGAGGTTTGAAGATGGGATTTTTCAAAAATAAAATGTCAGGGGGTGAAACCTCCCCTTAAATATTATAATATGTTTTATTTAAAAAACGTTTAGTTTTTCAAAAGAAAATTGATAAGGTATATTTTTTTTTTCGTATTTTTAAAAAATTTATATAGTGTTCCAAAAAATCGGAAATAGTTTATAAACAAAAATCTCTGTTGACAAAAATTGAAAGAAAATGCAACAAAAAACTTGGTTTATAAAGAGGTATTTAAATAAGACGATTTTTGTACAGGGTGTTCCAGCGAGGACTGAACAGGGACCTATTTTCGACCTTCCTTGTATTTTGGAAAAATTCAAAATAGCCGATCGATGTATTTTTTCTTGTAGAATCCAAAAATATCATCGAAAAAATATTTGAACCAGAAACAAAAGAGTTACGCTATGCATCAGGTGTTTTTTAAATGGAATGTATCGTTTTTTATACGATTTTTGGAAAGAGTGATTTTTTTTATGTCCGTTCTGATTAAAAGATTTGATTTTGCGATAGCTGTTTATATTACATTTTAATGTTTTACAAACTAAAATTTTAGCTTCACATGTTTAAAATATACGATAGGTTGGTATATGTGATCAAGGTAAAATGACGTTTGAATGCTTTGTCAATAAAAATTGACATTATTTTAATTATTGTCGAAGTCTTGACCTAAAAAATATATAAATTCATAAATTTAGGCCTTTTCGTATCCTTCCACTTCAGCACCTAACACCGGCACAAAAAGAACTTCGCTTCCAATTTGTTTCTCAAATGGTAATTCGGCAAGAAAACGAAGACCCTGATTTATTCAAAAATATTGTGTGGTCCGACGAAGCTACTTTCACAACATCGGGAGTATTCAACAGACATAATAGTCACCACTGGGCCGTTGAAAATCCAAAAAAGTTCCAGACTATTAAATTTCAAGGGAGGATTTCTATTCATATTTGGTGTGGGATAAAAAACAATAAAATTTTGGGACCAATATTTTTTAACGGGACTTTAAATGGGCATAGATATTATGAGTTTTTAGAAAACGAAATTGAAAATTTTTTGGAAGACTTACCATTGGCAGAATATCAGAATTTAATTTGGCAACATGATGGGGCGCCTCCTCATGCCGTGCATGATGTGGTTCAATTTTTAAATCGGCGCCATAACGAATGGATAGGGCGAAATGGAACATATGCTTGGCCGCCCAATAGCCCCGACCTCTCAGTTTTGGATACATTTCTTTGGGGCCATTTGAAGAACGTCGTATACAGACAACGAAACGAAAATATTCAAGAGATCATGGGAAAAATTGTCGATGAAATAAACCGCCTTAACCAGGAAAATCATATTGTAACAGCAAGTTTAGAAAGGCTGCAAAGGGGTTATCGATGTTGTTTCGAGAAAAACGGCGGTCACATTGAAAACTTATGTTATTAGCAGTTTTATTTTATTATTTAATAATTATTTTTTATTGAATTTCCTTTTCTATCATGTAAAGTTTTATTTTCCTCAAATAGGTTTTTTATCCTTAGAATTGTATTGATGTATATATTTCTATGAAAATTTGCAATAAATCTTCTTCTTGCTTCTCTTGCATTTTCTTGGCACTTGTAAAATAGCATAACAATCTGTAGTCTCTCGTCCAAAGAGTATTTCATTTCGATCAGAGTCAAATATATATTTTTTAGGTGAAGACTTCGACAATAATTAAAATAATGTCAATTTTTATTGACAAAGCATTCAAACGTCATTTTACCTTGATCACCTATACCAACCTATCGTATATTTTAAACAGGTGAAGCTAAAATTTTAGTTTGTAAAACATTAAAATGTAATATAAACAGCTATCGCAAAATCAAATCTTTTAATCAGAACGGACATAAAAAAAATCACTCTTTCCAAAAATCGTATAAAAAACGATACATTCCATTTAAAAAACACCTGATGCATAGCGTAACTCTTTTGTTTCTGGTTCAAATATTTTTTCGATGACATTTTTGGATTCTACAAGAAAAAATACATCGATTGGCTATTTTGAATTTTTCCAAAATACAAGGAAGGTCGAAAATAGGTCCCTGTTCAGTCCTCGCTGGAACACCCTGTACCTCTTTATATCCCTTTCGTTATCGCTATACGCAAACGAAGTCGAGGGTACTTGCTAGTAAAATATTGAAATAATTAAAAATTACTTTTTAGGTTAATTTCAAATTGCATGCAAACATTAAGCATAGTATAATAACATTTTGGTACGAATGTAAAAAGGCAGAACAAAATTTCGACGAAATAAAATGTTAAAAAAGTCAACCTATGCCACACTTGATTTTTGGGCATAATTAAAAATAAATTCAATAAGTAGTTTTTACATTGACACACCGTCATTTTGTTACGCCATGTCAAATTCGTACTAGTTTATCCCAATAGCACATTTAATTTTTGTGCAAAACTTAAAGTCGTTTAAATAAAAATTTTTTTAGGTTGACTTTTTAAAAAAATTATTTGGCTGCCACCTTGAATTCATAACACAATATTACCAGTTTATCTCTATATCACATTTAATTCTTGCTCAAAATTTGAAATTAAGCCACCATTTTGTTTTACCATATTAGATTTTTACCAAAATATTACCAGGTCATCCCTATATGACCCTTAATTTTTGACCAAAACTCGAAGTCAGTCACGTAAGTAGTTTTTTAGTTATGCCTCGAATAGACAGATAGACAGACAGATTGACGGACTGTTTTTTTTATATAAAATTCTTTTCATGTCACCAATACTGTTTTTTTTTGCTCCTCTCCTAAACGTACAAATCAAACGTTTCATTAATATAGTTCATTATGTTTTAAATAACAAAATAGGAGCAAAAAAATAAGTCGACTTTACTGAAAAATTATAAAATCTGGCAACATCGCCAGCTAGCCGTCAAGACGTTTAACGCTTTTTAAAAGCGATCACCCGACGCTTTTTCTTAATGAATATGGCCGTCCTGCCGATATCCCGCCTGCGGGCTTCAATCCGATCCGCACGATACCGGGATCAATCAGTGGAATCCCCGCTTGCGTCTCTCGCGCTCTCGCGGCTTGCCAATTTTTCCACCTCGCTCTCCCGGCTAAACGTCTCAATCGTTTAATGAAAATATATTCTTGAAGAAAGTTTGAAAAGGTAATCCGACGCCTGCGCCCGCTTTACTCGGCAGCGTCCAGACGCCAAACGAGGAGATATGTAGGCGGGGTTTTCTCGCAGGAGGGAGGCGGTTCGTTGGCAAGGTATGTCCCACAGGCAACAAAGGGTTCAGCCAAATTATTCATCCCTCTAGATTTGATGTTCTTCTTTCGCGGATCACACGTTTTTCCATATTTCCGCATCCATTTGTCCGCTATTCGCTTTTATTTAGAGCCCCAAAACTGATGACGCGGCAACGCACGGAGCAAAACACTGACATTTATGCAAGATTCTGTAATAGCACTTTTAATCTTGGGATAAGTTTTCTTTCTTATGTGACTGTAAAAGTGAACAGGTGTGCTTAGCTTAGCCATGAAAAACTGCTATTTATGCAACTGTTAAGTTAAATATATACCAGAGGCGTCTCCTAGAACTAAAACATATTTAGTAAAAATACAACTTATAAATTTTATTCACCATACCACATAAGGAGCATCAAATTAAAACGATATATTTTGTTTGACTCAAACTAAATTATTATTTATATTGGTAACAAAATGCAGTTCTTTGTACAAGGTACCCCATTCGGCACTTTTCTCCCTTATATCCCCTTAAGATAGGGGTATGCGGTTCTCGCGATTGTGCTACTTTTTTGTGAAATTAAAGATGGCGCCAGCAGAATTTTCATAGCCATTTTGGATTTTGAGATTCAGTGCGTTTTTGAAGATGTTGCATATTCATATACAGGATGTAATTTAATTGATGGCTGAAAATGCAGGATACGATTTCTTAGCTTATTTAAGAAAGAAAAGTTCATATGAACATACATTCTAAACCTTTCAACTTTTGAGCTACAGGGTGGTAAAGTTTTAAGAAAAAATTCGTTTTCTTATCATAACTTTAATACCGCTCTTAATATTTTCATAAAATTTGGCACGCGTCTACTAAGCACCAATAAGCTTTTTTTGATATAGAAGATTTTTTAATAATTTTACCAGTGGCGTCCGTACGAAATGTAGACTGAAGATTTTTTTCCATTGCGTTTAAATTTCTGCCGATGGTTTTTAGAAAAACTTGCTGAAAATCCTTTATTTGATAACAAAATACTCTTTACTGATGAAGCAAATTTTTCCAGCAGTTCAATTCGAAATTTTCATAATAATCATGTATGCGCAGAAGAAAACTCTCACGCAATTACTGAGGCCCATCATCAGGAGCAGTTTTGCGTGAATGTGTGGGCTGGAATAGTTGAACATTTCCTTATAGGACCGTTCTTCCTTCCAGGACGACTGGATGGACCATCCGACTGCCACTTTCTTGAAAACGATTTGCCAATTTTGCTCGAGGATGTACCTCTTTTATTAAGAGAAGAAATGTGGTACATGCGTGATGGTCCTCCTGCACATTTTAGCATTCATGGTAGGGAATTTCTAAATGAAGCGTTTACCAATCGCTGGATAGGACGTGGAGGAACTCAATCTTGGCCTCCCAGGTCCACTGATTGAGAACATTTTCAACAATTGTTGTTATAATTAAATTAAATATTAGTTTATTTTATGCATAGAAGTTGTCAAAGCTTGTAAGATTTTTTTTTAGTTTTCATGGATTGCAAAATCCCTAAAATCTCATGTGGCAGTTTGTACGTAAGATGTGTCTTTGTCTAATTTTTATTAAATTAAAGTCAATCGATTGAAATAGCCACTACTACAATTCAAGTCTAATACAAAAAATGTATTAGTAAGTATTATTTTGAGTATTGAGCATTCTTTTACGCCAAAACAGTTCGCCGGACAAAAAAATGTCAAGAATTTAAATTTGTTGCAAAATAAATGAGGATTTCAAAAATAATTTTCATTTCCGCAAAAAGCAGTGCCCTACCATATTTTTTTAGAAAAATCTTCAGTCCATATCTTCAGTGCGGACGCCACTGATAGAAATATTAAAAAATCTTCTACATCAAAAAATGCCTATTGATGCTTAGTAGGTGCGTGCCAAATTTTATGAAAATACTAAGAACAGTATTAAAGTTATGATAAGAAAACGAATTTTTTTTAAAACTTTAACACCCTGTAGCTCAAAAGTTGAGAGTTTTAGGACGTATGTTCATATGAACCTTTCTTTCTTAAATAAGCTAAGAAATCATATCCTACATTTTCAGCCATCAATTAAATTACACCCTGTATATATATATATATATATATATATATATATATATATATATATATATATATATATATATATATATACTCCTGCAACTCAGCTCCCGTATTTATTTTAGAAAAATTATTTAAAGGCCACTGTATACTGTTGATTAGAGAGAACATTTTAAAAATATCTTTGATTGTACAGGGTGTTCGAAAAAATAATAGCGCATAAAAGTTGCATTTTTTTTAATGGAGCCCTCTGTTTTTTTTTACATGTTTGAAACTCCATTTGCCTAGTCTATATATTCCTAGAATATTATCATTTTTTTTAAATAGTTTCGAAGAGAAAAAAAAATAAAATCGAAAATACATTTTTTATTACCCACTTTTTAAATATTTATAAAAAATAGATCAAACATCTTAAAAACTAAGGTAAGCCAGTAGCTTACTGTAATAATTTTATATTTATTGCCCTATGAATGTTATAACTTTAGTTTATACAGGGTGTGTAAAATTTCAAGTCAAACATTTTTTCAATTGGAACATTCCATTTTTTTTTTCTATCGGGTGCGGAATTAAGTGATGAACATTTTTTGTTACCACACTTACCTCAAAATTCCTAAAGGTTTTTGAAATATCTTTAAAAAATATGATAATAATGAATGTGATAATTGAGTAACATCACTGATTTTTTTCATAACGAATTTTCACTATTAATATTCATAAATAATCACCTACGCGTTTGTTAATAATAAAGCGGTCAGCGTAGTTTTGACCATGGGAGAAAATCTAGAATCCTAACACTTTTCGTAATTATGTTTGCTTCTTAAAATTTAAATTAGATAAGGTGTAACAGCTCTATTTTTTAATATTATAAACAAGTACCTAAGAATTGCTTAAATTAATATTTTAATTAGAACATATGTTCGATATGTCTTCCAATCTCTTGAAGGCACAGTCAAAGCCGGGCATGAAACGATCTTCCTACTCTTCTTAATACTTAGGGCTTAATAGTCCCTGCATAGTTTCTGGCATTGTTGGAGGTTCGTTGTAAACAATTTCCATAACGTAGCCTTATAGAAAAAATCTAATTTTGTTAAATCTGGCGATCGGGGCGGTCACGCACTCCCTCTTCCAATCCACCGGTTCGGAAAAATATTATTTAAATAATCCCTAACTGCTAATAAAAAATGTACTGCAGCACCATCTTGTTCCAGCCATGTGTTATTGATTTAGTGGTAAATTTTGGCACAAATCTGTCAAGTGGGTTTGAAGGAAGTCGAGGTACATGGCTTCAGTCAAATTTTCATTAAAAAAACGGGGACCAATAACTCTCCCCCACACATTAACTGACCACCTGTGCTGTAATTCAAGCTGCCTAAAAATTCTTAGATTATCGTCGGCGTAGTAAGGGTAATTATGACGATTTACATATCCATTCTTGTGAAATGTGGCCTCATCAGAAAATAAAACTTTCTCAAAAAAATCAAAGCCTAACCTAGTTTTAGCTTGTCCCAATTACAAAAGTCAACACGTTTCTCAAAATCTGCCGGAGACAGTAACCAAATATGATATGCATGAAACTTATTGCTCTTTAAAATTCGCTGAGCAGTTCTTTCTCTTACACCTACGGCATCGCTGGACTGCTTTTTGACTAACAACAGGATTCTCCGTTACAACTAATAACACAGATAATTCATTTTCGTCCGTTCGAGCAGGCCTACCTCTAACTGGTTTAGTGTAGTTTACATTTTCCGTTTGTACAAACCTCGCTCATAAGTTTGCCATGCTTCGTCTGTCTGGATGTCTTCGTTCTGGATAACGTTGCGCGTAAATTATACATGCCAAAAAGGCGTGTCTATCCGATTCTCCTAATACTAAAATCATATCAATCAGTTCTTCTTTGGTGTACTTTATGACGACTGAGCGTTCAAATAAAAATGTAAACAGTGACACAAACGAACGATAAATAAAATACGAACAAGGTAAAAACCACTATAGGTTTGAAAAATCCGATATTATAATTTGTAAAACTTAAAAAAATTAATAAATAAATGTTGAGATGACATGGGTTTAGATGTTTGACAATTTTTAGGCAACTAGTTTTTCATGGCCGACTTAAATTCTAGTTAATAATTTGAGCAACACAAAGCAATCGTAATTACCAAAAACTCTTGTCAGTAATTTAAATTTTAAGAAGCAAACCTAATTACGAAAAAAAGTTAAGATTCTAGATTTTCTCCGTTGGCTATAACTACGCTGACCTCTGTATTGTTTAGTTGGCTATAACTACGCTGACCTTTTATTATGACTCTCTTACTTAATTATCACAATCGAAAACAGGGTATAACATTAGTTTTTTAAAAATATTTTAAAAACCTTTAGGAATTCTGAGGTAAGTGTAGTAACAAAACATGTTAATCTATTAATTCCGCTCCCGATAGAAAATATGGGTTTGACATGACATTTTTCACACCCTGTATAAACTAAAGTTATTATACTCATAGGACAATAACTATAAACCATCTACAGTAAACTACTGGCTTACCTTAGTTTTTAAGACGTTTAAGCTATTTTAAAAGTTAGTTAGTTATAAAAATTTTTTTTCGATTTTATTTTTTTTCTTCGAAACTATTTTAAAAAAATTAATAATATTTTAGGAATGTATAGACTAGGCAAAATAGGTTTCAAAAATGTAAAAAAATACAGTGGGTTCCATTTAAAAAATGTTTTTATGCGCCACTATTTTTGGGAACACCCTGTATAATCAAAAGTATCTTCAAAATGTGCTCTCTAACTAACAGTATATAGTGGCGTTTAAATAATTTTTCTAAAATATATGGCTCAAGTACAATAGAACACGAGAGATATATATATATATATATATATATATATATATATATATATATATATATATATATATATATATATATATATATATACAGTGTGTCCAAGATAAGGATGCACAGCATGGGGAAAAGGTGAAAGTGTCGGTTAAATTAGAAAAAAGTTGCGTATTTTGATGCCCAACAAAATCCCGTTTTACAAATTTGAAAATTCTAAACCGTTCCGGAAATATCCGAGAAAAACCGAAATATTGGGATTTCGTTTTAATTTTTTTTGAAGTTATTTGAAAAGATATGAAAAAACGGAAAACACTTTTTCATTCACACTTTTTAAAGTGTACAAGGTGACGTTAACAAATTTTTATTACAACGTTTCGTTTCAGTGGAACCACCATCAACTTTGATTTTTCTTATGGGACGGAAAAAAGTACACCCAGTATTAGATTGTGCGCTTTTCATTGCGAATTCGACGATGTACAGCACAATTTTGATTACTTATGTTTTTATCCAGAAAAATCGTTTTTTAATACATTTCTAGCATTTTATTATAGTAGTGCATGAAATCCTAACGATAAAAAGAAGAAAAAACGGTTGACAAGTTCGAATGAATGTATTTATTTATTTACTAACTATAACAAATGTTTAAACAAATTACCTCCATTTTCTAAACAGAAGTACGCCCGTCTCACGGTAGACTGCAAAATATGACTTAACATTTCAGGAGTAATTGTATTAAATGCTGCTCGTACTGATTGATATAATTGTTCCTCGTTGTCAAAACATTCCTTAAATACCTCATTTTTTATGTGGCCCCACAAGAAAAAGTCCAAGGGAGTTAGGTCCGGGGACCTTGGAGGCCAAGGTGTTTCACTGTAAGTCCCAATGTATCTTCCTTCAAACGTTGGAACCAACAGCCGTGTACAGCGCCTAACGGTAGATTATCTAATGCATCTTCTAAATCGTGCCTCAAGATCTCAAGGTATTGCTCGGAAGCTAATGAATTGCGAAGGAAAATAGGGCTTATAATCTTGCTACCAAAAATCCCACACCAAATATTAAATCCAAAGCGATCTTGATGTCTGGGTGGTCTATTTACACGTGGATTTCGTTGTGACCAATAGTGGGTATTACGCCTGTTAAAAACACATTATTGGTTACCATGCTTTCATCAGACCAAATCACTTTATAAGGAAAATTAAGACTGTCTTCACACTCACAAAAATGTCTGCGTCGTTCATCGTCACCCGGTTTTAATCCTTGACATATTCGGAATTTTTAAGGCTTAAATTGATTTTTCCTTAAAATAAATTGAGCTGTAGATTTAGCTAGCCCCGTCTGGTCTTCAATTTCTCTGGTGGAAGTTTGTGGATTTTCAATAACAGATTGTAGAACGTTGTATTGGTTTACTTCATTGGAAGGTTTTTGTCGGGATAATACAGGCTTTTTAAATCATCCATATTCTTTTAGATTAAATAGCAAACGCCGAAAAATACACTTGTCAGGTTCTCCGCTATGGGTATTTGTTAGAATACATGCGCTTGGCTCCTACACAATTTCTTTGGCATAAAATGTAGCAAGATAGCATATCACATTTTTCTTCGTTTGTAAAATTACCTCCATCCATTGTAGAACAAAATACATTTAAAAACGACAACAATAATAACAATACAAACATTTACTTGTTTGAATATTTGTTAAATAAATAAATACATTCATTCGAACTTGTCAAATGATTTTTTTCCTATATATATATATATATATATATATATATATATATATATATATATATATATATATATATATTTTTTTTGTTATTTCCGTTATTCTTTGACCCTTCTTTTCAATTATATATTTTTTCCTTTATGTTTCTTGGCTTAAGGTCATTACATCAACAAAAATTAGTACATAATTTTTTTGAAAATATACTGTAAATTTATGTGACGTTTCGACCATAGTTTTCGTTTTTTTCAAGCCTAAAAGTTTTTTAGCATATTTGTATATGGTATATAACGATATGGTCAAAATAAAAGACTTACCCTAGAACGCAAATCTTGTCATTTAATTAAAAACACAGAAATGTTTTGACTACCACGTTTAGATTGTTGATGTCTCGTTGATCGGTTTTTTTACAAAGATGTAAGATTTAAATTTTTTTATTGATTTATAGATAATTGTATAACTTACATTGAAACTGCCAGGAAGTATTTTCAAATATCAAGTGAAAAATTCAGCCAACTCTTCAAAAATATATTTATCCTTTCTCCAAAATACAAAACCGTACAAGAATATACTGACGAACATAAAATTAGAAGGAGATCCAGATATTTTCAGAAATATTTTTTAGACTGACGAAGCCACTTTGACAACCGCTGGAGTTTTTAACATGCAGAATACTCATCTATGGGTCACTCAAAATCCTTGAGCTGTTTAAAAAAAAAACAGCAATATCAAGCGATCCATTTAGATTTGGCCAATTATTTTCAGGGGGAAAGAGATCTGAGTTTTGTGCAGAATGAAATCGGGCATTTTCTGGAAGAAATCCTCTTAAGGCAACATTACACCATCGTGATAAATTATTTCAACAATCTATTTGAAACATGGATTGGACGACGCCCAATTCCTTGGCCACTGAATAGCCCAGATTTTACTACCCTGGATACTTTTTTATGGGGGTAACTTAAGGAAAAGTCTACGCAGAAAGAGATCGTACCTTAGATGACTACGCAAAACCTTCCACAATCAATAGAAACGATCAAGATATATAACCCTGAGTTTTTAGTAAATGCGATCAATAAAATTCCTATCGATTATCGGTTTTATTCAGAATAATGGAGGTATTGTTTACCTTATGATTTGTTTAATAATTATATCTAATTCCCATTTTTTACGAACTTGAACCACTCGTTTTTTTCCTTTAACATATTTTCGTCATTCAGTTGTTTTTCGCCCACCATGGCTTTAGTGATTTGGGTATATTCGCACATTTTCAAGATTTCAAAATAATATCAACAAACATATATTTTTGAAATCAGGAAAAAAAAAATTTTTTTCTGTGACATAATGTATGTACATGGTGTGCCATTTAAAAAAATTTAACCTTATAGGGAAAATAATTTTCTGACTATTTTTTGTTTTTCCTCGTATAAAATTCTGACAGTTAAGACAAAACTTTTAAACTTTTGTATTAAAAGTTTTTCTATCTCTTCAAATAAGAAAGATAAGAGGGGAGACGAATTATGAGGAATGACCTTGTACAGGGTAGCCCGTTTTTCTTGGGACACTACCTTATCACAGAAAGTATACGCGATGAAGCGAAAAGTCGAATACAAAAGTTAATTGGGGCAACTCGAGGGTTTGTTTTTTATTTTCATATATACAGGGTACGTCGTTTTTCGTGGGCAGCTATCAACTTTCTTATTTTAACTAGGACATCCTGCATATTGATACGGATTCATATAGCGTCATTCATGACTCTTTCAACCATACATAACTTGATGGGTCTATGACGCAATGTTTCAGATTTATTGTTATTTTTTATTCATCATTTGGCACACAGTTAGACCAATATATAGAAGGTATTTTGGTACTTCTTGAAACTCTGCCTGAGCTATAAAGAAAGATAAATGTATGTTTTATAAAAAAATGATACAGTGTTGCCAAATTATAGAGAAACTATATAGAGATTATATCTATATAGAGATTATATATATATATATAGAGAATCAAACGACGAGTTGAACGATGTCACACAACATGGGTCTGAGAGGCACCGTTTCGGACTTGTGATAGACGATTGTCTTCAGTAACAGGTGTTTTATATGTCCTCCATTTTGGGGAAAGCAGGTGATATACACAGTTTCTGAATACTTAACGGCATTCCTAACATATTCAGTTTGATTTAGATATTGAGAACCTTCCCAAATCCAACGTGCAAGTTCCTGCTGAGCTAATGATTTGTCTTTCTATACTAGATCTACCGAAGTAAATCAAAGGGGGTAAGGTCGGTGCTCCACGGGGGAAAGGCGCAATTACCGTTTTCCCCAATCCATTATCTGTCATGTGCATTCAAAACGTTGGTTATTCCTTGACTTTTGTGATATCGAGCACTATTCTGCAGCCATATTAAATTTGCTCGTTCTCTTCGAATAATGTATATTTGTTCGGTTAAAAATTTAGTTGAGGTTGTAAATATGGAATAGTTAGTTTAATAATTTCAGCAAACATATTCTCTAAGAAAGGAGTCGTAATCACGTTTGTCCAATTTTTGTACTAGCCAATATTTATATGACTTGCATTTGTTTATTTGAAGGTAAGTTGGCAACTTTGTTCATCTAGCGTCCAAACCCAAAGGTGCACGCCTAGTTGAATTTTCAGAAGTCTCTTCAAAATACAACAACATATTGAGTTGTCAACGTGTCTTTTTCTCTTTCTGCAAGTTTTCATTTATTCTAAATTCTTGCTAAATTATATCAATCCCTTTTTTCTATAGGTTGCCTTAATTAAAATTTAGTAATATAATTCCTAAGACTTAGAGTCCGATTTTTATTGGTTAATATATAACACTCTAATATATCAACTATTTCCTTTATAGTAAACATTGATAAACAAGCTGATAAACTTAACAAAAAAAAAGAAAACAAAGCAGTATGTCAACGGATTTGTGTAACTATGACGGTAATGAAAAATAAAAGATGACATCAATACAAATGCTAGGCACAGTGTTTCTTAAAGAGAGTTTAAAATCCTAACGTCACTACAGACTAATATCATCTTAAGTCCTAACACTGGACCTGTGGTGGAAGATAGATCAAAATACAAGATTTACAACCACACTACACAACAACTTGTTACGTTCTGAACGCGCGTTTCGCTAACCAAGTTAGCATCATCAGCACATGATATAAACTAAAGTAACTTATCCTAACCGAGACTATTTATAGGTAAATGTGGTCACACTTGGTTGCACCCGACTGCGCCGTTGTCAAGTAAACTATAGGAAATAGGCCCTCTGTCTTTATTTAGTGCTTTCTTATAACATTTAACTATTTCTATACTCTCAAATGCATCCAATAATCTATTATTAGATACATTTTTAATTAACTTAAGATTATTTATTCCTATTTGGTGATTGTTTTCCAAAGCATGTTGCTCAACGCTTGTCTTTTCTGTTCTTCCGTATCTTAAATGTACCAGGTGTTCTTTAAAACGAACGAGATCACAGTCATTACAGCTTATTTCATAGATACCACTCCTCTCCTTCAGGTCGACTTTGTCTTTAGGGTTTCCAAGAAGATTTGTCAAACTGTTCTCCGTTTTGTAGGCTACTCTGAAACCTACGTTTTTAAATACTTTTTTCTAGACGTCTCGTATATCTGGGATACTATGGGATTACTATGAACTTATTGGGAGCCTCAGGGTCTTGAAAAGTGGTGGCATCTTTTAACATTTTCTTATGCTTATGTCTATTTACTAATTTATGTACAAAATTTTCATTATATCTGTTACTTTTAGCTATATTTTTAATCCGATTCATTTCATTGTTAAAACGTGTTTACTTAATGGAAAATTGACTAACCTGTGAGTTAAGAAATTAAATGCAGCCATTTTGTGTTGTACGTAAAATTAATGGAAGCATATTTATTGTTTAATGTTTCTAAGAAAGCGTCCAAATTTTCTGTTTTAGTATCAAAAATAGCAAATATATCGTCTACGTATCTATACCACACCCTTGGGAAACACTTGAGTTCTTTTTTGTATCGGGTTTCTAATCTACCCATAAACAAATTTAAAAGGAATGGAGATAAGCAATTCCCCATCGCAGTTCCCTCAAGTTGTTTATAATATTTATTGTTGAACTGAAAAAAATTTTGATTCATACATAATTTTGTGTGAAGCAAATTTTCATCAATAATTTCTTTCTTCAAATTATTGAATTCAAGTAGTTCCTTTAGGTTCTCTAAAGCTAGTGGTATGGGTACACTAGGAAACAATGAGCTTACATCAAAAGATATTAAAATTTCACCTTCTTTTAAGTGAACATTCTTAATTTTATCTAAGAAGTCTGACGAGTTAGTAACCTCAAAGTTATCGTACGAGATATTTAATTTGCTGAGTTCTTCTACTAACCATTTTGAAATATTGTACGTTTATTAATTGTAATTTATCGGACACAACTTTTTACTTCTGTTATCATTTTTGATAAAGGGTTTTTCTTAATTAAATCGTAAGAACCAGTTAAAATTAAATTGTCTACTCTTTCAAAATAATCTGTTTTGTGAAGTATAACAACCTTATTTCCTTTGTCAGCTTTTAAATAGAAACATTCTTTTTTCTTTAGTCTCTAGACAACTTCAATATTTTTACGAGAAACATATTTTGACTTGTTGTTAACAACGGTTTTTGAGTTTTGATTTCTGCAAGCCTCTCTAATGAATCCTTTAGTTGACTCTGGCACGTATTGAATGGAACCTTAGAAATTCGCTATAATAGTTGGTAAACTATTTTTTATTGGAGGCTCTGCAAAATTCAAACCTTTATCCAAAAGGGCGATTTCTCTATTATCAAAGGACTGAGAAGAAAGGTTTTCTACAATGTTCTCGACTTCCGGAGAAATTTGTTTTTGTGGTTTCAACTTTCTCAGTTTGTTTTTAAGTGAACACATGTTCTTCAAAAATTTGGTATCGATAACTACGAACATTTTTCTTTGGAAATCTAACTATTATTCAAATTCTAAATTACTAAGCTTGTAAGTGAGTTTTTGAGAAACGCGCGTCCAGAACGTAACAAGTTGTGGTGTAGTGTGGTTAGAACTCTTGTATTTTGATAATATCATCTAATGTATCTTTGGTCATCACGTGGAGCATTTATTATAGTTTATTATAATTCATACTTACCTTTAATTTTGTATTGTCTTGAAATAAATACACCTCAGTTTATTATTATTAAAAATTGTTTTCCTTGCATCGACGCATAAATTTGCAAATTGCTCGAGAACGGTTACCTCTAACGTTGTTGAGTAAGTATAGCTTTTAAGCTTAGAAAATGTACAAGAATAATATTTATTCGTAAAAAGACCCAGAAGTGCAACGCCAAAAAAATTGGGGCAAATTTAAATTTATATAAATAATAGTAGCGTACGTAGCGCCCTCTAAGTGTCACATGAAATCTAATACCAAATTATGATTTCTCACCCAAAAATACTCCGAATGCCCAATTTCGTGAGAAAATTTTATTATTTGCAACAGATATTTAATAAAAAATAAAATAAAATTTATATTCCAACACCCTGTATCTCCGTAACGAAGCATTTCCGAACCTAGGTTAATATGAAATGTTATCATGGTTTTTTTGTGTAAAGTCACCCCTTTCAATTTGTGGGAGTTGATCGTGGACACCCTGTATATCCGTAACCGGATGTATCGGCAAAGTTTACAGAATTAAATATAAATATTTAATTCTGTAAACAAAACAAACTTTGGTATCGGGCTAGCGCACGTTTGTTAATCAAAAACAGCCTTCAAAGTTATGATAATAGTAAAATAGGATCGAAAATAAGTGTGTAGGACTAGACACCTGAGGTCACGCATACGACTAATACATCTACCCAGATTCCACAGGGACAAACTGACATATTACCTATTATATCTTGTCTATTAGTCGGTTAATAATACATTCACATTTCCAATTAAGCTATAATTCTACTTATAATTTTATATATTCCTAATAGAAATAAGTAAAGATTATCTCTAAATAGTTTGTTAATAGATGCGACTGCACTAAATAGAATTTTTTATACAAAAGAACAATCTGTTAATTACACGTATATAGACGATGTTATGGTTGCAACTTATAGCGTGTGGCTGAATTAATTCAACGGCCCTCATAATTATTTCTGAACATATTTACTTAACATAATTAAATAAATCCATATTACATTAAATAAAAACTGAAACATTGCAAATATTTATTAGTTATTTGCAAATTAAAACAATAAAAGTTGTTCGATTCTTGCCCGGTTGCTCGAAAACATTCCATGCAATACATTTTTCAGTTCACTGTGTGGTAAATCTTAATTAGATTTTAATAAAATTGTAAGATTAATTAAAAAGTATTGGACTACCTTGTTGGTTAATTAATATGTTACGCCCTCCTCCAAAAGAAAATCCTAAAGTGTAGGCATTATTTTAAAAATCAGACGTTATCAGACAAATTGAAATTTAACAAAGTATTTTTAATAAATGTTTTCTGTTTGTGAGAGTTTAAATGGAATATTGGATGGAGCATATTTACATCATCACCACTGTCTCAGGGTAATTTCCCTGACTGAAGAAGACGAACAGAAGTCGAAACAGGTAACACACTAAACCAGCCATGTCAAACTCAACGTCACTGGTGGGCCAAAAGCATGAAGATCATCGACTAGGGTCGCAAAACCTTATCTTAAAGAAGACAAACTACTGAAAATCTTGAGAAAAAGTACTATTATAGGACAAGTCTGTTTATTAAATTTCCAATAAAAAGGACATTACAAAAAACTACAAACATTAAATTCTTTTGCCAGATATTTGATATCTTTTGTCTTTAATTAAGTTGTCTATTTGTGGCGCGAATTTATCGGAGGAAATAACTTTTAAAATTGCGACCAAGTGTACGTGCGTCAATCGCGATCTTGCGGAAGATTTGTTTCCTTTCATCAAAGAAAATAGTTGTTCACACTTAGAGGTACTTCCAAACATTGACAGGATTTTACAGGCAAATTTTCTCATTTCTTGGTATTAAACCGGCAAGTACTTATAAAATTCGAATGTACCAATACTATCAAATTTTTGTTTTAAATGGGTCTGACACTGAATCTCAATTGCTTCCATTTGGAAGTGAGGGGGAACTTTATCAATACCGATAGTGAAAAGACCAGTAAATAGAGAAATTTTTTTTTCCTGGGTCTTAAAATCCTGAAAACGCTTGTCAAATTCTGCCAGAAGACTTCTCATTTTCTCTGAATATATTTTGTATGATATTGGGACACTTGTGCTTTCCTGATATACCTTAAGTCAGTGTTGTGACAGATTATCCTCTGCTAACTGTTTTTCACACAACATCATCTTACACTTGAAAGCTTTCACATGATAATGCATATCTGTAATAACTTGATGTGGTCCTTGCAATTTCGTATTTAAGTCCGACAAGTGTTTTGTGATATCTACCATAAATGAAAGATCTTGTAAAAAAGGTACATCGCAAAATAAGCTGACATCTTCTCCTTTTGTTTCCATGAAAACGCGTATTGCTTCTTTGAGTTTCCAAAACCGGTTGAGTACCATAGCACACGAAAGCCATCGCACCTCTGCATAAGATGGTAAACCAGTGTACTCACTTTCTAAATCACGTAAAAATGCAAAAAACTGTCGCTGATTAAGGCCTCGTGACCTTATGAAGTTTATAATTTTTTTCATTGACTTTAAAACACTTTCCAACTTGATCACTTTTTAGCATAAAACTTTTGGTGGATTATACAATGATTATGATGAAAATCTGGTTTGTCACTGCCCGAAGAAAAACAGCGAGTTGTGCCACACCACACACATCCGTACTTTCGTCACAGGCAATAGAAAATGCAATGAATGAGTCTGATTTTGTTTTTATCTGATCACTTATATTGGCAGCCAACTCAGTCACTTTTTCAGCGACAGTATTCCGGAACAAGGATATATTTTGAAATGCCTTCACGCTCCCGGGACTTATAATTTCCGCGGCCTTTACAAGGCACTCTTTTATAAATTCACCTTCAACAAATGGTTTTGAGTGTTTTGAAGGACAGATTCATTTTCTTGCTTTGGACGTGTAAACATAAGCTACTGATCTTCAACCGTGATTTTAACTTATTTAACTTTTCATTTCTGACCATGCCTGTATACTTGTCAAACATAGTTTTATGAATATCATAGTGACGTTTTATATTATATAATTTTGGAACACAGACTGTACTATTACAAATCAAACAAATAATTTTTTCTTTCACTTCACAGCCTAAAAACACTCTAATTCCCACTTTTCTTGAAACATACGATGCTCATTTACTAGTTTCCTCTTACTTCCACTTGGTTTTGAAAGAGACCTGTTAAAAACTGCATCCGAAATAAATTATAATAAGTACTGTTAAGTGTTGTAACAATACTGACTCATAACTGAATAAACACTGAACGACTGAACTCAATCGAACACGGCTTATGTACGGATTGTGAATTATCGAGTTCTTTCCAGAATGTTCAGATAGCGTCATCAGCCAGATAACGTTTGGCTTTAGGTTTTAGGTTGAGTATGTGTAGTTCATCCTCCTAAACATAGATCGCACTATGTACAATTGTACATTTTATTATACCAATCGTTGTTTCAAAAACGGTTTTCAACTTGTTCGGGGACCGCATTATCTGGCTGTTTTCAAAACTGATTTGGACCGCAGAAAAATGCTCACTGGGCCGCATGTCTGACATGGCTGCACTAAACAATTCTTTATTGAACAAAGAAAACCTTTAGTTAAGCGAGACACTCTCCATCAGCAAGTGCGAAAAGGCAGAATTTTGCGAGAGTTTTGCACAAATCGTTGAAAATTCAGTGAATTGCTCAACTGGGAAATCTCTATTCAAAAGGGTCTACTATCGTTGTGATATTTGGATCCCATTATGTTGCTTTCGACCTATCTGGGTCTCATCAGTTTGGCGAAGTAGCCAAAGAGCTATTTTACAGATGTTTTGTATTTTGTGGATAGCAAGAGGCGATTGATTCGAAGCAGAGAGCGAATTTGCTCAAAACTTGCTCGAAACCAAAAGCTGTGCCAGGTTGAGATTTTGCTGAATCTTTTGTATACTGGTGGAACATACACTCATCCAGTCAAGGATTTTAAGCTTGTATGGTTTTCTAACTTTGGAGCATATTTAGCTAAAATCTTACAATTACTATTATTACTGACGTAATACTAAAAAAAGTCGATACATTTCCTTTACTTTAAAGTTTTAAAAAATAATTGGCGGATTTCTTTGTACCTATCGGTTGTTTCATTTTTGATGTTGTCAATTATTTCTCGAGATATTCTTTTGTAATGTGTTTTCATATTATTATCTATATCTCTAATCTTTCTGGGCTCCCTACAAAGTTTACCAATTTTTTCGTAAATCAAATCATTGTCTTTGTCTACAATTTTTGACTGTAAAATATTATATAAAATGTCGGTTCATCCAAATCTTGTATTAAATATTTCCAAAAAGAAATGAAATTCAAAGTCATGTTTTAAAGCGAATTCATATGTTCTAGCTGTAGAAATACAGTAACCATCCCAGTCTGCGAGATTTTCTTATATTTCCCAAAAAATATTAACAAAAATCATTTAGAAACTTAATATCTGGGAGATATCTGCGGACCAGCGTAGTAGGTAAAGACTGATAATGTGGGTGTCATGCAGGATATAGAATTTATATGTGCCTTGAGGATGCAACAATAAAATAGAGAAACGTCGACAGTTTAAAAAAGTAGGTTTTTTTTACTGGATCCCAACCCCAAATAATACACCACTCTAACATAACAACAAGAGGATCGTTAACGAAAACTATTTAGATTAATATCTGGGAAATATCTGCAGGCCAACGGAGGCGGTAGACTGGGGTTTCATGCAGGATATAGAATGTATGTGTTCTGAGGATGCAACAATACAGTTGGGAAACATCGACAATTTAAAAAATTACTTGCTTTTTTACTGGATCTTAACCCCAAATAATACACCAGTCTAACAATTTTTTTTAAAATGTTACTAGGTCCTCCTCATATGACCCTTAATTTTTTATCAAAATTTGGAGTCAATCGGGTAAGTAGTGTTTAAGCTATGTCGCGAACTAATAGACAGACAGACAGACCAACAGACGGAACGATAGAATAGATAAAACATGTTTTTTACAACCATCTACAGAGCAATATCTAATAGGCATATTGGCTCATATTTGTCAAAGAAATAAAATTTGTTTTGTCTCACTAGACAGCACAATAACAAACCAACCGTGTATGTGCCGAAGACCCGACCAGTACCCAGAATGTACCAGCCGGGGCGAGACGCGAGGAATAGGTAAATCGAGTCACGTGTTGAAAAGCTGCAGCTTATATTGTATTCAGTAAACTTTGGTAAAGACCTTTATCATATTACTTGCCTAAATGTTTAACAAAATAATTAAAACATTATATTTTTTTTATCAAAAGGTGTAAATATAGATTGAAATAGTAACTGTGAAACATAATGCTTAGGTATATGTATAATCAGACATCTATGCTAAGCCTCACCAACCGTATACATTTATGCATTTGGATTGAAACATACTTGGTAGGTACCTACTGCATAGATAACATTTGTATGTGTATATAAACCGTACGAAAGGCATTAAACATTTAATACAAATATATCATTTGTTGGATCAAATACAACCTGAATATTGAAAATATTAAATACAACAAAGTATATAACTTAGACAGCAACCTTGTTTTGCATGTATGCAGTTTGAAAATTCTCCGGAGGTCGCAAAAGCGGTGATTACCAAAAATTGCAAACTAAGGTCTCTCATGTGCTAAATCGTTCGGATCACATGGAAACTGACACTGACGCGGAAAAGGATAGAAAGAAATCTGAGGCTCTGGCTATGGCACTCACTTTGTTGAACAGGTTGGACGATCTTGCAGTTAAAAGTGAGAAACAGCAAACAATTCCACCTAGTTTAAATCTTGTGCAATCGGAACAAAATGCTCACAAAAAAGGGTCTTTCATATAGAGTGTAAACAGTTTCTATACGAATCCTCAACTAATATACAGGGCAAGTAAAAAACTAACATAGTACTAGTTAAGAAATCATGGTTCTTGGATTGGACCGTGTCAAAATAAAATCAATTTCCGACATTTCCCCTTTGATTGCACGAGGCATCTTCAGGGATCTTTACTCCACAAGATCTGAACACTGAATGAGCTCGAACAGATTCAGGCGGGCTTTTATACCCGACTTGTGCTCGCCGAACCGTGACCCTGTGTTAAGATCGGTTTCCACGTGTGATGTAAGAACCCGTGTCTCTATTGAAATTTTTTGTATGTTTAAATATTTCAATAGATTCTCTAACTTTTCGTTTATAAAAACCTTCAACCGATGCTAGAACCTTGGTTTCCTTTACATTTATGAATTGGCCAGTGTTATGCTGGTGTTCAGCTACAGCAGATTAAACAATTTGTTTCTTTTTAATACATCGTTCATGTTCCTTAAGTCTAGTTGATATTGAGCGTCTTGTTTCTCCCACATACACTTCTCCACAGGAGCAAGGAATTTTATATACTCCTTCTGTTTGGAAAGGTACAAGATCTTTCGGGGATCGCAAGCATTGTCCAATCTTCTTATGTGTATTGAAGATTGTACGTATGTTGGACCGCCGAAGTAATCGTCCTATTTTGTCTGTAGTGCCATGTATGTAGGGAAGAACAATACTACCTAATGGTGGCTCTTTATAATTCTCCTTTGGCGGAGTTGGTTTACTATATCTTTTAATTGAACGCGTAATATCTTCAGTGCAATAGCCATTCCCTCTGAAAGCTTCGGTCAGTTTCGATGTTTCCGATGTTAAAAAATCTTGATCAGAAATCGAAACAGCTCTGAATACTAGTGAGTTGATAACCGATTTCTTTTGTGCTGGATGGTGATGAGAATTTGCATTTAAGTATCTATTTGTATGCGTCGGTTTTCTATACACAGAATATCCTAATGTACCATTTTCCTTCCTTTGAACACATACTAGAAAGGGAATTGTTCCATTAGATTCAATTTCCATCGTGAACTTAATATTATGATGTTGCTGGTTAAGGTGGTCCAGAAATATGAGGAGATTATTCTGTCCATGAGGCCAAACCACAAAAGTATCATCTACATATCTAAACCAGTGCTTCGGTTTTAGTGGAGCGGATGTTAGAGCAATATCCTCAAAGGCTTCCATAAAGATATTCGCTACCACAGGTGATAGAGGAGATCCCATACCTGCTCCTGAAGTTTGTTCATAAAAAGTTCCTTGAAAAATGAAATAAGTAGATGTAAGACAAGCTTCCACTAGGTCTATTAATTTTTATCAAGATTATTATTATCCAATATGTTTGATATAATGGAAATTCAGTCGTTGACAGGAACATTTGTGTAAAGTGATTCTACATCGAAATTGACCAAAATATCTTCGGGATCCAACTGGATTGTCTTAAGTTTTTCTACGAAATGTGCAGAGTTTTTAATAAAAGAATCTGTTTTTCCAGTAAATGGATTAAGAAAATTTGAAAGGTATTTACCTAGTTTATATGTGGGTGACTCTATTGCACTGACGATTGGTCGAAGTGGTACGTTGTCTTTGTGTATCTTCGGAAGACCGTAGAACCTGGGAATCTTGGAGCTGCTTGGTTTTAATGATTTTTTCTCCGCTGGTGGTAGACTGGATGTGTTGATCAAATTGTTAATGCGTCTTTCTATTCTACTTGTGGGGTCTGCCTGCATAACCTTATAGGTGTTGTTGTCCACAATTTGAGTAACCTTTTCCACATATTCTGTTCTATCCATGACGACTGTGGCGTTACCTTTACCTGCTGGAAGTACCAGAATGTTTGCGTCTTCGTTTAAGATCTTCATTGCTGTTTTTTCGGCTGCGGAGAGGTTCGACTTCGGTGGTTTTGAGTTTTTAATGATTTTCGCTGTCTCATATCTGACTTCATTGGCTTGTTCCACTGGTAATCTTCTGATTGCTGCTTCAACAGAAGATACTATGTCTTCTACAGGAATGCTACTCGATGCTATTGCGAAGTTTTGGCCCTTGGAAAGGACGGAAAGTTCTGCTTCGGATAACGGCTTCGATGACAGGTTGATAACTGTGTTCTGCGGAAGTTTCACTCGATTTTTTGTGTTCAGGAGAGCTTCAAATTTCTTTTGTTGCTTAAGTGTAACTTCTTGATGGATTTTTTCTGCCTCTGCGTTGGTAATGTTGTCCAAAGTTTTAAATGTAGTTCTTTCTAGTCTAGAAGCTAATTTCAGATGAATTTCTAATAGTTTCCGGGCATTTGTATCTAAATGACGACGTGTTGCCTTAATCCTTTCTCTAATTAGCACGCTTATAAATATTCTTAGCAGTTCTGGAAGCAATGTGATGTCTCACCTGTAGCGATTTCGGTACTACATCTTCATCTCGGCATCTAAGGAGAAAGGCCAACTGGTAGAGTAACTTCTTCTTGCTGTTCCGGAGATCGACAAAATTTTGGCATCCTTCTTGGTTTCCTCCCCATAGAGGTTAGCTAAGATAGAACGGAAGCTTTCACGGCTTTGGTCAATTAAGAAATCATGGTTCTTGGGATTAGACCGTGTCAAATTGGAATTACTATACGACGTTTCGCCTTCGGTTGCACGAGGTATCTTCAGGGATCTTTACTCCACAAGATGTAAACACTGAATGAGCTCGAAGAGATTCAGGCGGCCTTTTATACCCGACCATGACCTTGTGTTAAGATCGGTTTCCACGTGTGATGTAGACCGTAGCCCGTGTCTCTATTGAAATTTTTTGTATGTATAATATTTCAATAGATTCTCTAACTTTTCGTTTATAAAAACCTGGAACCGATGCTAGAACCTTGGTTTCGAAAGATCTTGTACCTTTCCAAACAGAAGGAGTATATAAAATTCCTTGCTCCTGTGGAGAAGTGTATGTGGGAGAAACAGGACGCTCAATATCAACTAGACTTAAGAAACATGAACGATGTATTAAAAAGGAACAAATTGTTCAATCTGCTGTAGCTGAACACCAGCATAACACTGGCCATTTCATAAATGTAAACGAAACCGAGGTTCTAGCGTCGGTTCCAGGTTTTTATAAACGAAAAGTTAGAGAATCTATTGAAATATTTAAATATACGAAAAATTTCAATAGAGACACGGGTTACGGTCTACATCACACGTGGAAACCGATCTTAACATAGGGTCACGGTAGCCTAGTATTACCTATCTACGAAAAAAAAATTGTTCAAAATCGATCCACTTGAACTTGGGTCAAAAATCATGTGTGTCACTTTTTTTTGGACTGAGTGTAGTTTACATTTCGGTCAATGGATTTTCCGCTAGTTAACGTAGACCCATTCTAAAGATATGAAATTTATATTTGGGTTAAATTTGCCTCCGTGATCTTAATGTTATTTACGCCGGTTTTATCATTTTAATGTTATCCATGCAATGAGGACAATCCATGAAATTCTACTAAAGAATGCATAGGTCGGACATCAACGGTTAAGAGGATTATCCTATAGATTGATGCAGGCAATACGGATTTTTACCTGACTTTAGCTATCCATCAAATTTAATAGTCGTAAAGTTGGGATCATCATATTATAGCCGATTTAAATATACCAAACCGTAAATAGGTTTCAGTTTTTTACGTTCTCTTTTTTTAAAAGAAATTGCTAGATTTTCTGATTAAAAGATTATGCTGGGCTCTTATGAGTTAGGGCGATTTAAGTCGCAGTTAATCCATATTCTGTGTCATGACATTAGAAAAATTTATACGGCAGTTTAAATTGGGTAACATTCTGTATCTAGGATTAAAGTTATTTACGTTTTTAGTGGAAATTATTGTCTTATAGTTAGGAAACAAATATAAGGAGATGTGAGTAGTTTAAATTTTTATCAGTTTAATAATTAAAAAATCGATTAGTTGGCTTGATTTGACATTTCCCTGAAGAGTGAAGCATGACAGATGTAGTTATGTACAGGGTGGTCCAATAATAGAGGGCATCGGCTGTAGCTCAGGAACCGTTAATGACAGAACTTAAGGAAAAAAATATTTATAGGTAAATGGGCCAAGAGAAATTGTTGTAAATTATTTTTAAGTTCAAAAGTTGGCTGCTAGAGGGCGTAACAGCAACACAAAAGTGTAAATGCCAATTTTCTCTTTAATTTCCATAATTGAGGTACGTTAAAAATGTTTCTGACCGAAGCTCTGAAAGGGAATGGCTATTGCACTGAAGATATTACGCGTTCAATTAAAAAATATAGTAATCCAACTCCGCGAAAGGAGGATTATAAGGAGCCACCGTTGGGTAGTGTTGTTCCTCCTTACATACATAGTACTAAATACAAAATAGGACGATTACTTCGGCCGTCGTACATACGTACAATCTTCAATACACATAAGAAGATTGAACAATGTTTGCGATCCCCAAAAGATATTGTACCTTTCCAAACAGAAGTAGTATATAAAATTCCTTGCTCCTGTGGAGAAGTGTATGTGGGAGAAACAGGACGCTCAATATCAACTAGACTTAAGGATTATGAACGATGTATTAAAAAGAAACAAATTGTTCAATCTGCTGTAACTGAACACCAGCATATCACAGGTCATATTATAAATGTAAAGGAAACCAAGGTTCTAGCATCGGTTCCAGGATTTTAAACATACAAAAATCGAAACGTTTTATAATTTTCTCCCACAATTAACATTGTTTCAATTTTATCTTCTTTGCTTAATTTCAGCGGCATTTCTTTTTACTATAATATTCAAACTGATGTTTCAATAAAGTAATACAATATTGTGGTAGACAATGACAGTGACAATGCCATTATCAACAATCGATAAATAAGGAAATTTTGCTGGTATGTAGGTAGGAACAAAAGTACGAAACTGGACTTGCCAGTAAGAAGCCAAAGTTTTACATTCCTTAAGAAGTGATTTCAGATAGGAAGCAACGAATCTAGTGCTAGATATGTTTTTTTTTATTCTAAGTAAGATTTTGTGTTACATTTTGCTATAAAATAAAAATTAAAGGTACTTTTCTCTTGAGTCAATTTCGATTCTTTGGAATTTTTGACCACCCTGTGTATGCTATCTCTAGTTTGAATATTTTAATATTATTTTGGCAGAAAGCAAAACTTTTTATAAAGAGTAACTTTTTCCGTAAAAATACTAATAAAAAAGTTTCCCATAAGTAGAGAACTTAAGTAGACACACTGTATATATATATATATATATATATATATATATATATATATATATATATATATATATATATATATATATATATATATATATATATATATATATATATATATATATATATATATATATATATATATATATATATATATATATATATATATATATATATATATATATATATATATATATATATATATATATATATATATATATATATATATATATATATATATATATATATATATATATATATATATATATATATATATATATATATATATAGATATATATATTTATATATATATATATATATATATATATATATATATATATATATATATATATATATATATATATATATATATATATATATATATATATATATATATATATATATATATATATATATATATATATATATATATATATATATATATATATATATATATATATATATATATATATATATATATATATATATATATATATATATATATATATATATATATATATATATATATATATATATATATATATATATATATATATATATACATATATATATATATATATATATATATATATATATATATATATATACACATATTGTATATATATATATATATATATATATATATATATATATATATATATTGTGTATTTCAGATACCGAAAAATAATAAACAATATTTTGAATCTGCTTGAAGTACTGACAACTGTGGCGCTGACGTCTGTCAGGACGTTCGGGATAATTGCTTTGTAGTACTATTTTGATGTCAAGAAATAAAACTTTTGGATATGATAGTGAATATGCTTCACACATGTAAAACGGCGTCCCTTATCTAATATTAGAAATCATTTGTCTTCATTGGTCCTGACTGATTATTGTAACCGTATACTTTTTTTCACCTATCTGCATTAATATTAATATCAATAAACTTATGTAATTTTTACTGCTATTAAAGGCGAAGCATATTGGTTACTGATTTATTGACTTTCTTTTTTTTTCAGTTTCATTATGAAATATTTTTATTGTAAACGAATGTCTTCTATAGTAGATAAATAACCATAGACCACCAAGGGGGGTCGCTACTAAAATATAAGAAATTAAATATAAATATCTTCTTTCTCAAATGAAGAATTGTTGGATTAGTCGAGAATAATATATTTTATATGCGAAATATTTTCAAATAAATTTGATCCCGTCGTTATGCAACTACTAACTTTGCATTTCTAAAGGTAAATGAACGTATTTATTTTATATAATTAGTAGTTCTTCTAGTAATACAGTAACGATCGATATTACAGAAATATTCAATACAAACGTGAGCTTGCTAAGCTCTCACCTGAAGAAATTAGGGCTAAGTATAGAACCCTTTTTCATGAAATATTGGACCATATTTTAATGGAAATGATTTCAAGACTGTGAAAAACTTACATTCTTATGTTTGGCAGATTCTTATATGGGGAAATATTTTCAAAAAGTCAACGACTTAAAAATGAGCTTGGTCTTATTTTTGCCAATGAGAGTAATTGGAATATATCGCTGCAAGAGCAAGTGAAAAAAATTAACGAAAATAAAGATATTTTTACCGAAGCATATAAACTGTTTTCCCTTATTTTGACAATACCGTCCACAAGTGCTTCAGTGAAAAGAAGTTTTTCTTGCCTCAAACGTGTAAAAACTTAAGAAATACAATATCTCAAGAACGACTTACTTCTCTAGGGAATGTTTCAATTCAAAAGGAATTTCTGGAGCAGATTAGGGCAACTCATCCATTTTATGAGGATGTTATAAATAAATTTGCTGCTATGAAGAATAGGAGAATTGATTTAGTATAAAAAATTTAGGTAAATCGTAAGAAAATATTCTACCCCTTCCACGCGAGCTGCCACTGCCATTCATTATGGTGTCGGTTCAAAAAGTCTCTAACATCACGCGTGGCATGTGGAGGAGCTCCATCTTGTTGCCAAATTAAATTCCGATAATGCTCTAAGGGGAATTCCTCAAAAAGGTTTTCAATTTGGTTTTAAAGGAAATTATGATATCGTGGACGACTTAGTGATTCATTATAAAAGATTGGACCCAAAATTGTATTCTTTTTAACACCAAACCAAACATGAATGGAACTTCTCCCTTGAAATTTAATGGTTTGAAATATTCTCGGATTTTCTACAGCCCAGTGAGGTAAATGTGGCCTCGTCTGTCCAAACAATTTATTTAAACAAATCAGGCTCGTTTTGTTGCCATATTATAATTTGAGACACAAATTGAAAGCGACTTTCTTTCTGTGCAGCTGTTAAATGCTGAAGTGGAAGTATGTGAAAAGGCCTGAGTTTATAAATTTGTAAAGTTCTATGAACGGTTCCCCGTTTAACCCTTCGACGTAGAGGTAGACGGCCATACCGAATGTCGCGAACTGCATCCGAAATTGACTTGGGTGGGATTTCTTATAAAATAATTTAAAATAGTTCTGTCTCGATATACTTTTCGTCCTGAGTTTCTTTTTTTGTTAAGTTATGATTCAGTTTCTTCAAACAGGTTTATAATCGTTTTTACGGATATATTTCTATGAAAATTGGCAATATACGGGGTGTAATTTAATTGATGGCTGAAAATGCAGGATATGATTTCTTAGCTTATTTAAGAAAGAAAGGTTCATATGAACCTACGTCCTAAACCTCTCAACTTTTGAGCTATAGGGTGTTAAAGTTTTAAAAAAAATTCGTTTTTTTATCATAACTTTAATACTGTTCTTAGTATTTTCATAAAATTTGGCCCGCACCTACTAAGTAACAATAGGCATTTTTTGATGTAGAAGATTTTTTAATATTTCTACAAGTGGCGCCCGTACAGGATGTAGACTGAACATTTTTCTAAAAAAATATGGTACGGCACTGCTTTTTCCGGAAATGAAGATTATTTTTGAAATCCTCATTTATTTTGCAATAAATTTAAATTCTTGACATTTTTTCTTCCGACGAACTGTTTTGGCGTAAAAGAATAAAAACAATTTTCATGCATGGCAAAATCTCTAAAATTTAATGGTAATGAAAAATTCGTTTTCGACTCAATACTCAACATAATACTTACTAATACATTTTTTGTATTAAACTTGAATAGTAGTAGTAGCTATTTTAATCGATTGACTTTAATTTAATAAAAATTAGACAAAGAGACATGAGATTTTAGAGATTTTGCAATGCATGAAAACTAAAAAAAAATCTTAAAAGTTTGGCAACTTCTGTGCATAAAATAAACTAATATTTAATTTAATTATCACAACAATTGTTGAAAATGTCCTCCTTCTGCTAGAATACAGGCTTCAATTCTATTTCTCATGGATTGGCGAACTCTTTCAAAAATTCCAGGAGTATTTCTAATGGTTTGGCAAGAATGTCAAATTTTTTGCCTTAGTTCTTCTACAGTTTGAAACGGTGTAGTATAAACTAAAGTCCTGAGGTGTCCCCACAAAAAATAGTCTAAACTATTTAAATCAGGGGATCTGGGAGGCCAAGATTGAGTTCCTCCACGTTCTATCTAGCAATTGGTAAACGCCTCATTTAGAAATTCCCTACCATGAATGCTAAAATGTGTATGAGCACCATCATGCATGTACCACATTTCTTCTCTTAATAAAAGAGGTACATCCTCGAGCAAAATTGGCAAAACGTTTTCAAGAAAGTGGCGGTAGGATAGTCCGTCCAGTCGTCTTGGAAGGAAGAACGGTCCTATGAGGAAATCTCCAACTATTCCAGCCCACACATTCACGGAAAACTGCTCCTGATGATGGGCCTCAGTAATTGCGTGTGGGTTTTCTTCTGCCCATACATGATTATTATGGAAATTTCGAATGGAACTGCGGGAAAAATCAGCTTCATCAGTAAAGAGTATTTTGTTATCATATAAAAGATTTTCAGAAAGTTTTTCTAAAAACCATCGGCAGAAATTTAAATGCAATGGAAAATCACGCGGCAGTAGTGCTTGAACCCTTTGAATATGATATGGGCATAGTAAATTGTCAACACGTATTTTCCAAATAAGAAAATGGGAAACATTTAGCATTACCGCAATTTTCCTAGTACTTGTTTCTGGATGTTCCTCAATTGTGTTCAAAACAGGCTCCTCTAATTCTGGTGTTCTCACCGTGCGATGTGCCCCTTTGGAACTATTGTCAATGCTAAGACTCCCAGTTTCATGCAGTTTTCTGTACATTCTTGAAAACATTCTAGCATCGGGAATGATACGATTTGGATACCGCTCTTGATATATCAAGATAGATAAGATATATTGCGTTGACAGATGTCAACTTTGTTATTTTAAATGGAACACCCTGTATATTATTATGGATTTGAATAGCTCTCTTAGAGACGATTTCAACGATGTATTATAAGATGGGTCTACGAGGCACCGTTTCGGAGATATTTACGATCATCTTCAATTTTTGACATACTTTCAACTTGTTGTATCTCTGGTATTTATCAACTTTTTTGTTTCATTTTTGTGCAGGAAAAAACATAATTTTATGCTTTATTGGACGTGTAGGTAAAAATATTGAAATTGAAAAAAAATTTTACAGTGTTGTCACGTTTTGCGTACCATCAGTTTTCTCAAGATTTTTAAATGCAACCCCCTATATTTTATAACGGATTTAAATAGAGCATCGAAAGACGATTTCAACGATATATTATAACATAGATTTACAAGTCACGGTTCCCGAGTTTTGGGGATTTTCTTCAGGAATCAATTTTAATATTAAACAATTTTTACTAAAACATAATATAAACTATTAAACGTGACATGACATGAACGAAGACAACAAAATTAATATTATATGCTAAAGAATATCTAAATTAGATTTTCTAATTGCTTTGAATAATTATTACCACGCCGTCTTCCAGATCAAACGTAAAACTCTCTAAAAATCAGTTAAATACATAATGTGTATTTTTGTTAAAATAGTTTGAATCTATTTAAAAATAGTTCTTTATGTTTCCTTCCCATATACTAAATAAGCCTTATCAATGTTATGATTAGCGATTACCGAAACAAACGGCCAAGGCGACTGTGTCGATAATGGTGCCGCAAAATGTCTTTGCTTACTAATCATTTTTGTTGTTTCGTTTTTATATAGAGCGTCTGAAAGTCAGTCGAGTAATAAACGTCATCAAGCTAAGTATTGGCTTCGTGTTTTTTCTCTCACAATTATTTACCAACCTTTCCACAACCCTATCAACAATTTTAAGTAGGCTGTGCTTCAAAACCATGGAAACAAACGAAATATTATTTGCATGAAATTTGACAGCTTGGTTGCATTTCTTGATTAAATTAGTAAATTTAAGAAACAATTATGTCGAACTACACTATTCAACAACGTTTAAATTTATATGAGTGCTTCATTAGAAACAATAAGAGTCCCGCACTAGCGTTAAGGGAGTATAGAAGACTGTATCCAAATAGCAGAATTCCAACTAAGAAAATCTTCGTAAGAATTACACGAGATCTGGAAAATGGCGTTGTGATAAACAATAAAAGAAACCGGCCTAGGACAGTTCTTACAGAAGAAAATCAACTTGATGTTCTTTTATATTTTGAGGAAAGCAATGAAAATTCCCAAAGGGATGCCGCACGGGACATACCGCATATTAGCCGAGCAAGTATTCAGAGAACACTTAATATCAACGATTACCATCCTTTCAAATTCACTCCGGTACAAGAGCTATCCATAGCTGATTTTGACAACAGAGCTACTTTTTACATGGATATGATGGACCGCCACTTTGATCAACCGGTTTTTGACAAAATTCATTTCACTGACGAAGCAATTTCCAACACCGCGGGAATATTTAACCGAAAGAACTGCCACTACTGGTCAAGGCAAAATCAACATAAAATCAAAGCCATCAGAAAGCAGCGACATCAAAGTGTATATGTTTGGTGCGGAATAATAAAGGACCGAGTGATTGGGCCGGTTTTTTATGATAGGACTCTTAACGGACAGAGATACCACAGTTTGTTGCAAAATGAAATACAACCTCTTATTAATGAATTACCGGATGAAATTAAAGATGGTCTTGTATTTCAACAAGACAGTGCGCCGTACCATACCGTAAGACCTGTAATTGAATGGTTAAATGAAAGATTTCCAATGTGGATTGGCAGATTTGGGTCAATACCCTGGCCAGCTCGGAGTCCCGATTTAACTCCACTAGATTTTTTTTATGGGGAAATATTAAAGACAAAGTGTATAAGAATAAAGTTAATAACGTAGACGATTTAAGGGGGAGAATAATGGAAGAGATCCATTTGATCAATGAGAGTGGAGCTGTTCGTAGGGCAATAAAAAAATTAGACATTATTTATACAACATGTATAGCACAGGAAGGTGGTTATATAGAAAATTTAATTTAAGTAATGTTTATTTTTTTGTCTTTGTTCTTGCTATGTCATGTTTAATAGTTTATGTTATGTTTAGTAAAAATTGTTTAATATTAAAATTGATTCCTTAAGAAAATCCCCAAAACTCGGGAACCGTGACTTGTAAACCTATGTTATAATATATCGTTGAAATCGTCTTTCGATGCTCTATTTAAATCCGTTATAAAATATAGGGGGTTGCATTTAAAAATCTTGAGAAAACTGATGGTACGCAAAACGTGACAACACTGTAACATTTTTTTTCAATTTCAATATTTTTACCTACACGTCCAATAAAGCATAAAATTATGTTTTTTCCTGCACAAAAATGAAACAAAAAAAGTTGATAAATACCAGAGATACAACAAGTTGAAAGTATGTCAAAAATTGACGATGATCGTAAATATCTCCGAAACGGTGCCTCGTAGACCCATCTTATAATACATCGTTGAAATCGTCTCTAAGAGAGCTATTCAAATCCAAAATAATATACAGGGTGTTCCATTTAAAATAACAAAGTTGACATCTGTCAACGCAAAATGACACACCCTGTATATATAAGAATACAATATTTAAAAAATTTAGATAAACCCAAGAAACTTTTGTATAAAACTTTTTTCCCTATCTCGTACAGATTATGAGATAAGGTAGTGGGTCATCTTATGTGGGCCACCCTGTACCTACATGTGTCGCTGCAACTATATATTTTTAACAGTCCGACATAATATTTATTAGTAAATTTCAGTTTTTAAAATTAATTATAAAATGTATGCCAGTATTTTTAAATGGTTGTTTATAAAGCTTAAATGAAATTCAGATTAAAAACCAACTTAATTTGAGCCACGACAAATATTACCAAATTAAGATAATGCTGTTATAAAATAATTGTCTGGATTTGACAATGAGTAGTTTTGCGTATCTCGGTAGCTAAACAGAATAATGCCTAAGAACATAATCTCATGAATAAATAGTGAGATTTTAATTATATTTTCAAGATAATACTGATACGAAAATGAAATCACGTTTTACTTAAGATTTTCTTCGTTTTAATTTATTTTGCTGTTGTTATATCTTCAATGTAACATGTATAGATTCTGCAGAAAACTAACTATTAAATATGTATTACGTTAAGTCAGTTGCGTATCGATTGCTTTAGTCTCGAGATGGGATAACTTATTTTTGATAAATTATCCTATCTATTTTATTGGTAAAAAATCTAGATTCTCTTTGGCAATTAAGGTATTTTATACACTATCGGATAGAAGCTAGATTCAGATTTTTGTTCAAATTTGGCAGTTTTATTTATATTAGTAAGAGGCTACTTTGACCCTAACTAGGTTAAAATTATTAAGTCCATTGGCGTCCCGGGACGTACTTTAACCCAGATTTTTGACAAAAAAAATGTGCGTCATTGACTTTTTTTATTTTTTATTAATTTTTATTTTTTTACATTTTTATCTCTTTAGTTTTTTTCGTATTTTGCTTCGATTTTGAGAAAAAAAAATAAAAGCCGCATGTCATTGCTTTCTTGTACGAAAGCAATGAAAAGTAAATGGTTTCAAACAGGATCGTATACTTTCCTAGCTAAATTTCAATCAATTTAAGCTGACAACTTGTTGTCTCCTTTTGCTAGTTGCGAGCATAGGGGCACCGCCGGAAATTAAAAAGAATCAAACAAGAAAAACGCTTTATTAAAATCACACTTAAACAAATATTACACATTTTTTTAAACTAAGGAAACATTTAACAATAGGTAAGACAACTTCAACTTCAATGCAAGTATTAGCTCGTCTTAACATCGATTGCCGAACTCGTTTAAATATTCCCGGCGTATATCTTATCTGATTACAAGAGTTACTTATTCATTGAATTAATTATTCTTCAGTGCTGACCGGAGTTTTATAAACGAGGGACTTTAAATCAGTGTCCGCTATTCAGGTGAAGTAGGGAAGTGCTACTTCACCAGGAAAAATAAACAAGGAAACATCTAACTATATTTATTATATATCTCCTAAAATTTAAGTTTTTACATTCATTTATTCATCTAATTGGCAAAAAATAAATTGTACATCTCGAATAAATATTTTACTTGACCGTTGGCGGCATGTCTTTTTAGAACTTTCAATCGAACTTTATTATAACAACTATAACAGTGGCGCAAACCGCTACGACTTTGCTGGAGATGCTATGTTTAGTTTACGATTTTCCTACTACGTTGACATGACAACGCGTACGCGATGACGTCGATCGTGAATTGCTAACGCAGTACACTACACCCACGTGTCGTTCAGTTTAGGGTGATGGTTTACTTTTATTTTCGCGGATTTTGCTGCAACCGGTTAGTTCCTTTGCAGTTTGCTTGACTGTTTTGTGTTATATTTATTTATGGTGTTGTTACAACTTTATTTGGTGTCGGGTTTATTAATTTACATTATTGATGAATCCGATCACGGATGTAGTTTGCATTTTGATGGAAACTCTATTTAATCGATGGAAGGAACAAGATCAGAGTTTTAATCGTCATCCTGGTTTTCGGCGTATAAATGTTTATGTAGTAGTCAAATATTACAAAAATTGTTTTGCTGGCCTTGTTTGCTAGTTTCCAACAAATATTCAGTGTGGAATTAGGAAGGATTTGCAGGTATATTAAATATATGAAGGTCTTTACATAAACATGAAGACTCGGCGGAGCATTTAAAATGCGAATTAATGCTAAAAACATTTGTAAAAAATCAAAGCACTATAGCTGACACTTTAAAAGAAAATGCTAAACTATATAAAATACATTTGTGCTTGTTAATTGACGCAGTTTTGTACCTTGCAAAACAAGAGTTAGTCCTTCGCGGCCATGATGAGAGCAGAGAGTCAATAAATAGGGTGAATTTTAAAAAGCTCTTAGGTTTATTAATATGGAGAAGTTCCCAAGACCTAAAAGATCATCACAAAAAAATTAAAAATGTTTTTACTGGTGACTCGAAAACTATTCAAAACGAAATAATTAATTATTAATTGAATTTAATTGAATACATTTCTGATTATTTAAACGATCATGTAAAAAATGAAATAATGAACACACAGTTTTTTTCTGTGCAAGTGGGTGACTCCCTGTGCTCCATAATTTTAAGATACGTTAATTCAGGAAGTTCAGTAGTCGAGAGATTCTTAGGATTTTATAATGTCAGCTCCGATAGAACGTCGGAGAATTTATATTCTCTATTGGATGAAATTTTGGACCATTTTGACTATAAACATAAATTAATAGGGCAATGTTACGATGGCGCAAGTGTGATGTCTGGCCATCTAAATGGCCTTCAAAAAAAAAAAAAAAAAAAACGCCGCAGGCTGTATTTGTCCTGATGCAGCAAAGTTTAAAAATATTTCTAAATGTCGAATTTTTTTGCAGGCTTTAGTGGTATTCCCTCATTTTTTCATCACTCAGCCAAACAAACGTATGCTCTTACATCTGCATCTACGAGGCGTATACCAGCAATTACAGAAACTCGTTGGTCTTCAAATTCGAAGTTAGTAAATGTGATTGTTCAAGTTGCGTTCTTCAAAAAAAATCGTTTGACATTCATTTTTGCATAAGGTAAACCGGGTCAAATGCGAAAATGGGGTAAATGTAATAGTAGTCTATAATACCTTCCTCTAACCAAAACTTGTCGCTCCGTATCGTTATTCATCAATATTTACCTCCCACCGAATGTCTTAGTAAATTTGGGCCCTCGCCGCTCGCCTCAGTTTGATCAGTATTATTGACCGATGTTGTGCTGCTGTCAAGGTCAAAAGTTTAATTTGCCACGTGTCTATATAAAAATCGTTTAAATCTGCATTATTAGGGTAGGTAATTTATATATTTGACTATTTTGCTACAGAAGGGTTATATTTGTATAGAATATTTTTAAATTTGTGGTTTTATTAACTGTTTTTTTAATAATGCCATATATTACATTTACCTCGCATATTTTTATGGTAGGGGGCAATTGAAATGTATGACTAAAATACTTTTGCCCCATATAACACATTTGCCCCATTATTTTTTTATTTTCTTTACAGATGGTGCGTTCCTACAAGAAAAAGCTCCCAAATCCCTCATATTTGGAAGAAGACGTAAAAGTGGCCGTGCGGGAATATATGGCTGGTCGAATGACTATTTACAGAGCACACAAAACCTATAATATACCTTATTCGACAATATACAGCCGTGCGAAAGGTCTTCGTGGTGTAAAAAAGCAAACTAGGGGTCGACTGACTGTCTTCACTCAAGAACAGGAGAAACAATTGGCTACAGCACTAAAAACTATGGAGAAGTGGGGATTTGGCTTGTCAAAAAAAGAGGTGTTGCAGCAAGTTGCTAATTATGTAAGGGAAAACAAAATAAAGACTCCGTTTAAGGATAGCGTTCCGGGAACTGATTGGTTTTTAAATTTCAAGAAGAGAAATAATTTAAGTTTAAAAGTTCCACAATCTGTGGAATATGCGCGCAAGAAAGCCACTGATCCATTTGTAATTTATGGCTACTTTTCGCTATTAAAGTCAACTTTAACAGAATTAAATCTTGAAAATCAACCCGGACAGATCTGGAATCTTGACGAAAGTAGTTTCAGTATAGACCCAAGTAAAACAAAGGTCGTCGGACAGCGAGGAACACCTTGCGCTCGCATAATCAGTACCCCAGGCCGTGAAAATACAACGGTTTGTCTACTAACAAGTGTTGATGGACAAAAGGCACCCCCCTTGATAATATTTAAAGGGTCTTACGTATGGGATCAATGGCAGGCACCTGATTCAATTTTTCCAGGACTATCTTATGCGTCAAGTAAGAATGGTTGGATGGACAGTGAAATATTTTTAAATTACTTTAAAAATACGGTTACTCCTGCGTTGGGTCAGAAAAGACCAGTACTTTTGTTATATGACGGTCACTACTCACATGTCTCATCATCCGTAATTGAAGGAGCAGCTCAAGAAAACATTACAATTTTAAAGTTACCGCCTCACACTAGTAATTTATTGCAACCGCTTGATATTGCAGTTTTTCGTTCGGTGAAAGCTAGGTGGAACGAAAAATTAGTAAAGTGGCAGCGCCATAATATAGGTAGGAAGCTACCAAAAAGTATGTTTTCTAAATTTATAGCTGAAGTGTGGAACGAAACGAATCCCAGTATTATTGTAAATGGGTTTAGGAAGGCCGGAATTTCACCTTTCAATGACAAAGTTGTACCAAGAGAGAAGTTCTACGCTGATGCATTAGAACGGTGGGAATCACAAAACATTCAAATCCCTAATCCGCAACAGTCATCCCTAACAATGAGCTTAGTTCGAGCTTGATATCAAATAGCTTTTCCGCTGATAATGAGCCTGGTCCGACTACAATATTAAGTAATATTTCCGATGATAATGAGCCTGGTCCTAGTAGATTATCAAGTAACGTTGCCATTGACAGTAACTCTACGTCTCAATTGGAAAGTGTTTCTTTTGAAAAGCTATTACTACAATGTGTCAAACAAAATCAAGTTTCACCCAAAGTACCAAAACGAAGAGTGGCAGCTGGTGCTGAAGTGATTACTGCACGAGAGAAGTCAAAAGAAAAAGAAACCTTAAAACGAAAAGTGAAATCTGCACATTCTCATCAAAAGAGGGCATCTACCTCCTCGAGTGAATCTGATGATGAGCTTCCCATTATTTATGAAGAATCAGATAATGACGGGGATTTTTTAGAAGAACTGATAGAACAGTCAGAAGAAAATCAGAACTCCTTTGAAGACACAATTCTAGAGAAAGATAAATGGGTCCTTGTTCAATTCCCAACAAAAAAGAAAATTGTACATTTTATTGGTAAACTCCTGGAGAAAAATAAAGAAAGGGAAGAATGGCTGATTAATTTTCTTAGACTAAAAAGAAATAAATTCGTTTGGCCCAATATTGAATTTGAAGACAAATCTTTGGTAGACACGGCAGATATTTTACGCATTCTTCCACAGCCTACAGAAGATAGAAGAGGGTCCGGATTCACATTTAACGTTAAATTTGCTGGAATGAATATTTGTTAATATTTTAGAATTTTAGTTTAGAAATTTCTGTTTTTACTTGTTTACGACGTAATGTAATGTTTGGAGTTAAGACTATTTGATTCTCACTTATTATGTTAATATATTTTATTATTTTTAAAGTTATTTTACGTCTTAAACAACGACTTGTTTTTCAATTTTTTTTTAATATTATGCAGTTCTGTTATTTTTTTAGATAAATCAATAAACTAAATAGCAAATTTTATAGGAAAAAACATATTTTTCACAATTGCCCCAGACGTTTTTCTATGCCATTTTAATACCACGATAGAACTGTTTATTACATTTGCCCCCAGGCCCTGGGGCAAATGTAAGATACTGTGGACATTTTAAAAAATATGTAACATTATTTTTATACTTTATTCAATATCGGGTTTAGTAAATGAATCCCATATCTCAGGAAGCGGTAAACTTAATATGGTATCAACTGCTTTATTAAAATAAGAAAATAAATACATATTTTATGATTTAATTTGAACTATTCAAATTTTATAATCGTTTTGCCCCAGGCTACCTTATCCAATATAAAACGCTGTCGTGGGGCGCTCTGTAAAAAAAGAAATGAACATTTTTTTAATACCATGTTTGATAAAGCAAAAAAGAGCTAAGTATAGAACCCTTTTTTATGAAATATTGGACCATATTTTATGGAATAACACTAGGCTTTCAAGACTCTGAAAAACTTACATTTTTATGTTTGGCAGATTCTGCTAAATTTTCCGAATATAGTTTAAATTTTCCGACTGGCCCGTTTGAAAATTTGGTACAGTTATATGGGGAAATATTTTCAAAAAGTCAACGACTTAAAAATGAGCTTGGTCCTTTTTTTGGCAATGAGAGCAATTGGAATATATCGTTGCCAGAGCAAGGGAAAAAATTAATGGAAATAAAGATATGTTTATCGAAGCATATAAACTGTTTTCCCTTATTTTGACAACACCGTCCACAAGTGCTTCAGTGGAGACAAGTTTTTCTTGCCTCAAACGTGTAAAAACTTAAGAAATACAAGAAAGACTTACTTCTCTAGACAATATTTCAATTCAAAAGGAATTTCTGGTGGAGATTAGGGCAACTCATCCATTTTATGAGGATGTTATAAATAAATTTGCTGCTATGAAGGATAGGAGAATTGATTTAGTATACAAAATTTAGGTAAGTCGTAAAAAAATATTCTACCCCCTCCACATATAAAAAAATTCTGGAAAAAAAATGATTGCGATGTTTTCTTGCTTCATTTGCACTTCACTTACTTTTTCACCCGCGAGCCGCCACTGCAAAAAAGTTGTATTTTTAGTTGCTGAATTCGAAAAAAATATTAAAAAAGTTAGAAAAGTCAGTGGCGCCCCTGTTTTTTGTCAAAAATATTGGTTAAAGTGCCTCCCGGGACGCCACTGGACTTAATAATTGTAAGCTAGTTAGTATCAAAGTAGCTTTTTACTAATATAATGCCAAATTTAATCAAAATCAAGATTTTTGCGAAAAACCGATTTTTTTTTAAAGTTTAACACCCTGTATCTTGAAAACGAAGTATTTCTGGACAGGTGTTCTTATAAAATTCTTGTCTTAAAATCACTCAAAGAATCTCCCCTTAAAGTTTGGCCACGCATTTAAATAACACCTTAACATTTTATTAGGTAGTCATTTTATTCTGTCATATTGGATTTTTACCAAAATGTTACCATCTCATCTCCATATGACCCTTAATTATTGATTAAAATTTGAAGTCAATCGGATAAGTAGTTATTTAGCTTTTCCGCTAACATACCGACAGACAGACCGACAGAATTGAGAAAACATGTTTTTCGGCATCTAGGGGCCCTAAATGTGAAGATCTTCACAAGGATAGTAAAAGTACATCTTCATTCTTCCCATATTTATTCTTTTTGCAGATATTTATTGAGTTAATCTGGTTACCAATCATCGAATAAAAATAGGTAAATTAAAAAATGTCGATATATATCGATTTTAATTTATATTCGCAGGTGAGTTTTGGATTATCAGGTGAATATTAATCTAGCCGCAAATAAATATGATATTTCTAAATTTCTTTAAAATTAAATAATTACCTAAAAATATAAAAATACAGTACATTTTTCCTTCCAAATTACTAAGCTGCGTTAGACCATTCGGATCTAACAACAAACCCAATTAAAGCATTTATTATCTTACATTCATCTAGCCGAGCATCCTTAGAATAGAGAGTACTCATTCTAATAATATATATGTATCATGGAATTAAAAATCGATAAGCAGTGGATATCTCAGAGTAAATCGGCAATTAAAAGTATTATTGTGCTAATCGATTACTTATCTGGAATAAGGTGCGTATTTCTACTAGTTCTGTATATATGCTCGAAAATAAATAACGAAAAGTTTTTCATTCGATTTTATTTAAAAAATGATGTAGCCATAACTAAATATGATACTACTACCAATCCCGGGTCTAAAGAATTTTGATGAATATCCGTAAATCTCTCATTCATGCCTATTAATACTAATTTTGGTCTACATCACCTGTGGAAACCGATAACCTGCTCTCCCTGGGCAATCTTCTGTCGAAGCATCCAAGGAAGAGCAGAAAACTGCACTAAATGCCTGATTAACCCAATTTACCTAACCCTTTGGATGTACCACAAGCTCGCGCGAAGGGCCCAATGGCCCAGAGGACCCACCATCCACCCGACTTCCCTCCTGGGAAGCCGCCTCTCGATGATAGGTACCACCGGTTTAACGGGCCTAGGGCCTAAATAAACCATAAGTCATCGCTATCTTAGATGTGTCAGCTCGTACACATCTGGATGTGTGTACTCACATCGCACCTCTTCTATATTGTCGCGTCAATATAGGAGAGTGTCTGAAAAAACGAAGAGAGTGTGTGTGTTGTCAGTGTAACGGTGTGTGATCGCGGGGCCTACGGTGGTAGACCTGGTGTACCCGCCGCTCCTCCTGGGGGTCGTAGTCCACTAGCATCCTGAGTTCTTCGAATGGGTGTGCTGCTGCCCGCTCTATGCCTTTCGTGGCTTTCTTCCTGATTGTTGTCTGGAGAGGCTCCCAGTCCAGGTCCCTCTGGATCTGGGCGTTTCTTACGTACCAAGGTGCGTCTACCGCAGTCCTTATGTACTTATTTTCTGTAGCTGCCAGTTGGTTTATGTAGGTGGGCGCTGCGTACGCCCACGCTACTGCACCATATGTCAACTGTGATCTTGCGATCATTTTTATCATGGTCAGCTTTGTACGAAGAGCCATGGGGCTTCTTCGGTTCAAGAGAGGGTATAGCCTGGCCATAGCCCTGTTTGTCTTTGCTCTTGTTGCCTCTATATGGGGTTTCTATGTTAGCCCCTTATCCATAATCAGCCCTAGATATTTAATCGTGTTGGTCCATGGGATGTCATCTCCGTCAATGCTTATAGCCTCTGGGGGTATCATCCTCCTCTTTTGGAAGAGGATGGCCTGGCTTTTTTGTGCATTTATTTTAATCTTCCAAGTGATACACCAGTCACTTATCAGATCCATTTCTTCCTGTAGTCTCCTACAAATGATACCTGCATTTCTATGCTTTGCCGCTATAGCACAGTCGTCGGCGTATAGGGCTATAGAAGTGTTGTGTGTCTTGGGGATGTCATGTGTATACACGTTATATAAGTGCGGTCCTAACACAGATCCCTGAGACACACCTGCTTCTAGTCTTCTTGGTATCGATTTGGAGAGCTTGACTCTGACGCTTGCCGATCTATCATCCAGATAGTGGCCAATCAGTTTGCATGTCTTTGTTGCAAAACCTGCGTTTTGCATTTTGTAGACAAGTCCTTTGTGCCATACTCTGTCAAAAGCTCTGGCTACGTCTAGGAAGATCGTGCCAGTAGCTTCTTTCAAGTTGAAACCGCTGGTGACAGTTTCAACTATTCTCAGAGCCTGCAATTCTGTTGACCGCTTCTGAAGCCGAATTGCTCCTTAGGGATTATATCTAGGGCGTCTGTTTCGTCTTTGAGCCTGATGTTCAGGACTATTTCGACGATTTTACTGAGTGCGGGCAGCAGGCTTATCGGACGGTAGTTCTGTGGGAAAGTTTGGTCTTTCCCAGGTTTACCAATCATCACTACTTAAGCATGTTTCCACCTGTTGGGGAAGTAAGCGAGTCTCATGACTGCGTTCGTTATGTTGGTTAGTGCAGCAATTCCTTTTCTAGGAAGTTGCTTTATCATTTGATTGATTATGCCATCTTTGCCTGGAGCTTTGCGCTTCTTCAGACATTTTATGACATTTTCGACCTCCTGCGGTGTAGCCGGGTGCTCCACCGTGGCCGGAGTTTCTGTGTTGTTTAGTCTTCTGCAGCCATTAATTACTTCTATTTCATGTTGGTCATCTTCGAGCGGATGTTGGTTTAGCCGACACTCTCGTTCGAGAGTGTCTGCTAAGGCCTCTGCTTTCTCTTGGTCTGTGTAAGCCATCTCTCCTGCCCCGTGCAGGGGAGGCATTGGTTTGTTTTCAGACGTTAGCCTTTTCTGCATCTGCCATGCAGTATTATCCTTAGTGTCTAATTCTCGTAGTTTATTGGACCACAATCTGTCTCTGTATACCCTTAGTGCATCTCTCAACCTGGTTGAGTGCCTGTTTAGGGCTATTCTATCCTGCTCGAGATGTCTCCTCCCGTAGGCACGTTTAAGCCTTCTATTCTCTCTTATGAGTAGTCTCAGCTCGCGAGGGAGGTCACTCCCCGGCTGGACGTGAGGATTGTTCATAATTACTGTGTTTTCGTGAAAAGCTTCCAGTATTTTGTTCTCTAGAGTCTCTACGGCTCTTTCGAGTTCCTGAGGGTTATTAATGGCTGCTATTTCTATTTTTTCCTGGACTTTATCCTGATAATTCCTCCAGTTGGTCTGCTTCCCGATTGAGGTTTCTTGAGCCCTATTTTCTCTACCCAGTGTGAGTACTATCGGATTGTGATCCGATGTACCTTCCTCGAGGGTTTCTATGTCGAAGTCATGGACTATATTCTTTAGGATTGCTATATCTAGCACCTGAGGACGGCCAAGGTTTCTTGATAGAAATGTTGGTCTGTCTGGTCCTATGACTATGCTCCCTTGGGCTTCCGAGAAGTCCAGGAGTCTTTGTCCATTTCTGTCCTGTGTGGTGCTATTCCACTGTGGATGTTTGCAGTTCAGGTCACCTATAATAACCCGGGGGTTTCTGCCCCTTAGCAAGTCATCTACGTCTTCCTGTAGTAGGTCCCCTCTGGGGGGCCTATACGCAGAGGAGATTTTAATCTTCCCTCTGGTGGTGGACAGTTCAATGGATATGGCTTCTATTTCGACGTCCTCAATCCCAATGCGTGCGGGATAGTCCTTTTTACAAGGATCGCTACCCCTCCGCCAATGTTTCCGATTCTGTCATATCTATAGGTTTCATATCCGGGGATAGAGAACCTGTCTGCCCTGTTGATTCTGGTTTCCTGCAGTGCCAGAATATCAGGGGTCTGTTCAGAGATTAGATGCATTATCTCTATTTTTCGTGCTCTAATGCCGTTGACATTCCACGACATTATCTTTAGCATATTTGGGATTGTGGGATTAATTCCTGCCATTTCTAGGTTTTAGGGCTGCCTCAATCATCTTCCTTGTCTCACTCATGAGACTCTCTGCCATGTTCTTCCTAGGGCATTTCGTGCATCCCCGGTAGGATGCTGGGTGCCCTGTTTCCCCGCACAGTACGCACTTCGCGTTTCTGGCCTCTTTATCGATAGGCTGAGGACATGTCGCTAATCTGTGCCCCCCGGCACATTTGACACATCGCTCCTGGAATGTGCATTTCCATTGAGTGTGCCCGTATCGCTGACAGCGATAGCATTGTTGCGGCTCTTTGCTCTTTTTCTTGAGCTCCACTTTGACCAAGAGGTCGTGGAGTCTGTTTATCTCGTATATGCGTTTGTTTTGGGTTTTAACCATGTATAGTGGTATTGCCCTTTTTGTTTTTTCTACTCGTCATCGGATAGATTTCCGCGTCCGAGATCTCTTGCATTTTTAACTCTTCGTTAATTATTTTTGGAGAGACGTTGAGAGGTAGTCCTCTCAGGACTACATGCTCTCGTTTTTCTTCAGGGAGAGAGTACGTATAGTACCCTTTTTTCTCTTCGTCTAGATGTTTCGTTAACATCCTATAATCCTCTGCCGTCTTAGGAAAAATTTTAGTGGTGTTACCCACAATTTTAGCCTTCTCTAGGCATATATTTTTATCTTTTATTTTTCGGTTTACAAGGATCCAATCCTCTGCACCGTCAAGTACCACAGGTGGCACTTTTTTGGCCTTCTCGGCATAGGTTGGGGGGCCGTGTCCATGTCCTCAGTAGTGGCCTCAGTGGCCTCCGTAGCCCCCTGAGGAGTCTCAGCGGTTTTCAGCGTCTAAATCACTTTCTGGTGATTTTAGCGCTCTTTTTCTCTTTTTTATCGCACTAGGGGGGGAACCACAAGCTCGACAGGCTGTTGTTTTACACTTTCTTTTGTACCAGTCGATGAGGGAAATGGGCAACCAGTGGCCCCATCTGTAGGTACTACCTAAATCGCGTTAGATGAGACCTACTTTGGAGCTTATCGACTTTTAAAGTCGAATGACATTGCTTGTATCAGGGTTCGGGAATTTCGGTTTTAATACTGATACCCCCCAAGGAAACTGCCTGATGAGCCTTGCCGGGGCAGATACCACGATAGCAGATGGCTCCTTGGTCCTTAAACAAACATAGCGTCATGTTTTGGTCGTTTCTCCACAGAATAGTGAAGGGGTATATTTTGCTATAGCTTTTTAAGCACCAATAACCGCACAGAAATTGATATTTCTGTTCTCTTTTATTTTTGCACAGATGTGTCGTCTTGTGCTCCAAAGTACGTCGCAGCTAAAGTGATTTAGTTGCACCATAGTACCTACAGATGACGCCACTGATTACCTATTTCCCTCATCGACTTCTGAGTCGAATGACATGACACCTTGTTTGTTTCAGTGTTTGGATATTTCGGCTTTAATACTGATACCCCTTTTGAGCTTTGTTAATTGTCATGGCGAAACAAAGCTTAAAAGGAAACTGTACACGTTTAAACTGAAAAGGGATACGTGGTATAAAAACTGTTTTTCCCAAATAGAGATGGCAAAAAAGCGAGTCTTTTTATTGAGTCAAGTCAGTGGAGTCATCAGCATTAAATGAATCGTGTCACTGACTCGAGTCATTTATCGGAGCGAAGTTCAGAGCATACCTGTGATTTCTTGCCTGCCGCGAGCGACGGCGTACTGCTGGCGATTCGCTGGATGCTCAGTAAATCACCCGCATTTACAGATTTCAACTTGGTTTGCATGCGGACGGATAAGTTATTTTTGCTCTTAACCAGCAGATGACGCATTTTGATGAACATTTCTGTAATTTTATGCATGTTTGGTTAATGGTTATTAGGTTATTAAGGCTTTAGGCTAGTAATTCCCCGGATTCTGAATGCTGCGTAGATGTGTTTAGTTGATATGATATTTTAATCATTGGTATAATTCGCAATTATTAACAGTGTGCCCTTGGATAATATTTTGTAAATTAAAAGTTAACTACCAATGTCAAGATTAGAAAAACCAACGAGTGTAGTGTGAGAATATTCTACTCGTATAACTCCCTAAGTTATAGGTTTTGTTTGCTTTGTAAATTATAAATACTTAAATAAATATATTTTGTAACGTTCTCATCGTCATTATATTTTATTTATAATGTATTAACTTTATTATTATCTGAAATTCTGGGGTGCAAGTATGAATTACACTCATTTATAATCATTATTCATTAGCATCGAAATAAACAAATTATGTTTCTTTTAGTATTAGGAATAAAAAATATGCGAATGAAAAACCCCTTCCGTCTATCAGTTAGGTAAAAATATTGACAATTAAATAATATTTAATTCATCCGGGACCGACTGCCATACATGAAACAAAGAACAGTTCACAGATTGTTCCGCTGTACCGGGTCTTTCCTCATATATTGACCCCCCCTAGAAGAGTTATAAACTTATATAAACTTTTTTGTTGTTATTGTTATTGTATTTGTTTGTTGTTTATATTAATTTGTTATAAAATATATAATTTCTTCCTCGCTGTACGGCATTTTTTGACAAGTAAGACCCACAAACAGTAAATAATAATGGCGTCTGATTCAATTGTTTTTTAATAAATGTCAAATATTCACAATGCAGCGCCTACCATGATATTTTGAATGTGTTATTATTTTGATGTTTAGAGCCCGATATTTCAATAACGCCTTATTTAAACATATTAAACATATATATATTTGAAATCAGAAAATTTCGCTCTTTTTAACTGTCAATTCGTATACAGGGTGTTCCATAAGAAAAAAATGACCATCTGTCAAAATTTGACATTTGCGGATGAAAAAAAAAATTTTTGACATCAGATTCAAAAATTTCAAGGAAATCCCTAAAACTTTTGTATTTGATATTTTTTTGTATCTCTTAAAATAACTCTTCTAGGGGGGGGGTCAATATATGAGGAAAGACCCTGTACAAGAGTATCAAGAGCTGAAACAGGAGTCAGAGAGTGTATGTAGTAAGTGAACTTAGCAGTTGTTTGAGATTCGAGACTCGAGTGATTTTAAGATGAGCGACTCGAGTCATTCATTAACTAGCCACCTCTACTCCCAGACCAGGGCCAGAAATAACAGTAGACCCTATTAGATTGTTTTGTAATGTTTTAAGCTGTAGTCGAGTTCCATTACACAATTTTGGTGATTTTAAATTTCGAATCAAGCCTCACTGGTACCCCCACTTTTAAAGTTAACTCATGAGGAGGGATTCCTAAAGGGTTCAGAGAGTGTAGGAGCTCGACAGGATAATTAACTGCATTTTCGTGGTCTATAACTACATCTATTAAGTAGTATGTTAATTGTGGAGTAGTAATTTGTTCCAATAAAGCTAGATTTATTTCATCTGCTGTGCTATTTTTTGGAATTAATATAGCTCGTTCTTTAAACCAAGAAGCGATTTTATTTTGACAACGTCCACTATAAACTTTTAAGCGGTAATTTCACACCCTTGGAGACTGAGTTTCGAAGAATCCCTTCTTATCGAATCACTGCACTGTAAAATCAAGCTTTTTGCACAATCTCAGCTTTCTATGGCAAACGGTTTGAGAAAGGTCGCAAAAATTAATCAATGACCTGATTTTTTCAAAAACCCTGTATGAATTTATAAAAAATCTTAAAATAGGTAATAAAATAAAATAAAAAGCACGTGTTCAAGTGTTTTTCCGGATAACTAATTGTTTTTTAAATAAAAAGTATCATATTAAAGGGGTGGTTTCAGCCACTTGGACACCCTGTCTCGGTTTTTAAAAAATTTTAAAATGTGTAAAAAAATAAAATATAAAGCATATTATTTTCAAGCATTTTTCCAATAATTATCGGTTTTTTAAATAAAATATATCATATTATTTAAGGGATGGTTTTACCCCTTTGGACACATTGTATGAATTTTTTAAAAATCCTAAAATATGTAAAAAACTAACCGGTTTTTAAATAAAACAATATTGTATTATTTAAATGGTGATTTCACCCCTTGGAACACTATGTATGAACATTTAGAAAATCCTTAAATATGGAAAAAGATAAATTAAAAAACACGTGTTCAAGCGTTTTTCCGGAAAACTGACCGTTTTTTAAATAAAAAAATATTGTAATATTTAAGGAGTGGTTTCACCCCCTTGGAATTTGAATTTTGAAAAATCCCTTCTTATCGAACCTCTACATCCTAAAAGCAACCTATATGCCAAAATTCAGCCTTTTACCTCAAGAGGTTTGAGCTGGAACGTGATGAGTAAATCACTCAACTAAGTCTTTTATATATTAGTATAGGTATAAATAAATAAATCAAATGTGGCATAAGAATAAACTGGTAAAATTTTGGCGGCGGGCCATTGTGGTTAAAAGAAAAGCCTCCTACTTATCCAATTATGTTGAAGATTTGCAACAAAATCAAGTGTGAAACAACGATGAACTGATACAATTTTGTCGATTCTATATGACAAAATAAAATGGCGACCTAATTAACTGTTTAAAAAGCCGGTAAAATTCCACTTTCCAAAATACAGAGATAATTGTTTTTTTATAGATTATGTAAATAAACTTACAAAAAATAAAAAAATAATATAAATATTAAAAAAAATATAAATTAATAACAAATAAAAATTCCTATTATCTATTTAATATTAGATGTTTTAAAGGTTACAAAAACTTTTTTATTGAAGGGTAATCACTATTGCTGTCTATTACCATATTTAAATAGAAATACATCCGACGATGATTCTTGGTCTATAACTACATCTATTGAGTAGTATATTCATTGTGGCGCAGTAATTTTTTCCAATTAAGCTAGATTTATTTCACCTGCTGTGCTATTTCTTAGAGTTAATATAGCTCGTCGCAAAAATTAATCAATGACCCGATTTTTTCAAAAACCCTGTATGAAATTATAAAAAAAAAATCTTAAAATTTGTAATTAAATAAAATAAAAAGCACGTGTTCAAGTGTTTTCCCGAATAATTCATTGTTTTTTACATTAAAAATATAATATTAAAGGGGTGGTTTCAGCCCCTTGGACACCCTGTCTCGGTTTTTAAAAAATTTAAAATATTTAAAAAAAAGTATATAAAACATATTCGATCAAGCGTTTTCCCAATAACTAGCTGTTTTTTAAATAAAATATATTATGATATTTAAGGGATGGTTTTACCCCTTGAGACACATTGTATGAATTTTTTAAAAATCCTAAAATATGTAAAAATACAAATTAAAAAAACTAACATGTTTTTAAATAAAAAATATTGCATTATTTAAATGATTGTTTCATCCCTTTGAATAACCTGTATGAATTTTTAAAGAAACCTAAAATATGTAAAAAAATAAATTAAAAAACACGTATTCAAGCGTTTTTCCGAAAAAATCACCGTTTTTTAAAAAATATTGTAATATTTAAGGGGTGGTTTCACCCCCTTGGAGCATGAGTTTTGAAAGATCCCTTCTTATCGAACTACTACACCCTAAAATCAACCTGTATGCCAAAATTCAGCCATAAGTGAGTCACTCAACTAAGTCTTTTATATATTAGTATAGAAGTATAGAAGTATAGATATCTTCTAAATATTGCAAAAAAATAGAGAAAAATGTTAATATACAGAGGGTTGCAGGTTATGGCATCAGATACCTTTAATTGGTCTTGGAATTATTAAAATCCTACACTGCATTGTGTGTTTTGTTCTAGTTTTATTTTGTTTTTAGTGTGACTTATTATTATGTTATAGTATTCCCTGGTTCATATACAGAAAGAAATAGTAAACTGGAATTTTAGTTATTAAAAAAAAAACGCTTATACATGATTTTACAACGCGACAATAGATTATTTTCTAGCAAATCGATTTACCGTGGATAAGTGCTTAAAAGTTACGCACTTTAGATAATTCGGTTAGATTAATGATTACCGAAATCTTTCTCCGAATACCTATAACTAATACTTGTAAAGATAAGTATTTGAATCAACAAATATTTGTAGTTATTTGATCAAAACGAACCGTATCTTGCTTTATTCTATACCGATAAGCTACTTAAAAGCATTTTTAATTGATTTAATGAATCTTAAAGATAATTATTGTTCAGTAGTCTGCTAAGCTAATCCAAAACTCAATAGGAACGAGCGATAGGATTTCATTTATCGTATTTTTTTAATAAGTAAATCAATGAAATAATAAACAGTGTCGCACAAACGTGCCATTTTTCTGGCAAGCTTCAAACCTGGGACTTAGGAGTAAAAAAAGGTTTTGCATTCGTTGGGGATAAAAGTGCGGGACCCGAAAGAAAACCGGGCGGTCCTTAAAATAAAGGTTCATAGTTTGCCGCTTTACCTATAAAGTGCGCCAGCTAAGCGGTACGGAAAATTAATCGAGGATTTAGTAAATTTCGCACTGGTCCACTTGTAATTGGGATGTGCCTAGAGTCTCCATGCACTTGCCGCTAGAAGGTTCTAGCTATTTCCAGTGGCGCCTATACATTTCGAGCATTTGTTTTCATTTCTATATAAATGCGTTGCGTTGAATTTGAATTATTATTTCGAAGTAACGATGGCGAGCAAAAGAGAAAAAACAATTCGAAGCGGTGCACGTGAAGTTATTGCGAGCGTTATAGAGTAGAGAAGTTGAAAATAATAGTTTGACTATTCCAATTCAAAATCGAACAGAACGCGCTGCATTTTACACTGGTGCTTCGGAAAGTAGTGTAAGAAAAATTCAAAGAGAATATAATGATCGCTCATGTTCTACTTCACCTTTAAAATCTCCTGGTAAAAAAGACCCCGATTATCATACAAAGATAAAATTGACGATGGTGATTTTCAAGTAATTCGACGAACAATAGAGGATTTTTATATAAACTTGAAGAAGGTTCCGACCTGCAATTGCTCATTGAGAGACCAAATATCTTTTACTGGCGGGTGAAATATCTATCAACTGTAAGGCAATATAGGCAAGAAGGACGCAATATTGTGTGTAGACGAAACTTGAGTAGATAATGATATGACAGTGAACAAATGCTGGCAAAGTGAAAGTGTTACAGGTGTTGTTCAGGAAATCCGCTATGGGAGTCGCTTTCTTATAATTAATGCTGTTTCAGAAGCCGGATTTGTTCCAGGTGCTGCTTTAGTTTTTTGCTCGGGACTAACAACTGGAGACTATCATGGGCAGATAAATAGAGATAATTTTGAAAAGTGGTTGCTCGAGGAGCTTCTACCTAACATTCCTCCCAAATCAGTTGTGGTAATGAATAATGCGTCTTATCATTCTCACCTAGAAGATAAATTGCCAACTAAATACTCTGCAAAAGCTCATATTATGTCGTGGCTTAAAACGAATAATCTTGTATGTGATCCAACATGGACAAAATATCAATTATATGAAGTAATATCAGCCAACAAGCTTAGAGGAAAAAGGTATAAAATTGACGGTCTTTTACGTAATCTCGGTCATACACCTTTAAGGCTGCCTTCATACATGTGCGACTTCAACCCTATTGAACTTGCATGAGCAGGAGTAAAAAAATATATTCGAGAGCTCAACACCGGTGAACTTTCAATTAAAGATTTAAATGAAATAACATTAAAAGCGATTGACTTAATATCGGCTGAAAATTAGAAATCGTATGTTAAACATGTTCGTTCTATTGAAGATAAATACTGGGAAGTAATGGCAAAATTGAAACGGTTATTGATGATTTAGTTATCACACTGGGATCTTCAAGTAGTGACGACGAAACCTCATCATTTTCAGAGGAAGACAACGATTTAGAAGGAACCATTAGAATCACAGCCGTCAACCTCAAAAATGGCTTAGTTTTTTTTTCATATATTTTGTAACATTGTTCATAAAGTAGCTGTCAATCAATATTCCAAATAATTAATTTTCTGTTCAATACCGGGTGTGAAAAAATATCTAATATTGCAATTAATATTAGAAAAACTACAGAACTCATATTTTTCCAAAATTAACACATCAATGTAGTTATAGTAGGGGAGCCAGCACTGATTCCAGTGAACAAGATTTATCAAAATGTTAACTTATGCAGTTCGACTTTGGGTTATTCGGGTATGCCAAAAGTGACCGTTTGTCTCCGTCTGTCATATTACATTTTACAGGGGGCGTCATTGTGAAGTACTATACAGGGGCTGTCCTAATTGCGTGCTAATGTTAAAGGAGGGTGATTCTTGGACCTTTTTAAGAAAAAAGTTTAATATGAACCTAAAAGTCTTAACTTTGGAGATACAGTGTTTTAAAAAAACATTTTTTTTAAATCCTAATTCTGATGCTATTATAGATAAATAACTGTGTAAAATTTGATACACGTCTTTTATGCATAAAAGGGCATTTTTTATTAACAATCAATTTTTAAAATTTCTACCAGTGGCGTGTATATGTAATTAACCTGGGTAAATCCGTATGCTCCTTAATGCATAGAAGGCGTGTATCAAATTTCATGCAGTTATCTACAATAGCATCAGAATTGGGATGAAAAAAAATTGTTTTCTTTTTAAACTTTACCATCCTGTATCTCAAAAGCTTAGACTTTTAGGACATAAAAATACCCCTTTTAACATCAGCACGCAATTAGGAAACGCCGAGTATAGTACTTCACAATGACGGCCCCTGTATAAAGTAATATGACAAACGGAGACAGACGGCCACTTTTGGCATACCCGAGTAGCACAAAGTCGAACTGCATAAATTAAAATTTTGAAAAATCTCGTTCACCGGATCTGATGCTGGCTGCCCTTGTAAAATCTGGACTTGTAAATCGTGTATCACTATACTGGGTGGTCCAATAATAGTGGACGTAGGCAGTAGCCCGGGACCCGTTAATGACAGAACTCATGAAATTTTTAGGTAAATCGACCAAGAAAAATCAAAATTAAATCATTTTAAAATTTGAAAGTTCGCCGTTTTTGCAACACAAATATAGATAAAGGTTCATTAAGCATAGTTACATTTTTTAATTATCTGAAGTGTGTATAGTCAAAAAGGAGTACCATATTATTTAAAGAACGACGGGACACCACTGGTTTAAAGAGATTTTTTGGCCGACCTTCCTAAACCGATTGACTCCGCCCGGTTTTCTTTCGTGTCCCGCACTTAATCTGCGACGTTGTCAGGTATTGACACTATGTTTTGATGTTTTGTACAGGGTCTTTGGATTCTTTTTTACTTCCCCCGTATCTCTCAAGAAATTCAATATAGCGTTTCACTAACCAAGTTAGCATCATCAGCAGATGATATATCATATATGTAAACTATTGACGAAATTTAAAAAATTGACCAGTTCCTTTTCACTATTATTCCATATTATAAATACGTTGTCCACGTACCTCTTATAAATTAGTAGAGAATTCGAAAATTGGCTGTTCATAATTTTATTTTTTAAGTTTTGCATAAAAAGGGAGAAAGACAACAGCCCATAGCCAAACCTGTGTTTTGTGGCACATACATTTGCAGCATTCAATTCTTTGTTTTTTAGGCTATTTAAACTTCCCCTTTCTAAAAATGGTTTTTATAAAGAACTCAACACAATAAAACAAGCAGCTAATAACGGTTTTTCTATATGTTCCATCAATAAGCTTTATTTTAAATTTGTTAACAAATATAAATTCTCTTATAATATAATACACCCTAAGTCTGACAAAAATAACAACCAATATAGATGTATAACATTTTTTGGTAATATTTCCTTACAAATGTCAAAATTCTATAGAAATTTTAACATAACTACTGCATTTAAAAATATAAGCACTCTTAAAAAACATTTAGTTAAAATTAAGGATGAGACTGATAGATTTCAAAATCTGGAGTGTATTCGTTGAGTTGTAGCGACTGTTCTGCTGTGTATGTTGGCCAGTCCGGGAGGAAGATATCTACCAGAGTGCAAGGGCGGAAATAACGGAGACTAAATCTGCATTTGCTGACCACCTATTAGCTTCAGGACACACCTTTGCTGTACCTGAAAATATAAATATCTTACATGAGTGTTCCAAGGGAAAGAAATTAGATTTATTATAAAAAATGGAAATAACTAAAGCCAAGAAAAGTTCAGTTCTCACCTGTTTTAATGACTTATGATGTAATTTCGAACCCCATCTCATCCTTAATAACATAAATAATAATTAGCATTGTTTATTTAATTTTAACCTTATTTACGGACCAGTCATGCGACACTGACCTGTATTCTTCTTTTATAGTTTTATTAACAAATTTAACTACATGGGCTTGTTTTAAGTTTTGTGGAGCATATGCAACCATCAATACTCAAGGATTCAACCTCTCTTTACATAGACACTAAAACAATACGAATTTGTTTCCATGGGCGACTTTTCAAAAAAGAAAAAACAACCCCGAAATTCATATAGACAAGCAATATTTTTTTCGGAGCTTAATAAATCAACCATTCTGCAACTATAGCTTGTATTACATTTTTGAAAAGGGGAAGGACTAAGCATTCTGATTTTGAAGAAATATACAGGGTGTTTCATTTACAATAACAATGTTGCCCTATACTTGAAAGTCCGCTGTTTTGTTTTCGGTACTTCCGGTTGTAAAAATAAAATGACATATGCTTCAAAGAAAATTTTCGGCAAATTGTAAATATTCAGCAAAAATTTAGCTGGCGCCCTGTATAATACCGGACAGTAAAAATATACAGGGTTCGCCAAACTCAGTGGCGTATTAGAAGTATATGGAGAACGAGTAAAGATATTTACTTGAGATTTGGGTAAGGTTCATACTAAGAAGTGAACTATATTTTAAAAATATTTTCGAAGTTGCGGCGTTGCCAGCTCTATTGCAGACAGACAGGAAGTTTCTTTTTTTAAATACAATACCCTGTATATTATTGCATTGTCAAATTCTACGAACTATTCTGAGCATTTTTATGTAGTATGTTCTATACCTATTTTGAGCAGTTTTGGAAATAAAAATTATTTTCTAATTTTTAAGGGTCAAATCGGCTTCAATGTAAAACACGATATATTTTTAGAATATTGTCCCAGAATTCTGAAATTTTTATACAAGTTTCCGAACATGTAGGTTAATTGACGGCTGAAGGTATTTTTTAATAAAAGGTTATACAGGGTGTATAAAAATATAGTTATTCGCGAGGAACAGAATGTCCATAACTCGATTTTTTTTAAATGGAACACCCTGTATATTTTAATTGCATCAAATAGAGAGAGACATTGCCTTTCAAATGACATTAGGTGTTCCTATACCTATCTCTGATGGGTAATGAATTAAATGGCATGTAAAAGAAAAAATCGACCATTTTATTATTTTCTGGAAAAAAAATCTATGTTAAAAGCACTAAATAGACAAGTAAACATTTTTGTCAATAATATATCTATCTTAATGATAACTAAATGAAAATACGTTTGTTGAGAAAAATCTATAGTTTAATATTTACAATATGTATTCACAAACGCTTTAGATAAAAAATTAACGATACAACCGAATAAAACAATATTACAAAAATATAGCTAACAACAGAACTATCCCCAAATGAATTGTCAGTAAATGAACTGTTTAAAGTGTCCTCCATTAACTTTGAGGCATTCCAGAACTTGTGTCATTACATGACTCGTTGCTTTTTGAATCTCTTCCGCGGATAATGCCAGTAGTGCTTCTCTTGTCCGATTTAGGAGTTCTTCCTTTGTTTCTACTGGCGTCTGATAAACTATCCCTTTTACCCTGCCCCAAAGATGGAAGTCGAGAGGGGTAAGGTCTGGGGACCTAAGTGGCCAAATCCATGGACCTCGTCGGCCAATCCATCTGTCTTCGAAGATTGTAGTAAGTTCCGCACTTACTTCGTTTGTACAGTGAGCCGGTGCCCCATCTAACTGATACCAGTAGCTCCGGAGTAAGTTCAATGGTAACTCGTCGAGAAAATCAGAAACTGTAGTTTTCAATATTTCCAAATATTTTTCAGAATTTAAATTTTCATCGTAAAAGCAAAACTTTATTTTGTCATTCATCATGAGGCAAAATACATTGAAACCGAACTTGTATTGAAAACCTTTTTCTCTGATAAAATAAGGATTTTCTTTGGACCAAAAATGTGAATTTCTTCTGTTAAATATCCCTTCTTTTGTGAATTTGCTCTCATCCGTCCAAATAACTTTTTTTAAAAAGTTGGGATCTTCTTGTGTACGCATCAGGATCATTTCGCAGTATGCGACGCGCTGAGGAGGATCAGTAGGCTCTAAAGCCTGGGCTGTTATAAATTTATAATTATGCATTCTATGTTTGTGCAAAATTCTTTCCACCGATTTGTAAGAAATGCCTAAATCTTTCTCTGCGCTATTAATTGATGCGTGAGGGTATGTATAGAAATAAGACAAAACAGTAATTTCATTGTCTTCGTTACCTGTTACAGGTTTGACTTGAAGTCTTGGTCTTTTAACATTATTGTACTCTCTGTAATTCTTCTCTATTCTTTTAAACTTTTTCTCGTTCATTGGGACAGAATCTGGATAAAGTTGATTAAATTGTCTACATGTTCTTGATATTATTTTATCACATTGACCGTGTACATAAAACAACTTTAGAATTTCTACACTTGAGTAAGAATTTGCCATTTTAAATTAGTGAATTTTTGACAACTATGCATATTAAAAACAAATGTTCTCTGTTTGGTTTCCTGGGAGATGACAGGCGTGCACAGCCTACTAGTTAAATAATCTTTCGTTTTACGAGATATTATTCGTGCTTCTACTAAATGGCATCTAATTAATTAATCATCAGCGATGCTAATACTATTGAAAGGTAATTTTTTCTCTGTTGGGTGCAACAAAAATATACAGGGTGTTCCATCGTGAGTATTGTTTTATTCGGTAGTATCGTTAATTTTTTATCAAAAGCGTTTGTGAATACATATTGTTACTATTAAATTATCGATTTTTCTCAAGAAAAGTATTTCCATTTAGGTATCATTAAGACAGATATACGTAGAAATAACTTGCCAGTATTTGACAAAAATGTTTACTTCTCTATTCAGTGCGCTTAAAATAGATTTTTTTTACAGAAAATACTAAAATGGTCGATTTTTTTTTAAAATGCCACTTAGTTCATTACCCATCAGAGATAGGTATAGGAATACCTAATGTCATTTGAAAGGCAATGTCTCTATTTGATGCAATTAAAATATACAGGGTGTTCCATTTAAAAAAATCGAGTTATGAACATTTCTGTGCATCGCGAATAAACTATATTTTTATACACCCTGTATAACTTTTAATTAAAAATTACCTTGAGTCGTCAATTAACCTACATGTTCGGAAACTCGTATAAAAATTTCAGAATTCTGGGACAACGTTCTAAAAATATATCGTGTTTTACATTGAACTCGATTTGACCCTTAAAAATTAGAAAATAATTTTTATTTCAGAAACCTCTCAAATTAGGTATAGGACATACTACATAAAAAATGCTCAGAATAATACATAGAATTTGACAATGCAATAATATACAGGGTATTGTATTTAAAAAAAGAAACTTTCTGTCTGTCTGCAATAGAGCTGGCAACGCCGCAACTTCGAAATTATTTTTAAAATAAAGTTCACTTCTTAGTATGAAACTTACCCAAATCTCAAGTAAATATCTTTACTCGTTCTCCATATACTTCTAATACGCCACTGAGTTTGGCGAACCCTGTATATGATGGATTCTTTTTTAAAGGCGGTTAAAAACCGTATAAAATAAGACCATAGCTTATAACTTTTAACTTAAAATGCGCTTATGAACTTGTGTGGTTGATGGACAAGAACAAATAAATAAATATTTCATGTAACTAATTATTTCTGCTATTAGATACACGGGTGTACAACAGCGTTGCGAAAATACTTAGGCTTTAGAAAGAAGCCAAATAAAAAACCTCAAAGATCAATTTCATTTTTTGTTCTTGAATAAATTCCAATATTAAGCGATTACGTCCCAAAGAGATGCCGTGTATTTTAATAGGGTTTTTAAAACGGTACGGTTTGTTGAACTTAAAAAGACGTAAATTCGTTGTGCCAGGATTTAGGCAGGGCCTTAGGTAAGACGTATTTCTTGGCTTTCAATAAAAGGGTGGAATATAAGGAATTAAAAATAAATGGAAACTTTTTCCATAAGACCCGTTAGATTACAAATAATGAAAGCTCGGGTCGCATTGCGTTTAGAGTTTTAATAGTCTTATGGCACATCGCGAAGAATTACTCGCTATGGCAGAAGGAATACAGGGTGTATATCTTTTTAAAACGTATTGGGTTGATATTTTGGGGTTTATGAGAATTGGGTTTTGCCACATTATGAATGCAAAGTAAATTTTTTGTTACTTTATATTTTCAAAACATAAGCATCATCATTTGCTAGGTTCACTTACAGACGATGGTCAAAGTTAAGTAAATATTGAGCATAATTAGTACATAGATGGACAACATTTTGCCTTCCCATGATCTCTATATCACATTTAATTTATCTGCAAAATTTAAAGTCAACTGAATTAGATTTTTTTACGTTGATTTTTTAAAAAAATTATTTGACGGCCATTTTGTTTTACCATCTTTAGTTCGTACCACAACATTACCAGATTATCTCTATATCAGCCTTAATGCTTGCACAAAATTTGAAATTAATCTAACAAAAAGTTTTTTTCAGAATGATTTTTTTAAATGGAAAAAGGAATGCCCGTTTCTCCTATGGGTGTCGAAGAATATCTGCTGAGATCTGACCTGCGTATACCGGAGGACGGGTTTTCTGTCAGGAGGTAACATTCAATAATATGAGGCAAGTATTTAATGAGTTAAAAACCAAACACAGCAGGGATATCTATGGCTTTAACACATATCTTATAAAAAAGATCAAAGAACCTCTTCTTATCCCAGTAACAAAACTTATAAATCAGTGTATCATGGAGGGTACATTTCCAATTTGTTTGTTAAAATCGTAACTATTTTCAAAAAGGGTAGCAAAGACGATCCAGGAAACTATAGACCGACCGCTTTGGTCCCAACATTGTCAAAAATCTTTTAGTCTTTGTTTAAAAAACAACTTTAGAGTTATTTTGAGAGTAATAATTGGTTTTCTAGTGATCAACATGGCTTTAGAAAAGCCAGATCCACAACTTCGGCAACAAACATGTTTCGGGACTACATGGTCGACGGCTTTGAGGATAGCGAGCATGTAGGGGCTATTCTCTGCGACCTGTCGAAGGCCTTCGACTTTATACCCCACAAAATACTTTAAAAAAAATTGTCGGTGTACTACGGTCTAAGCCCAAGAAGTCTCCAACTTGTGGATAGTTACTTAGAGAAAAGAACCCAACAGATTCTCCGTGGGGGAGTTCTCGGATGAGGAACTCATAAGATATGGGGTCCCACAGGGCTCTATTTTGGGACCACTGTTGTTTATCATTTACATACATGACCTGGTGTGGTCGACAGATGGTAAACTGGTGCTATATGCTGACGACACCAATGCATTGTGTAGAGATAGGGATGCCTTAATAGATAGCATGAAATTGGCATAATTAGTTTTTTTAATTACAAACATTTTATTTGGCCGCCATTTTTTTCCACCATCATGAATTAGTACCACAACTTTACTAATTTATCTCTATACCACAATTAGTTATGGCACACAATTTGAAATCAATCCATTAAATAGTTTTTTCCAGGCAGAATTCTTAAATATTTTATTAAAATTGCTGTTTTGTCCCTCCATCTTCGATTTGGACAAAAATTTTACCAGTTGATGCGTACATAATACATGATTTTTAAGAAAAATTGGATAAGCAGTTTTTTAGTAATACTTTTATTCACTAGGCCGCCATTTTGTTTCGCCATATTGGATTTGGACCAAAATGCTACCAAGCCATCCCCATATGACCCTTAATTTTTGACAAAGGGGTGAACACAGGGATTTCACTGGCCGACAAGATTTTTCTAACACAGGCTACCTCATTATTTTCACAATGGAAATACCCTCCCAATAATAAAAAAAATATTCGGAAAGCCCTAATACGTACCATTTTTAACAGCCTAATTAGAACCTTTTATATTATCAGGTAAACAATTTTATTGTGGGGCGGCTAAAATGGGTCCATTTTACAACGGAAAAATTACCTAGACTGGGTTGTTTACAACATTAGACATAAAATAAACGTTAAACATCACTCTTCTGTTGAGTTTTGAACTGAGTGTTTCTCTGTGTATCCATAAGCAAGTGTATGTGAAGACGAGAATGTCGAGTCAAACGCGCCGAAGTTGCAAAATTTCTCCTTTTTATATTTGTGAAGAATTTCTGGTGAAATCACAAGCCAGGCCATTTTTCGAAAATGTAAAAAAGCCTACTTTAAATATTTTGGTGTGTTAATTAGGGATCAAGATAAGCGGTGGGCTCCCCATGTGTTAGTTGTAGTGTATCATTGGTGCAGTGGATGAAGGAAAGAGAAAAAGTATGCCTTTTGCAGTTCCAATGGTATGGCGAGAACCCACCAATCATTCTGACGATTGTTATTTTCGCTTGACAAGGACTGAAGGTTATTCAAAAAAGGGAAAGCACAATATAGAATATCCAAATTTGCAATCTGCTATACAACCTGTTCCTCATAATGCAAATTTGCCAGTGCCGATTGCGCCTTTAAATTGGCAAGCTATTGATTTGAGATATAATGGAGATAACGCATCATCAGACAGCTCAGAAGAACAGTGCACCGATCCCACTTTTACCACAGGTCCCAGTTCCGGCAAGCCACATTTGATTGTTCAAAGTGAATTAAATGATTTAGTACATGATTTGGGGTTATCCAAGCAACAGTCAGAACTTCTGGGTGCCCGTCTTAAGGAATGGAACCTATTGGCCAAAGAAACAAAAATTACCAATTTCAGAAAAAGAAATGCTATGTTTTCTGAATTCTACAGTATAGAAAATTCGTTGTGCGCGTGTACTGATATAGGCATTAAAGCAGGAACTTGATATCGAACATTCTCCCTGTGAGCGGCGCTTATTCATAGACTAATCTAAATATAGCTTAAAAGCTGTGTTATTGCATAATGGAAATTTAAAACCCTCTATACCAGTTGCCCATTCAGTTGCAATGAAAGAAAATTATGATAATATGCGCGCGATTTTGGATAAAATTAACTACAATAGGTATAAATGGCAGATATGTGGGTACTTAAAAGTTATAGCGATTTTAATGGGACTTCAGAGGGGATTTACAAAATATTGCTGTTTTCTTTGTTTATGGGACAGTCGTGCAATAAATCAGCATTTTGTAACAAAAATTTGGCCAGAAAGAAGCGAATTTCAACCGGGATCTCAAAATGTTAAATTTATATCTCTTGCTGATCCAAAAAATGTCCTTTTGCCTCATGTTTACATTAAACTTGGGCTGATGAAAAACTTTGTGAAGGCTTTGAATAAATATGGTGATGGATTTAAATATCTAAGACAAGTCTTTCCTCGGTTAAGTGATGACAAATTAAAAGAAAGCATTTTTATTGGGCCACAAATCAGAAAATTGCAGGACGATGTCAATTTTACGGAAAAACTTACCAGGCAGGAACTCAGAGCATGGAATTCATTTGTTAATGTAGTAAGAGGATTTTTAGGTAACAATATGGATCGAAATTATGAACAATTGGTTAATGAACTCTTAGATGCCTATAAAGCGCTTGGTGCCAGAATGTCATTAAAAATTCACTTCCTCCATTCCCATCTGTCATTTTTTCCTAAAAATTTGGGAGCTGTTAGTGACGAGCAGGGTGAAGAGTTTCACCAAGGTATCAGAACAATGGAAATTCGGTACCAAGGACGATGGGATCCAGCCATGATGGGTGACTACTGTTGGTTTTTGAAGATAGAAGATAGGACACCTCATAAACGGAAAAAATAAAATTTAGTAAGTGTTTTAAGTTTTAGATGTATGGTCTGTTTAATGGGCGAAAACTGTAAACATAGTCAATAAACGGGGTTAAGAATTTTCTGAAATCATTTTTTCTATAGATATTAAGTATCGTAACATTCAATATGGTTCTACAACTCTAACAAGAAAACCCTACGTGTTACAACTTTCTATTTGTCGTTTTCGTATTTGGATAGGTTCATTCTATTAGATTATGCTATTCTGATTTGTGTTACAACACAAAAGTTTTTTTTTGTCGGCCAGTGGAATTACTTGAGAATGTACAGAGATTTCTTTAAAAATCCTAGGATGTAGGGGGGCATATAGGGTTTACTGGAGATTTACAGGATTTACCGCGGATGTAGTTCGGATTTATGGGATTTATCGGGGATGTATTAGAAACTGCGCACGAGCACGCGCACTAAAATTGTTTCATGACAACCTCACAATTCGCCACATTTTATACAAGCAATATATATGCAATTTCCGGTGAATGATAACTAAATGTATGCGGTTTGCATCGAGATTTGCATTAGTGTAGTAAATAATGTTTGTGAAGTTAATTATTAGATAATAGGGTAAGCAATTAGTACATACATAAATAGTTATTTAACAAACAAGTGTATTAATCGACAAATTAATACAAGAGTTTGTTACAATATTTTTCCGTCTACTTACTTCAGGTGTTAATATATGTTCAAAATTATTTTGATTGACATTGGAAGTGCTTTCAATATTACCAGTCCATTCGGGTAAATTAATGTGTTTTATATCTTACCGCCATTTTCCGACGTCCTTAAGATTAAAAGTGGAATGTCCAATTACATATTATATGAAAAAATAAAAATACAAAATACAAGTTACATATTAGACAAACAACAATGATTGTTTTGCCAAAACGCTGAGATGCCTAACAGAATATCAAATAAATGCATGTCGATTCTCTCGAAACGGCGAAGCATAGCTACTTGATTTAATTACTGTCATTTGATATCTCGGGCATTTTGTTTTGTGGGCGGCCAACGAAAAAATTAAGTTAATTAAAGGTATTTTCTTTCCAGTTATGGTATTTGTGTACAATATTTCGCATTTTATTCACCCTGTAAGAAGAATCTCCAGCAATATTTATTCGTTTTTCCAAACGACCCCGTCCGAGACAATACGGAGCTAAGAACGCTCGTGATTTCGCTTTAATCCTTGTATAATGGTTCCGTAATTCTTCCAGCTTGGCGATGCCGAAGCAACTCTTTCCTTCAATGATCGTCTTGCTTAATATATTCAGAGGCATTCTCCCCCGGAGATATGACGTTTTGGCCCGATTTCGTTTTTCCACCCCCTTTAATTGTATCGGTCATTAATTTGTAAAATCGTTCATGTTTTGAATACCACTCATTAACTTTGGAAAATGGGTATATTCTCCTGCTTGCGGAGCTGAATAGTTTTTAAAATGTTTCTACTCCATTCGCCGCATTAAGTAAAAAAATCATATACCCCAGTATTTCATTACTGTGCAAATTTTGCTATTACTGTGACTTCAACTACATAAAGACTCTCAAACATTGTAAGCCAAAAATATTACAAATTGTCAATAAAAATATGTTGATAATACAGGGTGTCCCAATTGAGAGTGATCGATTTTTGATTTTGTATCACTTCTACAGAGTGACCGAAAAAAAACCATTTTATAACTTGAAAAATCTCACTTATTTTAAATGGAACACCCTGTATATCTTAACGTCAAGGAAATGGTTTATGCCTAAAGTCTTCAAAAATCACTAAGAATCATACAGTTTCGTTCTTCACACAGAAACATTAATGAGCCAAAAAGTAAGTGATAATTATTTACCGTGCGTCTGTATATCATGTAGTTAATAAATTGGTATATTTATGCTTATTATTAATATTAAAATATACTTAAAGACACAAAACCAAAGTCTAATAATTAAAAAATATAGGAAATACATTTTCATTTCTTAAAAAACACTGATGTAGAAACGATCGACAATTCAACTTTTTACTAAAACAAATCCGAATAATTTTATTGTTGCAATAATATCCTATGACAGAAGTATGTATTTATATCTATAAGGTGAGTGTTTCTATTAATTCTCATCTTGTCTATTTTTACGAACCACTACTATTCCTATTTATACGAGCCCTTACTATTCCTATTCTACGAGCCCTTACTATTTTACGTCCCTGTACTATTCCTATTTTTACGAGCCCTTATTTCTATTTTTAAGACCCCCTGCTATTCCTATTTTACAATCCCTTAATATTTTTACTTTTGCGGCCCTTTACTATTTCTGTTTTTACAAGCCTATTTTCTTATTTAAAGGACGTAGCCGATGCACGCATCGGACAAGTGGCCCTTCAGAAACGTACACTACAGAATGCTAAACATTCCAAATGGTACGCATTCGCAAATAACGTCAAATAAATAAATAATGAAGTCAGTAACTCTAAGAAAAAATATGTCAGATCAGCAAACAGAAATTACCAATGAGAAAGATTTTCAATTGAAATAAAATAATACATGAATAATGATAAAACTACACAACTACATAAACAAAAACTAACATCAATATGGGCCAAAAACATAACCATAACAAAACCAATCCGGTTAACTGCCTTTTCAGCTTCAAAGTACTTAGTCTGAAAATATCATATTCTGAGAAGTGACGATTGTAATTGTGAACCAGTCGGTCAACAAATGCGCTAAACCCATAATTTGTGCGGTGGTACTTTTCAACAAACAGCTGTGATTGTCTTGTTCTTCTAATAGGCACTAAAAAGGGGACTGATCCAAGCAGCACTTCACAGTCAATCCCCCATTCACCAATTTATGCAAAAAGACCAGAAGTGCCTTCTTTCTTCTAAATTCAAGGGTTTGAAGGCCGCAAAGAAGAGCTCTAGTATTAGATGACAGACCTTGATATGGGAAATGCAATTTATGTGAGAGGTATTTTGAAAACCTATTTTGCACCTTTTCAATTCTGTCAATGTGACACTGGTATGATGGACTCCATATTGTACAACACTATTCTAGAACGCTACGAACCAATGAGTTATAGAGACACCCAATTGCTTTGGTATCAGTTACGTGTTTCGTATGTCGCTTTATAAAACCCAGAAGTCTAAAACCCTTAAGTACAATGTTATCAATATGTATATTAAAAGTAAGGTTTTCATCAAAAGTAACGGCTAGGTCCGTGAAAGAACTAACAACTTCAAGGTTTACATTATCTATGAAGTAGGTGGAGGGTATGGTATTGATACCTTTGTGAAAACAGAGCACTTTACATTTCGAGATATTAAGAGAGAGATAATTAGTTCTGCACCATTTGACGAGCCTTTCCATATCAGACTGCAGAGGATTGGAGTCTGAGGAGACTGGTGAGAAGAATTTTAAGTCGTCTGCATATAAAAGACATTCGGAAAATTCGAAACAGGATATTATATCATTTATAAAGAGCAGAAAAAAACTGGACCCACATGCGGGACACCCGATGTCACAAGAATCTCCCTGGCGACCGAACCGCATATGTTGACTTGCTGGAGACGATTAAATAAGTACGATTTGATCCACTCAAGATATTTTCCACAAAAACCAATTTGCGCTAATTTCCATAACAGAAGCTGATGGCAAACACTGTCAAAAGCCTTAGATATGTCAGTGTAAATAACATCGATCTGCTTGCCAACCTCAACCGATGTCACTAAGTAGTTTTGAAATATTGCAAGATCGGTAGTTGTTGAACGACCACGATAAAAACCATGTTGCCTACTCGTAATATAGTGTTTTAAAGACTCAAATATATGCTTGGTGATAATTGCCTCAAAGAGCTTTGGTATATGTGAAAGTAAAGAAATACCTCTGTAGTTCTTTACATCACTTTTATCACCAGATTTGAAAATGGGCAGAAGGGTAGAAAACTTCCAAAATTCAGGAAAGGAACCCAGATTAATGGATCTCTGAAAAATTATACATAGAGGCTGAGACAATGACTCACCGCATCAGAATCAGCAATAAAATAGTAGGAATTCCCTCAGGGCCAGTCTTCTTGGAAGGATCAAGGTCCTTTAATTTATTAAAGATTTCTACCTCTGTAAAACAATATGTTGACAGTATCTTTCCTGAATAAATTATTGGATCAATTTTACTAAATTCTAAATTATGGTGGTAAGTATAGCAAGACTGAAAGTGAGTAGCAAAAGCATTCGCGATGTCATTTGATCCAGTGATTTCTTGCCCGTCAAAATTCATAACACTGGGCAGATTGGAGTCCCTTCTTAAGTTTCGTACAAATAACCAAAAGTATTTAATGTTTTCCTGGATAAGTAGCTCAGTCTGTGTGACATATGTAAGATAACACATATCAATTCGAAGTTGAAGTTTTATGAGCCCTTAGTATTTATAATTTACGACACTTTACTATTCCTATTTGTACGAGCCCTTAATATCCCTATTTTATGAGCCCTTACTCTTTTTATTTTTACGAGCCCTTACTATTCCTTTTTTTACGATTCCATACTATTTTACGACCCTTAACCTATTCCTATTTTACGATCCTTTACTATTCCTATTTTGACGAGCCCTTACTATTCCTATTTTACGACCCCTTACTCTCGCTATTTTTACGACCCTTTACTATTACAGAGTCAGTTCAAAATAAAATACTTGTTTTGACGACCCCTTACCGGTCCTATTTTACGACCTCTTACTATCCCTGTTTTACGAGCCCTCACTATTCCTATTTTAATGAGCCCTTACTATTTTTATTTTAATCCCAAGAATTTTATTGCTGCAATAATATCTTTTGACAGAAGTGGAAAGACGTATATATTTATATCTATAAGGTGAGGGTTCTTGTTAATTTTACGAGCCCTTATTATTTCTATTTTTACAACCCCTTATTATTCCTAATTTACTATCCCTTACTATACCTATTTTACGACTTTCCTATTCCTATTTTTCCCTTCACTGTTTTATTACAGAGCCGGCTCAAAATACAATACGAATAATTATTTTGACGACCCCTTACCGTTCCGATTTTACGAACCCTTACTATTCCTATTTTTGGGAGCCTTTTTTACGAACCCTTACTATTTTTACGAGCCCTTACTATCCATGTTTTACGAGCCTCTACTACTCCTATTTTAGAACCCCTTACTATGCTATTACAGAACCAGGTCAGAATAAAATACGAATCAATTCTATTTTGACAAACCCTTACTAGTCCTATTTTACGACCCCTTACTATTTTTACTTGTACGAGCCCTACTATCCCTATTTTACGAGCCCTTACTATTCCTATTTAATTAGAGATCAGTTTAAAATAAGAATTCTTACTGTTCCTATTTTTACAATCCCTTAATATTCCTACTTTTATGAGACCTTACTATTTCTATTTTAATCCGAAGAATTTTTTTTGCATAATAACATCTTTTGACAGAAGTGGAAAGCCATATATATTGATATCTAGAAGGTGAGGGGTTCTATTAATTTTTACGAGCCCTTATTATTTCTATTTTTACAATCCCTTACCATTCCTATTTTCCGATTCCTTACTATCCCTATTTTACTATTCTATTTCAGTCAGTTATTATATATATATATATATATATATATATATATATATATATATATATATATATATAATACGACACTTATCTGGCGACCCCTCACCGTTCCTATTTTACGACCCCTTATTATTCCTATTTTTATGAACCTTTACTATCCATATTTTGCGAGTCTCTACTACTCCCATTTTTACAACCCCTTACTATTACAGAATTAGTTCAGAATAAAATACGAATAATTCCTATTTTGACAACCCCTTACTGTTCCTACTCTCTATACTATTCCTATTTTCCGGGCCCTTACTATTCCTATTTTTGAGAGCCTCTACTATCTCTAACTTCCCATTTTTACGAGCATTATCTCTACTGCAGAATCAGTCCTAAATAAAATGCGAATCCTTACTATTGTATTTTTACGACCCCTTACTATTCCTATTTTACGAGCTTTTACTATTCTTATTTTTATGACCCCTTCCCCTTACTATTTCTATTACAGAATCAGTTTAAAATAAAATACGAATCCTTACTTGACGACCCCTTACTATTCCTATTTTATGACCTCTTACTATTTTCATTACAGAATCAGCTCAAAATAAAATACTAATTATTACTATATCTCCCGTTCTAATCTAATCCTTTGACTGACCCGACTTGTCACTTGCCTTTGTCACATTGAATGACAGACGATATTATCACTCGTAGCTTTAAAAGTCTTTAAGCAGTTTATCATTCAGTCATATTTTTGTAAAATATTTCGAAAACTCTATAAGTTAAGCATGGGTAACCTTTAATAAATTTAGTATAATAGCAGAAATATATAATTTCTGCAGGTGCAAAACGGCCTAAAAGAAGAATTGCTTTCGATTATGTCATAGGGTACCCTCCTGCGATCATGATTTCTGGGCCTCTACCCTCATCAGGCAGGCTTGTACCCAGGGAGATCTGAAATAACAGATTGCTCGATATGACAAAATCGAAAACGAAACGTCTATCATACTGAAACAGTACTACAAGTTAAATGTAACATTTAGCACCACCTATCGGGGCTCCGGTGATTTCCGGCTGCAAAACCGTAGGTAATTTAAAAAGCATGCACTAGCACCATCATGCGGAGAGTAGATACTAAAAATCGATAAAAATGCGCTCTCACACATCTTTATCAAAAGTTCTTGGCCGGAAAAGATATATGTATAATAGCAGAAATATATAATTTCTGCAGGTGCAAAACGGCCTAAAAGAAGAATTGCTTTCGATTATGTCACAGGGTACCCTCCTCCTGCGATCATGATTTCTGGGCCTCTACCCTCATCAGGCAGGCTTGTACCCAGGGAGATCTGAAATAATAGATTGCTCGATATTCCAAAATCGAAACGTCTATCATACCGAAACAGTACTACAAGTTAAATGTAACATTTAGCACCCCCTATCGGGGCTCCGGTGACTTCCGGCTGCAAACCCGTAGGTAATTTAAAAAGCATGCACTAGCACCATCATGCGGAGAGTAGATACTAAAAATCGATAAAAATGCGCTCTCACACATCTTTATCAAAAGTTCTTGGCCGGAAAAGATATATGTATAATAGCAGAAATATATAATTTCTGCAGGTGCAAAACGACCTAAAAGAAGAATTGCTTTCGATTATGTCACAGGGTACCCTCCTCCTCCTGCGATCATGATTTCTGGGCCTCTACCCTCATCAGGCAGGCTTGTACCCAGGGAGATCTGAAATAACAGATTGCTCGATATGACAAAATCGAAAACGAAACGTCTATCATACTGAAACAGTACTACAAGTTAAATGTAACATTTAGCACCACCTATCGGGGCTCCGGTGATTTCCGGCTGCAAACTCGTAGTAATTTAAAAAGGCATGCATCAGTATGATAGACGTTTCGTTTTTGATTTTGTCATATCGAGCAATCTGTTATTTCAGATCTCCCTGGGTACAAGCCTGCCTGATGAGGGTAGAGGCCCAGAAATCATGATCGCAGGAGGGTACTCTGTGACATAATCGAAATCAATTCTTCTTTTAGGCCGTTTTGCACCTGCAGAAATTATATATTTCTGCTATTATACATATATCTTTTCCGGCCAAGAACTTTTGATAAAGATGTGTGAGAGCGCATTTTTATCGATTTTTAGTATTTAATAAATTTAGGTTAACTTTTCTGTTGAATTCAAATATTCAATAAAATACAGGGTATTCCACTTGAAAAAACTTTTATATGCCACGTCTCTTTGACGTCCCCTCTATATTTCCCAATAATTTTAAAGTATAGCCGTGTCTGATCCGTAGACATCTAATTAATTCGTCACCTTGCTATTCACCATTAAGAAGAGAATGCATGGTATTAAAGTCAGCAGAGACTTGCCACCTTCATGGGGTGAATATATTCTTTATTTATATAAAAAGTTAGTTTATTTTTAAATAAATTCGGAATTTGTATTATTATTATATTAGATAACAATTTTTGATTTTGCTTTTAAAGGATCCGTCGAGAACATTAACGCAATGTAAACATTTTCTGTTTAGAGAGGATTATCAAGAGTTTCGTCGATTTGAATATTGTTTCTATTTTATTAGCTTTGGAATTTTAGTTTTATCGTGCTGTGCTAGTTATTATAAGATTACTATTAGGAGTTAATTTTGTGTCTATCTATTTAAAAGGTAAAATAGCCCCCAATATAATGATATAGCAATTTTTATTTTATATTTTCAGGTATAAATTTAAAACTACAGTTGGGAAAGAAAATTGCTGTAACTAAAATATAATTTATTTAGTATATTTTAATACCTATTTAAATTCGTCCGAAGTCAAGGGCCAAGAACGTAAAGAGTGTTTTCTTAGAACCAACTAATCCACACTAATCGGATAATCAAAATCACCGCGCGCTGGCATATGTAAGGTTTCTGATTCAGATATTTTATTATCCTCTTTTATACGTTATATTATGTTCGTTTATTACGGATTAAATTAAAACGGTTTATTTTAAGCCATTGTAAGTAAGAGGATTTTAATTACCAGATATTTCGATATGTAATCTTTTTTCAAAACAAGTTTGTTAGCAGAGGCAGGCGAGGCGTACCGCTTGGAGCTTTTTGAGATTTAACCCCCCTCCCCTTGACATTGAAATATCCTTATATATGTTTTTTATTTCAATCGATTAGATGCTTTAAAAGCAAGCTCATTAAATCTACTTATCCAATTGACTTGAAATTTGATACAAAAATCAAGTGTTAGGCAGTGTTGGAATTTGCTACAAATCCATCTGATGAATCTTTTGACATAAATCTTATTTTTTAAGTGGGGGAATTTCCAATCGCTATAATAGAAGAAACTGGCCGCAGCATTTTTGAGAGGGCACAACAAGAACTCTTTAGGTTTTAGGTCTCGTGTTTCATTTTTGGAAGACGCATGCCTGCTATACAGAGTTTTGAGATATTAAGCATTTTGTAAAATATGATATGCCATCCGCGTGATTTTATCAGTAATTTTTTTTAGCACCTAAATGTGGAATTTATATAAATAAACTCATACGATACAACCTGAATGTTATAATTAGCCAAATTGAAAAAAAAACGATTTTTGCCAGATACGACATTTTGTCTTAGTATTCCTATACTAAAATAAATTACCATATTAAGACAAATTGCTGTAAAGTAAGTATATTTTTATAAAAATAAAAAAGAATAATGTTAATATAATTTTAATATGCCATATTAAAATATAATACTTAAAACCATGAGTGTTCAAACTTGAACTGCTGGGGATCTACCTCAATATTTTTAGACTACTTACGATCGACTCTGAGAGGCCGCAAGTATGTGTGATGCAGGGTTGTCGTACATACACGATGCATACACCCTACCTACCTACCTACCTAGGTAGGGTGTACCGTAGCATATATAGATATTAGCTTTCCGCACAATATACATTATTTTAGTCAAGGTTTGAGTTAGGTTTAGTTAGGTTCTTCTTTACAATATCAATGAAAAAACTCATAGTTATTTAAAATTGCGAGTTTATTGGTTGTTACAAAACAAAAGAGTTACATATGGTGTTAAACTTAAGTAAGGAGTGACTTTGTATGTTGAAGCGTGGCACTGCATGTCTTCAGCATACTTTTCATAAGATGGTACGTAACCACTGAGTGCTAATCGCAAGCATGATGACATATGATTCTCAGTTAGTCGATTGCGATATTTTGACCTAATTATCTTCATTTAAGAAAATGCAGACTCGCACAAGTAAGTTGACCCAAACATTGCTGTCAGTTGAAGGGCGATTTACCTTAGATTCGGATATTTATCTTCAGATATAAAACACCAGAAATTTGTATCAGATGCTGTAACTTTGAGATGTATATCTGATATAATCTGCACCAACTCATTTTCAACAGAACATGAGTTCATATTAAACTGACTTGCTATTTCAGAAGCTAATTTCTCAATGTTTTTACATGAAAAAGGATAACTCATAAATGATGCTACATTTGCCAATTTACTACAATCATAAAAACGCATTTCGAATTGTCCCAAAATATTTGATAATTTAGCCTCATACGTATCATAATTGAATTGAGGAATCCTTGCTTTCAAAGACGGAAAACGTTTCAGATCCTTTCTTTTCAGTTGATCTATCATAAGTTGCAATTTACTTTTGAATGCGTTTACTGAGCTAATCATCTCAATAACAGTTTTTCCAACATCTGAGTGTCATCACCTCTTTCGTCTAGAAGAGCTCACAATTTTTGTTGCAATGCACATAATTTCCTCCATGTTTAAAACTTTTGAACACAAAACTTGTTGATGTATAATGCAATGGATTGAAAAAAATGAAGGGAAATCTTCATTAGCTCGACAGAATGCCACAATTTGTTTCCAGTCATTGCTGGTGCTCCATCGGTTGTAATGCACACTTATTTATATATTGGTAGCTTGTAGTTTTTTACAAAATGGAAGAAAACGTCATATATATCTTCGCCACGGGTCTTCCCCTTCAGAGGAATGATTGTCAAAAATTCTTCCTTAGTCAACATGTCAATGAATACCATCCGAATAAAAATACACAGCTGGGCAGTGTCTGTCATATCGGTGGATTCGTCGAACTGTAAAGAAAAGTATGTACATTCCATGATATCATTTTCTAGTTTATCTGCCATGTCCTGACTCATGACTTCAATACGCCCTGTGACAGTCGGATGAGATAACTGAAGATCTCTAATAGCAGACATGATTTCTGTTTTATTTTTAAAATCTTTAAATATAGTCTCACCCGCTTCAATAAATGCTTCCTTCACAACCGATCCATTTTCGAATGGTTTCTTGTGTTTCGCCAATATATGAGATATTTTAAATGACGCGATCGTAGCAGCTTTTGCTTGTTTGGCTGGTCTTGTGAACATGGTTTGTTCTTTTTTCAAACAAGATATCAAATCACGTACTTTTTGTTTTGTTAATTCACTCTGTGGCGGAAAATCCTTTTCATAGTTTTTATGAACCGTTTTATGATGCCTCTCTAAGTTACCACGCTTAGGTATTACAACTGACGCACGACAAATAAGACAAATGCACTTATCTTTCACCATACAAAACAAAAATTCTTCCTCCCAATCGTTATTAAAATGATACGTTTTAGATTTCTTCGCTGCACTCATTTTGTACTATTTAATAATAAACTTTGTATTGACGTAGTATTGCCTTCAAGTTGCAATTCAGAATGACTCCAATTCCTGCAGGCGCAACATTTATATCGGCGTGAACGAAAGTCGGGAATGTTCCCGTCAAACGCGCCGCCCGAAATTTCTAGAAAAGCTGCAAGAATAAAAAACGCGGCTTTTCTTTGACAAGTACCGCGCGTTCCTTTGATAAAACCGCTTTTTGCCGCTAGCAGATTGTTATTTTATTACGTAAAAAATTTTTGTAGTTTAGTTAAGTACCTACTTATTAAAAAATTTTTTTCTTCTCGAGATCTACTCAAAAAACACTGGTCGATCGCGATCGACCGTTTGAGCACCCCTGCTTAAAACTATAAAAAAAAACTAGTCACTATCAATGGTTGCTCCTTCTGCTACAGGCAGATCTTGCCAAAATTGTAACCTGTTCGGTGAAACGATATCAGGTAACTTTTGTAATAATTTAGTTTTCTTATCTTTGTCGATTTTTTTAGGAGCCAATCTGAAAGTAGGTTTCTTTTAAATGTTCGGCCAGAAGAAAGTTGAGTTCTACTAATTCTCCACCAAATTACTTTTATAATAAAAATTCTTAGAACCCTTTGTAAATTGAACTTCAACAAAATTGCCTAAATAAGGTTTTGGCGTAATTTTATTAATTTTGAATCGCGAAAAAAATCTATAAAATTATGAAAGTTATTAAGACTCTAATCGCCTCTACCATGGAATTATTAGATTTTTTTACACACAATTTGCAATCCTCAAAATCTAGTACCTTCTCTGTTTATTTTAATAACTTTTCCACCTGATGGTTCTGACTTTCATTAGGTTATTATATTCATCAATTTTAGTCTAGTACTTATTTATCAATAGGATGCAATAATTTCCGCACCCATGCCACGTAAAAAGAACCAGGGTATCCAAAAAAAAAATATCCAAATGAAAAAATGTCAGTGGTGTACCTTATTTTCTTCAAAAATTTGCAAAGCAAATCCTATTTCTTAACATGAACTCAACAATCACCCCCTATCGCATTTGTATTGAATCACCCTGTATATAATATATAGTTATTGCCTTTGACCATTTTCTGATTGATCGGCACGGGTGCGGAAATTAATGTATACTTAGAAATAGGCATATCCAAAACAGTTTTTGTATACGACGATATAGTGCTGTTTTACAGCCAATAAGTCCGTAAACATTTTTATGTATTATTGCCAACAGAATTAAAAAAAAAAGAAAACGAAAAACTAGTGTAAGTAATCTTTTACTTCTATCCAACATCTGCAAAAAACAATACGTAAATAAACATAACCTTGAAACTTTTCGCCACTGTTGAAAAACCTCATAACTATTTTGCGTTTATATCAAAGGTATTATATTATAACATCAACATACTTAAACACTATAGAAACTCAAAACAAACCTCTAAAACTGAGAGCAATCAACGCTAAACAGAAACCAATAATACTCATAGAATTCTAACCTCACTTTTATAATTTTATGTCCTATGTTTCACCGCTTACTGCGAGATACCGAGTCCAAATGTCGTAACTAACATATTTTATTGCAGATAAGACAAACTGACCTAGTATTATTAGATACGACTTTTTGACCTGGTAAACGGTCGATTTTTGCAGATACGACAAATAAATGTTACTTAAGATCACTATTTGTAATACAGAGACGACTTCCAGACCTTGTCTACATAATAGAGAGTGCCTGAGTGTACCAAAATCCGGTTTAACCTAAAAAACACAATTTTTGCAGATACGACTTCCTGTCTTAGGAAGGCAGCATAGTCTATAGAATTTTTGAAGGAGGTCTCACATCGCGTCGGTACCTAGAAATCCTTGAGGAAGTTATTTCAAAACTGATAGAAAACGTTCCATTGGCACTTTATAATGGCGTTTATCTTCAACAAGACGGTGCCTCAAGCCACAACTTTGCTCTTTTAAGGGCATTATCTCAGACGATAACTTTCCTCAAAGATGGGTTGGTAACCACGGACCTGTAAGATGGCCCCCTCGATCTCCGGATCTTTCGATTTTAGATTTTTTCTTTTGGGGTTTCATGCAAAATAAAATATATAAACACGTTTGTAACGGAGCTTTGTAGAGAATGATTTTTTTGAACGCAAAACCATTTAGAAACCTAATATCTGGGAAATATCTGCGGACCAACGGAGTAGGTAAAGACTGATAATATGGGTTTCACGCAGGATATATAATCTATATTTGTGTCCTGAAGTTGCGAAACTTGGATAATTAAAAAAAAAGGACTTTTGTTTTTTTTTACTGGATACTAACCCAAAATAATACATATTCTAACATAACAACAAGAGGATCGTTGACGTTGATCAGCGGAGTAGGTAAAGACTGATAATACGGATTTCATGCAGGATATAGGATCTATATATATATATATATATATATATGTCCTGAGGATGCAACAATAAACTTGCGAAACGTCGACAATTTAGACTTTTGTTTTTTTAACACATGCTTTTTAGAGCAAAAGTTGCAAAATAATTATAATAATACCAAAAATCCCATATAAATACTCTTAGGGATTTTTATTAATTTGTCTTCATTCCCTAAGTGCATAAATATTTTCTAAGAAGCAACTTTTTATTTCCAGTCAACATCAAAGTGGTTCGACTGATAAACCTTCCTTAGTATTTGCCATCTAAAAAATCTCCGTTCATTTTCAGACGGTAAAATGCCTTTTCAAAGAACTAATTGCTAAGGTTTCAGTTCACTGCACCTCATATTTTAGCGTTTCTGCTTTAAATTACACAGAATCCGATTTTCTTCTGTGAAAAAAATACTTTTATACCGTAAAGGAACTTCTAATCTTTCGATACGTTTTAATAAAGCGTAATAAGCTATTTGATCTTATTGAGAATTTTTCCAAACACTTTGACCATTTTAGTACTAAACAGCTCCCTAATTAACCATTATCTATGTCTGCTTTTTAAAGGCCGAGTGATTTGCTTTTCAGGCTTAAGATACTTTTATTGTGCAATCGGAGAAAAGAAAAACATTTCAGTTATTTTATTAAAAAAAAAAAATGGCGAGCAAAAGAGGAAAAACAATTTGAAGCGGTGCACGTAAAGTTATTGCGAGCGTTATAGAGGCCTGTACTAGAGAAGCTGAAAATAATAGTTTGACTATTCCAATCAAAATCGACCAAAACGCGCTGCATTTTACACTGGTGTTTCGGAAAGTAGTGTAAGAAAAATTCAAAGAGAACGTAATAATCGCTCATGTTCTACTTCACCTTTAAAATCTCCTGGTAAAAAAAGACCCCGATTATCATACAAAGATAAAATTGACGATGGTGATTTTCAAGTAATTCGACGAACAATAGATGAATTTTATATAAACTTGAAGAAGGTTCCGACCTGCAAACCCCTACTTCGTGCTGTAAAGAACAAAATACATTTTCCATACGGGTATAAAACCTTAAATCGGCTTTTACGATCAAATGGTTTTGTTTGGCGCAAGTGCCAAAATAAACGAAAATTGCTCATCCAGGTGCTGATTTAGTTTTTCGCTCGGGACTAACAACTGGAGACTATCATGGACAGATAAATAGAGATAATTTTGAAAAGTGGTTGCTCGAGAAGCTTCTACCTAACATTCCTCCCAAATCAGTCGTGGTAATGGATAATGCGTCTTATTATTCTCACGTAGAAGATAAAGTGCCAACTAAATACTCTATAAAAGCTTATATGATATCATGGCTTAAATCGAACAATCTTGTATGTAATCCAACATGGAGAAAATATCAATTATATGAAGTAATATCAGCCAACAAGCCTAGAGAAAAAAAGTATAAAATTGATGGTCTTTTACGTAACCTCGGTCATACACCTTTAAGGCTGCCTTCATACATATGCGACCTCAACCCTGTTGAACTTGCATGGGCAGGAGTAAAAAATATATTTGAGAGCGCAACACCGGTGAACTTTCAATTAAAGATTTAAATAAAATAATAAAGACAACTATTTAGAAGGAATCGAACCATTAGAATCACAGCCGTCAACCTCAAAAATGGCTTAGTTTTTTTTTTCATATATTTTGTAAAATTGTTCATAAAGTAGCTGTCAATAAACTGCTTCAAAATAATTAATTTTCTGTTCAATACCGGGTGTCAAAAAATATCTTATATTGCAATTAATATTTGAAAAACTACAGAACTCATATTTTTCCAAAATTAAGAAGTCAATGTAGTTATAGTAGGGGAGCTAGCACTGATTCCAGTGAACAAGATTTATCAAGATTTTAACTTATGCAGTTCGCCTTTGGGCTATTTGGGTATGCAAAAACTGACTGTTTGTCTCCGTCTGTCATATTATTTTGTACAGGGGGCGTCATTGTGAAGTACTATACAGGGCGTTTCCTAATTGCAAAAGTCTTAACTTAGGAGATACAGGGTTTTAAAAAAACGTTTTTTTAAATCCTAATTCTGATGCTATTATAGATAAATAACTGTGTGAAATTTGATACACGTCTTTTATGCATAAAAGGGCATTTTTTATTAGCAATCAATTTTTGAAATTTCTACCAGTGGCGTGCATATGTAATTAACCTGGGTAAATCCGTATGCTCCTTAATGTATAGAATACGTGTATCAAATTTCATGCAGTTATCTACAATAGCATCAGAATTGGGATAAAAAATGTTTTCTTTTTAAACTTTACCATCCTGTATCTCAAAAGTTAAGACTTTTAGGAAATAAAAACACTCCCTTTAACATCAGCACGCAATTTGGAAACGCCCTGTTTAGTACTTCACAATGACGGCCCCTGTATAAAGTAATATGACAAACAGAGACAGACGGCTACTTTTGGCATACCCGAGTAGCCCAAAGTCGAACTGCATAAATTAAAATTTTGATAAATCTCGTTCACTGGATCTGATGCTGGCTGCCCTTGTAAAATCTGGACTCGTAAATCGTGTGTCACTATACTGGGTGGTCCAATAATAGTGGACGTACGTAGTAGCCCGTGAACCGTTAATGACAGAACTCAAGAAAAAATATATTAGGTATAATAGGTAAATCGATCAAGAAAAATCAAAATTAAATCATTTTAAAATTCGAAAGTTCGCCGTTTTTGCAACACAAAAGAGATATAGAAGTGCGGTACACGAAAGAAAACAGTCAAATATAGATAAAGGTTGATTAAGCATAGTTACATTTTTTAATTATCTGAAGTGCGTGTAGTCAAAAAAAAGTGCCATATTATTTAAAGAACGATGGGACACCACTGGTTTAAAGAGATTTCTTGGACGACCTTTCTAAACCGATTGACTCCGCCCGGTTTTCTTTCGTGTCCCACATTTTATACAAAATATTTTCTTAGAGGTGTTTTTCCTTTACACGGAACTTCCCTGGTTATAATTTTTTTCCATTTGTTAGGAATGAAGTATGACCTCATTTAGTTCAGTACATAGTTACAGTATATATGTGTTACATCTACTGTCTATTCAAACATTTTTATTGGGCGCCATTTTGTTCCATCATATTGGATATTTTACCATTTTTTTTAAATTTTGATTAAAAGAATAATTTAAAATAAATTCAATAAGTAGTATTTACATTGTCACATAGGATGTGTTAGGATCTAGTAAAAAAAAGCCTTTTTAAATGGTCCACGCAACTTAATTGTTAGATCCTCAGCACACACACACACACATACACACATATATATATATATATATATATATATATATATATATATATATATATATATATATATATATATATATATATATATATATATATATATATATATATATATATATATATATATATATATATATATATATATATATATATATATATATATATATATATATATATATATATTAAAGAGAAGGGTAGTCTTGACCGACTAGTTGAACAACAAGTAACCTAATTATTGGGGTATCGGTCCTAATTTAGGGCTAGATTTAAATTGCTTTTAAGCTACGCCAAGCTTTCGGTAATGATTATTACCTTCTTCAAGGCTGCAATATGAGAAGAAATTTGTTTTTTATCTCTGTATGCACATTAATTAGAAATTGAGGATTTTTTGAAAAAAAAAAAAGGTAGAAAATTGTACTCACTGCTTTGCAATTAGTATCGATAACTTCTTCTATATATATATATATATATATATATACATATATATATATATATATATATATATATAAATATATATATATATATATATATATATATATATATATATATATATATATATATATATATATATATATATATATATATATATATATATATATATATATATATATATATATATATATATATATATATATATATATATATATATATATATATATATATATATATATATATATATATATATATATATATATATATATATATATATATATATATATATATATATATATATATATATATATATATATATATATATATATTATATATATATATATATATATATATATATATATATATATATATATATATATATATATATATATATATATATATATATATATATATATATATATATATATATATATATATATATATATATATATATATATATATATATATATATATATATATATATATATATATATATATATATATATATATATATATATATATATATATATATATATATATATATATATATATATATATATATATATATATATATATATATATATATATATATATATATATATATATATATATATATATATATATATATATATATATATATATATATATATATATATATATAATGTTCTGAGGATACAACAATAAAATTGTGAAACGTCGACAATTAAAAAAAAGACTTTGGTTTTTTTACTGGATCCTAATCCCAAATAATACACATTCTAACATAACAACAAAAGTATCGTTGACGAAAATCGTTAAGAAACTTAATATCTGGGAAATATCTGCGAATCAACGGAGTAGGTAAAGACTGATAATACGGATTTCATGCAGGATATAGGATCTATATATGTGTCCTGAGGATGCAACAATAAAGTTGCAAAAAGTCGACAATTTAGGCTTTTGTTTGTATTAGTTCGTCCCCATATGGCCCTTATTTTTTTATCAAAATTTGAAGTCAATCGGGTAAATCTTTAAGTCTTTAAGCTATGCTGTGAACTGACAGACAGACAGACAGTCCGACAGACCAACCGACGAAATTGATAAAACATACTTTTTTTGGTATCTAGGGACGCTAAAACGTGAAGATATGTAAAACTTGCGAGAGTGATTTTTTTCACGATTAGAAACATTTTATTTGGCCGCCATTTTCTTCGGCCATCTTGAATTAGTACCACAATTTTACCAGTTGATCCCTATACCACAATTAGTTATGGGGCACAATTTGAAATCAAACCATCAAGCAGTTTTTCAAGCTGAATTTTTAAATATTTTATTAAGCCGCCATTTTGTTCCGCCACCTTGGATTCGTACTAAAATATTACCACTTGATTGGAACATAATATTTGATATTTTTGTAAAATTTGAGATAAATTGGATAAGTAGTTTTTTAATAATAATTTTTAAACATTTCACTAGGCCACCATTTTGTTTCGCCATTTTGGATTTTTACCAAAATGTTACCATGCCATCCCCATATGACCCTTAATTTTTGACCAAAGATTGAAGTCAATGCCGCGAACAAACAGACAGACAGACAGAGATACCGACGGAAATAAGAAAACATGTTTTTCCGAATCTAGGGACCCTGAAACGTGAAGATCTGAAAAAATCTCGGAGGGTGATTTTTTTCACGATTACAATACTTCCCTTTTGCCCCCCCCCTCTTAAATACGCCACTGATTTTTGTAGACAAAAGAAAAAATGTCCAGTTAGGTTCCTTTACAGATTGTTTTGAATTGTCTATAAATATATTTTCCTACAATTCTCTAACAAAACGCATTTAATAACCGGACAAAGTAGGCGCGAGAACAAATGATAACACACACTTTGTTGCTTTCCTAACATACGTGTGTGTTAAGAAAATAACGCATAACCTTGTATAATGTCGTAAAGTTTGCTTTATTTGTGAATAACAACATTTTATATTAGTTTATTCTGTTACTCTGTAAAAAAAAGACATTATTTGTATTAATGCTCGCAGAAATAATAATAATAATTAAGAATATTATTAATAATGTAATTTCCATGGAATCGGTTCCAACGTGAGACGTGCTGAAGTAAGCTGGGTTAAGTAGGCAAATTACTCGTGTTCTGCTGGCGCGTTACTTAATCATTTATATTTTTAACAGATATTTAATAAATAGTTGTTTTTGTATTGATTTTTACTTCCCAAGTGAAAGGGAAGTATTGTAATAGTAAAAAAATCACCCTTCTAGATTTTTTCGGATCTTTACGTCCCTAGAGGGTGAAATACATGTTTTCTCAATTGCCGTCTGTCTGTTGGCGGCATAGCTAAAAAAACTACATACCTGATTGACTTCCAAATGGTCTAAAATTAAGGGCCATATGGGAATGACCTGGTAACATTTTGGTAAAAATCCAATATGGCGAAACAAAATGGTACCCCCATAAAGTGTTAAAAAAATAGTCAGGTGTTAAAGAAATTATTACTAAAAGACTATTCATTCAACTTTTTTCTCAAATTTTGCTTAAGTAGTCTGTAAGAATCAACAAATAACTAATTGTGGTATCGACATGAACTAGTAAAAACTAGTAAAAAAATCGCTCACTCGGGTTTTGCATATCTCCACGCATTAGTGTCCCTAAATGCTTTGGCAGGAATAATGACATGGGTGAATGATAATGGACTCACATTCTCACTCACTAGACAACAAATTAAGAGCAATAGGAGACCGACAGAGATCAAGTATTTGGGTATGATGCTTGATGAAAAAAGAAGTTTTACAACACAATTGAAGTGGTTATCGTATAAAGGGAACAAGTTCACATTTGTGCAAAATTAAACTAAGTTATACATTCTGTAAAATCTAAGGTAATAGATCAACGAGACTATAAAAAATTATCCAGCTTACCATACGCAAAATATCATACGATGACATTTTTGTTGAGTTTATAAAGGAAACTAGTCGAGGACTTGTGACCTTTATACAATAATATTCAAGGAGCTAGATGCGCACTGTGGGCCAGATTCATCTTAAAATATTGAAAAATTACTAATTGAAGTTATTTAGGAGAAAAAAAGAATAATACGGTGTTTATTTAGAAAACTCAATCTGAAAACGTTGTTTTTGTGTTTATTTATATAGGGTGAGGTAAAAAATATGGGCTCTTTTTGTTGTAAATGAATTTCTCTTTTTTTTTGTTTTAGTTTATTTAGCTATTTTATTATATAATGCCTTGTTCAATTAAAATATTATACATATCAAAAACCTTAATTGACACAAATTAAATTATTCGATTAATGTAATAGCAAATCTGTCAAAATGTCAATATTCAATTAGATAAAAATTGATGCAAGTTCACTATACTTGGTAGAGAATTAAATAAAAAATAACTAAGAAAAATCTGACTATTTTGATTTACAAATAAGTAACAACAGTGAAATTGCAAACTACTTGTTTTAATTTTTAAAAAACTTAAATGGTTTGTAACAATGCTTATTTGAGATGAAATACTGCTGGAAGCTGAATATACAAGTTATATCGAACAGAACGAAAAAAAAAAAAAAAAAAAAAAAAAAAAAAAAAAAAAAAAAAAAAAAAAAAAAAAAAAAAAAAAAAAAAAAAAAAAAAAAAAAAAAAAAAAAAAAAAAAAAAAAAAAAAAAAAAAAAAAAAAAAAAAAAAAAAAAAAAAAAAAAAAAAAAAAAAAAAAAAAAAAAAAAAAAAAAAAAAAAAAAAAAAAAAAAAAAAAAGCTGATTAAAATCGCGGCAATTACTTGAAGAATGATATAAAATAGATAAATTAAACGACATTGAATCTGTAATTTTCCGCTTCTTT